>CM075960.1:7697205-7964705 GCA_038048745.1 Coluber constrictor foxii
ATTTTGATCACTTGACCCTGCAACGGTCGTAAGTGTGAAAAACTGCCATAGGTCACTTTTTTCAGCGCCATTGTAGTCTTTGAAGGGTCACTATACGAACTTATTGTAAGTCGAGGAGTACTGTATTTTTCGGACTATAAGACACACTTTTTTGTCTCCCAAAAGGGGGTGAAAATGTCTGTGCATCTTACAAAATATCGCCGAAACACTGCCCACCCGATGGCCTCCGCACTCCCCGTTTTCGGGAGTCTTTGGCCTTTCTTAAGCCTTTTTTGGCCCCATTTTTGAGGCTTTTTGGCTTTTTTTTGTGGGAAAAAGCCTCAAAAATGGGCCCATCCTATTTTTGAGCCTTTTTTTTGGCCTATTTTTGAGGCGTTTCTTGCCTTTTTTTTCTTTTCTTTTCTTTTCTTTTCTTTTCTTTTCTTTTTTTTCTTTTTCTTTTTTTTTGTGTGGAAAAAAGCCTCAAAAACGGGCCCATCCTATTTTTGAGCCTTTTTTTTGGCCCATTTTTGAGGTTTTTCTTTTTTTTTTAATGGAAAAAGCCTCAAAAATGGGCCCATCCTATTTTTGAGCCTTTTTTTGGCCCATTTTTGAGGCTTTTCTTGCCTTTTTTTTCTTTTCTTTTCTTTTTTTCTTTTTCTTTTTCTTTTTTTTTTTGTGGAAAAAGCCTCAAAAACGGGTCCATCCTATTTTTGAGCCTTTTTTTGGCCCATTTTTGAGGCTTTTCTTGCCTTTTTTTTCTTTTCTTTTTTTTCTTTTTTTTCTTTTTCTTTTTCTTTTTTTTTTTTTGTGGAAAAAGCCTCAAAAACGGGCCCATCCTATTTTTGAGCCTTTTTTTGGCCCATTTTTGAGGCTTTTCTTTCCTTTTTTTTTTTTTTTTTTTTTGTGGCAAAAGCCTCAAAAATGGGCCCATCCTATTTTTGAGCCTTTTTTTGGCCCTTTTTTGAGGCTTTTCTTGCCTTTTTTTTTTAATGGAAAAAGCCTCAAAAACGGGCCCATCCTATTTTTTGAGCCTTTTTTTGGCCCTTTTTTGGGGCTTTTCTTTCCTTTTTTTTTTTTTTTTTTGTGGAAAAAGCCTCAAAAACGGGCCCATCCTATTTTTGAGCCTTTTTTTGGCCCTTTTTTGAGGCTTTTCTTGCCTTTTTTTTTTTAATGGAAAAAGCCTCAAAAACGGGCCCATCCTATTTTTGAGCCTTTTTTTGGCCCCTTTTTTGGGGCTTTTCTTTCCTTTTTTTTTTTTTTTTTGTGGCAAAAGCCTCAAAAATGGGCTGAAAAAAGCCCCCAAAATGGGCCAAAAAGGGCCCGAAAAAAGGGAGGCCGAAAGCTTTTTTTGTTGTTGTTGTATTCCTCTTCTAAATTTAGGTGCGTCTTATAGTCAGGTGTGTCTTACAGCCCAAAAAATACGGTACCTGTATTGCTTCTTTACATTTAAAATCACAGGTTAGAAACCCGGACGTTTGCATTCTAATTTCCTTGGGCCGCTGTCTACTTTCAGGGAATCCTTGGAAGCTCTCTTGCAAAGGGCTGTGGCTCATTGCCCCAAGGCTGAAGTCTTGTGGCTCATGGGGGCCAAATCCAAATGGTTGGCCGGAGACGTCCCTGCGGCCAGGAGCATTCTGGCGTTGGCTTTCCAGGTGAGTATGCACCTGCATTCATCGGGGTCCTTCCCTTTCGTAGTGACCGCTTTGGAACAGAGGGCTAAATGCTTCTAGCGGTATTTCTCAGTCTTGGCAACTTGAAGGCTTAGGACCGGGGTATTTACGGGACCCCCTTCTGCCACCAGTAGCCTCCCACTGACCCGTATACTCCCATAGAGAGGGGCTCCTCAGGGTGCCGTCAGTCAAACAGTGTCGACTGGCGGCCCCCAGGGGGAGGGCCTTCTCTGTGGGGGCACCGGCCATTTGGAACGAGTTCCCCCTGGAGATAGGGAGTATCCCGGATCGGCGCGCTTTCCGCCGGGCCCTCAAAACATTCCTATTCCAGTAGGCTGGCCTGGCCTAACTTCTCCTTCACGCTTCTTTTAAATTTTTAATTTGTCTAAATTGGGGTGTTTTAATCTGTCTTTTGGGCCCAAAGTATTGAATATATTTTAAATGGTTTTATTGTATTATATGTATTTTTATCTTGTGGCTGTTTACCACCCTGAGTCCTTCGGGAGTAGGGCGGTATATAAATTTAATTTTATTTATTTTATTATTTATTTATTATTTAGATTTATATACCGCCCTTCTCCCTGCGGACTCAGGGCAGTGAACAGCCAAATAAAAACCAAGTACACAAAAGTTAAAATTTCATAAAAAGAACAAATATAAGTTAGCCAATAATACATAATAATAATAATAATAATAATTTATTTTTATTTTATTTATTTTTATTTGATTTATATGCTGCCCTTCTCCGGAGACTCAGGGCGGCTTACAATGCATTAAGCAATAGCCTTCATACTTTTGTATATTTATATTTATACAAAGTCAGCTTATTGCCCCCACAAACTGGGTCCTCAATTTACCCACCTTAGAAAGGATGGAAGGCTGAGTCGACCTTGAGCCTGGCTAGGATTGAACTCAGAGAAATTACAGGCAGCTGGTGTTAATTGCTGCCTTTAGTAGGAGGCATTAGCCCTCTACGCTACACAGGCTCCTGTGTAGTATATAATAATAATAATAATAATAATAATAATAATAATAATAATAATAATAATAATAATAATAATAATAATAATAATAATAATTAATAGTAATAATAGTAGTAGTAGTAGTAGTAGTAGTAGTAGTAGTAATAATGAGGTGTGGACTTCAACTCCCAGAATTCCCCAGCTTTCCTGCACACTGCAGCTAGTTGGACCACTTTCCTGTCCCTCAACCTTGACAACTTGAAGAGGTGTGGACTTCAATTCCCAGAATTCCCCAGCCAGCAATTGCTGGCTGGGGAATTCTAGAAGTTGAAGTCCACACCTCTTCAAGTTGCCAAGGTTGAGAAACATTGGCTTACAATATTTTAGATTTTATTTAGAAGCATTTACAGGCCATCTGCTCAAAAAATTTCCAGCTTGTTTTTTTTTTTAAGTGAGATAAAAATATGACGTAGATCAGGCATGTCCAACCCATGATCTGTGTGGGCTACATGCGATTCTGGTTAGTTAGTAATGTGTCCCCCATAAGATAACAACAACAAGAAGAACAAAAACAACAATAATAATAATGGCTGCTTAGATACATGGAAATCCTGAACTTATTAGACCTGGATATTCTGATTTTGCAAAAAAACATTTTACTTGAACTGTAGATTTTACTTTAACAACTCATAGGTTCTTGGTTCGGATCTGAACTGTTAAGTTTTTACTAGTCCCAGGCTATGAATCGAATTGAAGATTAAATAATAATAACAACAATAAATAAAGGAAGGTGATTATTTATATACACTGCTCAAAAAAAATAAAGGGAACACAAGCAGAAGACATCCGAGATCTGAATCAGTGAAAATAGCCTTATTAAATATTTTGTTTGTTACATAGAGTAGTTTATACACTGCTCAAACAACTAAAGGGAACATAAAACTACTGTATGTAACGAAATCTTGGATGTCTTCTGCTTGTGTTCCCTTTATTTTTTTGAGCAGTATACATTTATATATTAAGCAATAGGGACGTGGTGGCTCAGTGGCTAAGATGCTGAGCTTTTCGATCAAAAGGTCGGCAGTTCAACGGTTCAAATCCCCAGTGCCGCGTAACTGGGTGAGCTCCCGTTCCTTGTCCCAGCTTCTGCCAACCTAGCAGTTCGAAAGCAGGTAAAAAATGCAAGTAGAAAAATAGGGACCACTTTGGGGGGAAGGTAACAACGTTCTGTGCGCCTTTGGCGTGTAGTCATGCCAGCCACATGACCAGGGAGACGTCTTCGGACAGCGCTGGCTCTTCGGCTTGGAAATGGAGATGAGCACCGCCCCTAGAGTCGGGAACGACTAGCACATATATGCGAGGGGAACATTTACCTTTACCTATATATTAAGCACCAAGGATCCCGCAGTTCAGTCCTCCTGCTTTCTAATCTGATGCCTTAACCACCAGCCCAAACTGGCTCTTGTAATACTCAGTTACCACCAAGTGCCACTTTTAACACAATAGAAGAAGTGGAAGATTCATACATACAAATTAATGAAGTGGGATTTTTCTGACCTCCTTCCCTGTCTCCCTCTGTGACTTATATTTTCAGGCCAATCCCAACAGCGAAGAGATTTGGCTGGCTGCCGTGAAGTTGGAATCCGAAAACAACGAATACGAACGAGCAAGGCGTTTGTTGGCCAAGGCCCGTAGCAGTGCCCCTACAGCTAGAGTAAGTCCACTCTGCTTGGAGAATGGAAATCTGCCGAAAGAAATTCAATCGTTAATGCATAAAGCTGTGTTTTCAGCACATTGGCTCGGTTCAGTGTATGTACCTTGGCCTTTTCTGGCAGTCTGGACTTCAGTTCCCAGAATTCTTATCAATGCTCATGGTGTCATGTCTAAGGTGGGAGTAGAACTCATAATCATCTGCTGATTGGCCCAAAGTCACCCAACCGGCTTTCATGCCTAAGGTGGGACTAGAACTCATAATCATCTGCTGATTGGCCCAAAGTCTCCCAGCCAGCTTTCATGCCTAAGGCAGGACTAGAAATCACAGTTTGTAGTCTCGTGCCTTAACTGCTATAGCAAATTAACTCCCATGCTATAATTATTAAAATTAATTTGTTATTTTTATAAATTGGTAGTCCCAATTTTTGTGAGCTTAAATGGACTCCAGAGGATGGTAGAGGACAGGGATGGGCTGCTGGGGGTTCACAGAGGTTTGGAAGAACCTCTAGCTAAGATTATGTGCAGTTCGGAGAACCCCCAAATTCCACTCCTACCTGGCCCCTCCCACCCCCGCCCCTCCCCTCCCAGGAATCCACACGTGGCCTGTTTTGGATGCAAGCAAGTGCAGGGCGCATGTGGCGGCTCGGGGGAGAGCGAAAAACAGACCTAGTGGAACTTCAGGAAGGGCTAGAAACAGGCCTGTTTCTGGCCTCTAGAGGGCCTCCGGAGCCTGGGGAGGCCGTTTTCGCCCCTCCCAGAGGCTTGAGGAAAGCCTCCAGTGTCGAAGCATGAATCAGCCCCGTTCCCCCCCTGGGGAAACTGTAATTAATTAGAAGTGAATGGATCTTGTTTTCCATGATGCGTACTCTCAAAGAAAGAAAACCCGAAGCATATATTCTAAGAAACATTTTATTATAAAAGTAAAAACTAGCTAACTACATCTTACCGGCAGTCTTATCACACGGATGGACAAAGGAAGAAGTAAATCAGGAAGTTAGAAAAAGAAAGAATGTAGACATGCGCAGTAGCTCAAAAATCACAAGACAGTCTTATCTCTGTTGATAAAGTCCTCCGGCAGGCTACCGTAATGTTCAAAATGGAAGCTCAGCTGGCAAATATAAAAAACACAGTGACATCCAGAACTTGGGGAGGGCAAAAATACCCCCCCCCCCCAGTGCAGGAGGCCACCTAGGCCACACCCACCATGGGCACGCCCACCCAGCAACTGGGCAGAGAACCTCTTGCTAAAATTTTTGAAGCCCACCCCTGGTAGAGGACAGGAAGGCCTGGAAGAACTTTGTCCATGGGGTCGGCAATAGGTCGGACACGACTTCGCAACTAACAACAACAACAAAAGTGTCAGAGCGGCAATCAGCCCCGTTCCCATCCTGGGGTAATTGCCCTCAATTAGAGGTGGAATCGTGGCATTTTCCTTGTGTATACTTAAAAATAAATAAATAAACTGAAGATATATTTTCTAATTAAACTCATATTTATTGTAAAGAAAATAAGAACATCTCACTATCTAAATTAGGTTACATCTTGGAAACTTTCCCGGCTACCTCTCTTGGCCGGAGAACAAAGAAAAAGTTTTAGAAAAGAAGAAAGGAATGTAGACATGCGCAGTAGATTAGGGATAAGAGTTTTGGCAAGCTACGGTAAGTCTGAAAGTCCAAAAATAAGGTCTCAAATACAAAAACACAGTGACAAAGAGTCCAATTTTTCTCATTTTTCACCCCCCTAACATTGCTAAGTAGGTAAAATCCATATCTATAGTTTACAATCTTACCATTTTTTCCTTTCTAAGAGCCGGGTGGGTGGGTAGCTTAGGAGCAACCTGAAACCAGCTGCTATGCCATTACAGTCAGCGTAGTTGAGTAGACACTGTGCAGCATAGTGGTTGCCCTCAAAACCCCTGGTGAGCGTGTGGGTGGGCCTAAAATGTTTTGGAAGGAGGGGATTCCCCTGGATTAGGGTCGAAGGTCAAGTCTCCTTATTTCTTCTTTCCAGGTCTTCATGAAGTCCGTCAAACTGGAGTGGGTGCTTGGGAACATTGCCGCGGCCCAGGAACTCTGCGAGGAAGCCCTGAAGCATTATGAAGACTTCCCCAAGCTCTGGATGATGAAAGGGCAAATAGAAGAGCAGGAGGAACTGATCGAAAAGGCCCGGGATGCTTATAACCAAGGAGTAAGCCTCTCTAGTTTTCTAAAAAGACTGTAGGGTGTCTCAAAATGTATTTATCTCTGTGTATGGGTAGTAGAATATAATAGATTCCTATGTGAGAGGGATCATGGAATCCTGGTGGACAGTCGCTTAAATAGGAGCCAGCCGTGTGCAGCAGCTGCCAAAAAAGCCAACACAGTTCTGGGCTGCATCAACAGAGGGATAGAATCAAGATCAGGTGAAGTGTTCATACCACTTTATAATGCCTTGGTAAGGCCATACTTGGAATCCTGCATCCAGTTTTGGTCTCCATGATGTAAAAAAGATGTTGAGACTCTAGAAAGAGTGCAGAGAAGAGCAACGAAGAGGATGAGGGGACTGGAGGCTAAAACATATGAAGAACGGTTGCTGGAACTGAGTTTAATGAAAAGAAGGACTAAGGGAGACATGATAGCAGTCTTCCAATATCTCAGGGGCTGCCCCAAAGAAGAGGGAGTCAAACTATTCTCCTGAAGGCAGGACAAGAAGCAATGGGTGGAAACCAATCAAGGAGAGAAGCAACTTAGAAGTAAGGAGAAATTTCCTGACAGTGAGAACAATTAATCAGTGGAACTACTTGCCTCCAGAAGTTGTGAATGCTCCAACACTGGTAGTTTTTAAGAAGAGATTCAACAACTATTTATGAAATGGTATAGGGCAGTGATGGCTAACCTTTTTGCCATCGCATGCCAAAAGCAAGGGAAGCACTGAGTAGCGTAGGGGAGTAATGCCTCCTACAAAGGGCAGCATTTAAGATCCAGCTGCTGCAGTTACTTGCGAGTTCAATCCCAGCCAGGCTCAAGGTCGACTCAGCCTTCTATCCTTTATAAGGTGGGTAAATTGAGGACCCAGTTTGTGGGGGCAATAAGCTGACTTCGTATAAATATACAAAAGTATGAAGGCTATTGCTTAACGCACTGTAAGCCGCCCTGAGTCTCCAGAGAAGGGCGGCATATAAATCAAATTAAAAAAAAAAAAAAGCACAGGGGGTCACATGCATGCGTGCCCACACCCATAATTCAATGCTCCCCATGCTGCCACCCCCCCCATGCACATATGCACACACAACACATACACACCCCCCCCCATGTTCCTCCCGCTTTTGGCATGCAACAGCAAAAGTTACCCGGTGGGCCTTTCTTGGAGCCCGGGGAAGCAAAAACGGCCTTCCTCAATGGCCCGTTTCCAAACTTCCAGTGGGCCTGGAAAGGCCAAAAAATCAGCTGGCCGGCATGCACATGCATGCTGGAGCTGAGCTAGGGCAGCGCCCTTGTGCCCACAGATATGGCTCCGCGTGCCACAGGTTCGCCATCACGGGTATAGGATTTTTTCCCTGAGCAGGGGTTGGACTGCAAGACCTCCAAGGAAGGGACTTTGGAGATCTTTAGTCCAACCCGTTGCTCAGACAGGAAGCCCTATACCTGTTCAGACAAATAGTTGTCCAATCTCTTCTTAAAAGCCTCCAATAATGGAGCACCCACAACTTCTGGAAGCAAGTCTTCCCACTATTCATTGTTCTCACTGTCAGGAAATTCCTGCTTAATTCTAAGTTGCTTCTCTCCTTGATGAGTTTCCATCCGTTGCTTCTTGTCCTGCCCTCAGGTGCTTTGGAGAATAGCTTGACTCCCTCTTCTTTGGGGCAGCCCCTGAGATATTGGAAGACTGCTATCATATGTCAGCCCTAGTCCTTTTCATTAAACTAGACATACCCAGTCCTTAAGCGAATGTAGCGGTCATAAAGCAAACATAGTGGTCATTGTGGGCAGTGGGTTCATTAAGTGAACCCACTGCCCACAATGAGCGGGTTTAGTTTTATTATTTTGCCAGAAAGTGTAAATAATAGACAGTCTCCTCCATTGAGGAATCACTGCAGTTATGAAGTTAGTAACACGATTATTAAGCGAATGCGGCTTCCCGAATGACTTGGCTCATCAGAAGGTCGGAAAAGGTGATCACATGATCCCAGGGAACTGCAACCGTCATAAATTCAAGCCCGAGTCTGAATTTTGATGACGTGACCTTGGGGATGCTACAGTGGTTGCAACTTTTTTTTTTTAAAATTTGATTTATATGCCGCCCTTCTCCGGAGACTCAAGGCGTCTTACAATGCGTTAAGCAATAGCCTTCATACTTTTGTATATTTATACAAAGTCAGCTTATTGTCTCCACAAACTGGGTCCTCAATTGACCTACCTTAGAAAGGATGGAAGGCTGAGTCAACCTTGAGTCAACCCTGGTGAGATTCGAACTTCCAGTAATTGCAGACAGCTGGATGTTAATAACTGGCTTTAGCCTGCTGAGCTATCCAGGCTCCTGTAAAATGGTCATAAGTCACTTTTTTTTCCAGATCCCTTGTAACTTCTGTCACTAAGCGAACGGTGTTAAGTGGAGAACTATCTGTACAACATTTTCTTTCCGTCTTTCCTTCCCGACAGCTGAAAAAATGCCCTGGTTCAATCCCCCTTTGGCTGCTGCTTTCCAGGCTGGAGGAGAAGGTCGGCCAGCTCACTCGAGCCAGGGCCATCCTGGAGAAATCTCGCCTGAAGAATCCCAAGAACCAAGACTTGTGGTAAGGGGGAAAACCTACCGATCGGAAGCCATGGCAGACTTTCTGCCACTGAAGTACAATAGTAGATGATTAACGGAGGGCTTTGAAGTTTAACTTTGCTGTTGATTAACCTGTTAAGGAGCCCCCTGCGGATTTTTACTCCGCTGGTCATTGCTGACTCTAGGACAGGGGTCTCCAACCTTGGCAACTTTAAGCCTGGAGGACTTCTGGGAGCTGTAGGGGACTGTGCTCATCTCTGTTTTAAGGCCATTGAGTCAGCGCTGTCCAAAGACAATCCTGTGGCCAGGATGACTTCACAGAACGCTCTTCCTTTTTTCAATTGCAATAACTTCTAACAGGCGCTAAATGAACTGTTTTAAGTCGAGGACTACCTGTAAAATAAAATGCTAAAACAAAAAAAAGAAGGAAACCCTAAGGAAGTTGGCCGAAAGCCTTGCTGGAGAATGTTCTGTTCTGTTCTGTTCTGTTCTGTTCTGTTCTGTTCTGTTCCTTTCCTTTCCTTTCCTTTTCCTTTCCTTTCCTTTCCTTTCCTTTCCTTTCCTTTCCTTTCCTTTCCTTTCCTTTCCTTCTTCCTTTCCTTTCCTTTCCTTTCCCCCTCCCTCTCTTCTCTTCTCTTCTCTTCTCTTCTCTTCTCTTCTCTTCTCTCTTCTCTTCTCTTCTCTTCTCTTCTCTCTTCTCTTCTCTTCTCTTCTCTTCTCTTCTCTTCTCTTCTCTTCTCCTCTCCTCTCCTCTCCTCTCCTCTCCTCTTCCTCTCCTCTCCTCTCCTCTCCTCTCCTCTCCTCTCCTTTCCTCCTCCACTCCATCCTCCTCTCCTCCTCCTCTCCTCTCCTCTCCTCTCCTCTCCTCTCCTCTCCTCTCCTCTCCTCTCCTCTCCTCTCCTCTCCTCCCTTCCCTTCCCTTCCCTTCCCCTCCCCTCCCTTCCTTTCCCTTTCCTCTCTCCTCTCCTCCCCTCCCCCTCCTCTCTTCTCCTCTCCCCTCCTCTCCTCTCCTCTCTTCTCTTCTCTTCTCTTCTCCTCTCTTCTCCTCTCCTCTCCTCGCCTCTCCTACTCCACTCCATCCTCCTCTCCACTCCATCCTCCTCTCCTCTCCTACTCCACTCCATCCTCCTCTCCACTCCATCCTCCTCTCCTCTCCTCTCTCCTCTCCTCTCCTCCCTTCCACTCCACTCCACTCTTCCACTTTTTCTAGCTAAAAACCTGGTGCTTTGTCTCTCGGTAGGCTGGAATCGGTGCGTTTGGAGTACAGAGCTGGGCTGAAGAACATCGCAAACACTTTGATGGCCAAAGCGCTGCAGGAGTGTCCCAATTCAGGTACGCAAGGCGTCATTCTGGTTTTGCAACTTTGCCCAACTTGACATACAATACAGTTAACAATAAAGTGTAAATACCGCTTTATAAGGCTTTGGTGAAGTCACACTTGGAATCCTGCATCCAGTTTTGGTCTCCACGATGTAAAAAAGATGCTGAGACTCTAGAAAGAGTGCAGAGAAGAGCAACCAAGAGGATTAGGAGATTGGAGGAGAAAACATATGAAGAACGGTTGCTGGAATTGGGTATGTGTAGTCTTATGAAAAGAAGGACTAAGGGTGACATGATAAAAATGCTCCAATATCTCAGGGGTTGCCACAAAAAAAAAAGAGGATTAATTTATTCAGTTAAGGCATCAAGAAGCAGGACAAAAAGCAACGGATGGAAAATAATCAAGGACAGATGCAACCTAGTACTGAGAGTAATTTCCTGACAATTAGAACAATTAATCGGGTGGAACAACTTGTCTCCAGAAGTTGGGAATGCTTCAACACTGGAGGTTTTTAAGAAGAGATTGTACAGCCATTTGTCTGAAATGGTGTACGATTTCTGCCTGGGGAGGGGGTTGGACTAGAAGACCTCCAAGGTCCCCTTCCAACTCTGTTTATCCTATCCTATCCTATCCTATCCTATCCTATCCTATCCTATCCTATATCCTATCCTATCCTATCCTATCCTATCCTATCCTATCCTATCCTATCCTATCCTATCCTATCCTATCCTATCCTATCCTATCCTATCCTATCCTATTCTATTCTCCATTCCATATTTTCTATTCTATCCTATCCTATCCTATCCTATCTCCTATCCTATCCTATCCTATCCTATCCTATCCTATCCTATCCTATCCTATCCTATCCTATCCTATCCTATTCTATTCTATTCTATTCTATTCTATTCTATTCTATTCTATTCTCCATTCCATATTTTCTATTCTATTCTATTCTATTCTATTCTATCTATTCTATTCTATTCTATTCTATTCTATTCTATTCTATTCTATTCTATTCTATTCTATTCTATTCTATTCTATTCTATTCTATTCTATTCTATTCTATTCTATTCTCCATTCCATATTTTCTATTCTGTTCTATTCATTTTCCTTTTTTTAAAAAAAGTACAGGTAGTTCTCAATATAGGACCACCATAGAGCCTGTCTATTACAGTTAGAGGTCGTATCGGTTGTACAAGATGTCGTAGCTGAGAAATTATCATTCCCTCGACCATGGCTAATTGGCAGCGGTCCTGGCCCCCTCCTGGATCACTTCTGACTTCTGTCTCTCTGCCTTTTAGGAATTCTGTGGTCGGAAGCCATCTTTTTAGAAGCCAGGCCTCAACGGAAGACCAAGAGTGTGGATGCTCTGAAGAAGTGTGAACACGATCCCCACGTCCTCCTGGCGGTGGCCAAGTAAGTCATAACACCCGTTTATTTTAAGGAGGGCTGAATACTACCCCCTCAAGCCGATAATTAATCTGGATACACAGTCCAGAATCCCTCTTAAAAAAAAGTTCAAAAGGAATATTTGCTAAAGGCTGAGAGCCTAGGCCAGTCTTGGCAACTAGAAGATGGTATGGACTTCAACGGCCAGAATTCCTCAGCCAGCAAAGCTGTGGACTTCAGCTCCCAGAATTCCTCAGCCAGCAAAGCTGTGGACTTCAACTCCCAGAATTCCTCAGCCAGCAAAGCTGTGGACTTCAACGGCCAGAATTCCTCAGCCAGCAAAGCTGTGGACTTCAACTCCCAGAATTCCTCAGCCAGCAAAGCTGTGGACTTCAACTCCCAGAATTCCTCAGCCAGCAAAGCTGGCTGAGGAATTCTGGGAATTGAAGTCCACAAGTCTTAAAGTTGCCAAGGTTGGAGACCCTTGGACTAGGAGACCCCCAAGGTCCCGTTCAACCCTATTTATTCTCTCTTCTTTGCCGAGGGGGGGGGAAACCCACAAAAGGCACCATCCTGTGTTCAGAGACACCCTTGTTATAATTTCTGTTGGCTCAAAGCAGATTTTTTTTTTTTTGCAATTAAACCTGAGTGGATCCTTTTAGTCCTTTTCGCTCAGCTGTGAAACATTAGGGAACATGTAGTGGGCTCCTTGGGGTACTGCCAGAGAGTCCCTCTTTGTTGCCGTCCCTGACATCAGAACAGCACTCGTGCTCCTTTCCCATTATTTTAATGAGCACTCAGTGTGCTCTCCGATCCCCCCTCCCCACTTTGAAAGCCATTTACAAGAGGTAGCAACGCTTTCCAACATAATAAAACAGGCACCTGTCTCTTTCTTCCAAACGAACGCCGGCCCTTTTGCTGCCAAGTAATCCTCAGCCAATTGTCCGGCCCTTTGGCCTGTTTCCAGGTGATGTTCTTGCACCCAGAACTTCATTTTGTGGGGTCCTTCGATGCTCTCTGAGCTTGGAGGTTTTCTTGCAAGACCTTTCATTAACCAGCTAGGTAACATCATCAGTGCTAGAGGGGAGGGGTGTTGTGGAGTGGAGGAGGAGATGATGATGGTGGTGGTGATGATGAGAGGTTCTAGTCCGGCCTTAAGCATGAAAGCCGGTGGATGACTTTGGACCAATCATCAGGAGAGAGTAAGATCTAGTCCCGCCTTAAGCATGAAAGCCACCTAGATGACTTTTGGCCAATCACCAGGAGAGCGTGAATTCTAGTCCCGCTTTAAACATGAAAGCCACCTAGATAACTTTGGGCCAATCACCAGGAGAGAGTGAGTTCTAGTCCCGCCTTAAGCATGAAAGTCGCCTTGGTGACTTTGGGCCTATCCCCAGGAGAGAGTGAGTTCTAGTCCCGCCTTAAGCATGAAAGTCGCCTTGGTGACTTTGGGCCTATCCCCAGGAGAGAGTGAGTTCTAGTCCCGCCTTGGGGATGAAAGCTGGCTGGGTGACTTTGGGCCAATCCCCAGGAGAGAGTGAGTTCTAGTCCCGCCTTAAGCATGAAAGCCACTTAGATGACTTTGGGCCAATCACAAGAGCGTGAATTCTAGTCCCGCTTTAAACATGAAAGCCACCTAGATGACTTTGGGCCAATCACCAGGAGAGAGTGAGTTCTAGTCCCGCCTTAGGCATGAAAGTCACCTTGGTGATTTTGGGCCAATCCCCAGGAGAGAGTGAGTTCTAATCCCGCCTTGGGGATGAAGCTGGCTGGGTGACTGGGCCAATCACCAGGAGAGAGTGAATTCTAGTCCCGCCTTAGGCATGAAAGTCGCCTTGGTGACTTTTGGCCAATCCCCAGGGGAGAGTGAGTTCTAGTCCCGCTTTAAACATGAAAGCCACCTAGATGACTTTGGGCCAATCACCAGGAGAGAGTGAGTTCTAGTCCAGCCTTGGGGATGAAAGCTGGCTGGGTGCAAGTCATTTTCTCCTCAACCCAACCCACTTTCCAGGATTGTTATTGTGAAGAAAAAGAGGAGGAGGATGAAGTATTAGGTATGTTGGCTGCCTTGAGTTACTTATATAAAGCAGCAAAGGTGAGATAAAAAATAAAGTAAAATAAAATAAGATTCTCTTCTTGCACCGACAAAGAGCCTTTGCCTGGTTCTGTTTTAAGTACAAGCCTTTTAAATAACTTTCAGCAACCTCTTGCTTTTAAGACCAACATACTTCGTAAGTAGCGTTTCCTCCCCTTGCCCCCCCCCCCTTTTTAGGCAATTGAAGGAAAGAGTCCTCTGCCCCCCAACTGTGGTTACTAGACCATAAACATCCTTGGTGGAACAGCGTGATCTGCCAAGCAGCCTTTTTAATAAATGTCAAGAACTGGAACTCCTGGGTGTTGATGGAGCTTCTGTGCCGCTATGCAGAATCGGTCCCTGTAACATACCACAGAGGCAGCTGGTCTGACTCGAGGGATTTATTTTAAAAGGAATATTTTAGAACGGAGAACCCAGCAAGGGAAAGTTGGGCCTTGAGAAGGAAGCCCTCTATAGTATTAGAAAATTGGAGTTGCTCGGATACCAGATAAGGGAAATATTGCACAACAAAGGAAAAAGAAAGGAAAGAGGAGGAGAGGGAGAGAGAGGAATGGAAGAAAGGGGAAGGAGAGGAAGAAAGGGTTAGGGGACAAAAGCAGGAGAGAAGGTGAGAAAGGAGGAAAAGGGGAGGAGTGGGAGAAGAATGGGAAGTAGAGGAGGAGAGGAAAGGAGGAGGAAAAAAGTAGAAGAGGGGAGGGAGGGAGGGAGGGAGGTAGGGAGGGAGGGGAAAGAAAGGAGGAGAAGGTTTGTTGTGAAAAGAGGGAAAAGAGAGGGTAGAAGAGCAACCCGGAAAGAAAGGAGGAGAAGGTTTGTTGTGAAAAGAGGGAAAAGAGAGGGTAGAAGAGCAACCCCAAATGTAATTAAAATGTCTTATTTTTATGCTCTCATTAGGAAAAAATATGTGTATGTATATGTATATATATGTACATATATATATATATATATATATATATATATATATATATAAAAATATGTGTGTGTGTGTGTGTGTGTGTGTGTGTATGTATCTAGGTCTTTGGTTATTTGGGTTATATATAGGTTATATATATATATATATATATATATATATATATATATATATATATATATATATATATATATATATATATATATATGATCAATTATGGATAAGAGAATGTACATTTACAACATATATTGTGACCCAGGCCCAAACAAACTTTATTCAAACAGCTGAGAATTACTTCATTCCCAGCGTCGTTCAACTCAATTAAAGCAAATTCCTCCCAACACAAATTCCTCCATCCTATCGCAAACCTTGGTCCTGTTAGGCAAACTGCCAAAGGCCTTTCTTGGCAAATGTTCAGAAGACACAGATACAAAAATAAATGCAATAGATGAAGAAGAAGACGATGCTACCAACGTTGTTTTTCGGCAAAGCCCAAACACCGTTGCTGGTCTGTTTTAGGCTTATGGGAGAGGCCAATCATCTCTTGGCCCTACTCCTCTTTGCTTGAGCTGCTCTTGCCTTCTGGCGGCTCTTCTCATGTGTGCATTAGGAACAGGCTCCTCCTGTTCCTCTGCCTCTCTGCTGTCAGCCTCTGAAGTCTGCACATCATTCCTCGATGGCCCTGGCCCCATCTCTGCCTCCGACGCAGAGCCCTCATCCGGGCCTTCCCCACCTCCAGGACTGGCCCATGTTCTAACTCAGCCTCATCGCTGTCTGACTCCACTGCCAGCTCCGCAGGCTGCTGGCGGACCACAACAATATGTGTATAAGAAATAAAAATAAAAAACTTTTTTAAGAAAAGAGAGAGAGAAGGAAGCCCAAGTTCCGGTGGCTTTTCTCCATGGTGCTGAGCGTCTTCGGCTGTGCTTCGGTTAGATTTCCCCATTTAGAGGCAACCATACTTGGTATTCAGCCAGTTCGGATCAGTTTGGGCGAACCGGTGGAGGAAATCGCAGATGGGCCTGCCCACCTGCCCAGGCTCTATGCCCATGATGGCGAACCTATGGCACACGTGCCACAGGTGGCACACGTAGCCATATCAGTGGGCACATGTGCTGTTTTCAGGTCTTCTGGGCCCACCAGAAGTAGGGAAACAGGCTGTTTCCTGCCTCCGTGGGAGGTGGGGAAGGCCCATTTTTCTTTCTTATCCGGTTCAAGGGCCTCTCTAGGAGTCTGGGGAGGGCGAAAATGGCCTCCTCTCCTCTCCCCCCCGAGGTTTTCCGGGGGCTGAAAACGCCCCATTTGACAACTTCTAGTCCCACCGGAAGTTGTCAAATGGGGCATTTTTGGCTTTCGGAGGACCTCCGGGCGGGTGGGGAAGGCTGTTTTCGTCCTCCTCAGACTCCTAGAAAGTCCCTGCAGGCGGAGAACAGCAAAAAATCGGGCCTTCCGGTCCCACCGGAAGTGGTTAAACGGGTGATTTTTGGCCTCCAGAGGACCTCCAGGGGAGTTGGGGAAGGCCGTTTTCGCCCTCCCCAGACTCCTAGAGAGGCTCTGGAGCCAGGTAAGAAAAGCCAGCAAACCGGGCGTAGTGAACTGGTAGTAACAAAATACCGGCGATGGAATTTATTGAGATATTGTTTAAGCTTTGTGTAGATTAGTCCTCAATTTAACCACCACAATTGGGGACCAGAATTTCATGGCAGCCAAAATAGAGTGGTTGTTAACGATGCCCGATTTTAGCCCCGGACGTTAAGTGAATCGTACGGTTCAGCAAATCCGGCTTCTCTTGTTGGCTTTGCTTGTCGGAAGCCGGCCGGCAGTGTCGTAACTGGCGGTCAAAGGACCCCGGGATAGGCTGCAACTGTCCTAAATGTAATTTGGTTGCCAAGCACCCAAATTTTGATCACATGACGCGTGGGGGGGGGAATACTATGACGGTCTTAGGTATGAGGATCGGACACAAGTCTTTTTTTTCAGTGCTGTTGTAACTCTGAATGGTTTTAAGCCTATGTGGTTACCACCATTTGTTCTCGTATACAGAAAGGTTCCATTATCCATCTTCGTAAAATCCGAGGGCTGGAGGGTCCTCAGAGGTCTTCTACACCAACCCCTTGTCCCAAAGGTGCTTTTTCAGGAGGCCACTGGAGCTTCTTGTTTTGTTTTGTTTTTCTTTTGAAAACATTTTGCTTCTCCTCCAAGAAGCTTCTTCAGCTCTGACTGGATGGTGGGGAATGGAAGGATTTATACTCCTTGCAGACAGCTGGTCATTTGCATCCTTTTAAAGAGTCCTTGAGGCCGCTTGGAGGTTGGTCTGTGTCCTCAGGGCCACCTGAGTGGTGCCAATGGTTCTTGTAGTCTGCAATTTTTCCTCTGGGAATCCATTCCTACTCCCACACCATTCCAAGGGTGTCCATCCCAAATTGCATAGCTAAAAGTCGGAGAATCTCTACAGATTTTGAGTCCAACCCCTTGCTCAAAGCAGGAGATTTTATAGCAGGGGTCTCCAAACTTGGCAACTTTAAGACTCGTGGACTTCAACTCCCAGAATTCCGAGGAATTCTGGGAGTTGAAGTCCACGAGTCTTAAAGTTGCCAAGTTTGGAGACCCTTGCTTATAGCATCCCCGTCAAACGGTCGTCCTCCTCAAGACTCTTGCTTTGACCAGAAAGATGTTCCTGGTCTCCTTAGGTTGTCTTCTCCTTCCTTCTCCTCTGCAGGTTGTTCTGGAGCGAACGCAAAATAACCAAAGCTCGAGAATGGTTCCATCGGACCGTGAAGATCGATTCTGACCTGGGAGATGCTTGGGCGTTTTTTTATAAATTTGAGCTTCAGCATGGCACCGAGGTAAGGAAAAGGTTGCATAACTCAACCAGGGACTTTATGGAGAGACTTTGCTAATTGAGGGGAGTTGGCTAGGTGACTTTGAGCCAATCACCAGGAGATGTTGAGTTCTAGTACCGCCTTAGGCACAAACGTTACTGAGTACTTTGGGTCATTGGCCAGGACACTGGGAGTTCTAGTCCCACTTTGGGTCATGAAAGCTAGTTGGCTGACTTTGGGTCAATCACCAGGTGACAGTGAGTCTAGTCCCGCATTAGGCATGAAAGCCGGCCGGGTGACTTTGGGCCAATCACCAGGAGACGGTGAGTTCTAGTTGCACCTTAGGCATGAAAGCAGCTGGGTGAATTTGGGCCAGTCACTTTCTCTCAGCCCAATCCTCTTCACAGGGTTGTTATTGTGGGGAAAATAGGAGGAAAAAGGAGAATTAGATCTATTTACCCCCTTGATATTACCCGACACTATCTGACATTACCTATAAAGTCATAAAAGTAGGATAAAAATACAGAATTGCAAGAATTTTAAAACCCTGTACGCAGTGGTGAAATCTAAAATTAGTTATTACCGGTTCTTGTTGTTGTTATGTTATGGGGCCACATTACTAGCTAACCAGAATCGCATGTAGCCCACACAGATCATGGGTTGCACACAGGGGTGAAATGTAAAATTTGTTACTACTGGTTCTGTGGGCGTAGCTTGGTGGGAGGGTGTAATGTGAGTGGATGGGCATGGCCAATTTTTTTTTTTAAACTTTTAAAACCATTTTTTCTACAACTTCTTCGGCGAAGAGGTAAAAAAATGCTTTAAAAGTCTTTGATGATCCCAGCTGAGTTGCCTGATCGGCAGAGGCTTTTTTTCTTTTAAATGCCTCAGATGATCAGGCAACTCAGCTGGGATCGTCAGAGGCATTTAAAAGAAAAAAAGGGTTTTTTTCTTTTAAAAGCCTTTGACGATCCCAGCTGAGCTGCACGATCATCAGAGGCTTTTTATGTTTTACTTTTAAAAGCATTTTTTTGGCCAAAGAAGTTGTAGAAAAAATGCTTTTAAAAGTAAAAAAAAAAAAGCCTCTGATGATTGTGTGGCTCAGCTGGGCATGGGGTGGGGGGCAGGGGTTTTTGCTACCAGTTCTCCGAACCACCTGCCTCCATCGTTTCCGGTCCAAACCGGGAGCATTTCACCCCTGCCTGTACGGCTAAAACGAGCTTCCCCCCCTCTTTTTCCCCATCCCGACATAGGAACAGCAGAAGAGGTGAGGAAGCGTTGTGAGAATGCCGAGCCGCGGCACGGCGAGCTGTGGTGTGAGGTCTCCAAGGACATCAGCAACTGGCAGAGTAAGATCGGCGAGATCCTGCTACTGGTGGCGGCCAAGATCAAGAACACCTTCTAGAAGAGGCGAGCCGTGGAAGCCCTTGGGGCCCAAAGGAACTCTGCTTGGCTTACCCCTCATCCTCAGAGCATCGAAGGAGAAAGAGCGCTGGGTAGCATGTTTGCTCCAGGCCTTGTCATCCTGACAGCTGACAAGTCACAAGGACAATGGACTGTATACGAGATGTTTTGTATATATAGCAGCTTAGCCATTCTGAAGGGCAAACCCCAGGAACTTTTAACAGTCCTGGCTGACAGGCAGACAGATGTTTCCTCTGCTGTCTGAAGTCTCCTGGTGTTTGTTTTGTTTTCTCCAAATTCCTTCGAGAAGCTTCTGGCCCGCCTCTAGACCCATCGTTTTCTAATATTCAGCTTGCTTACCTAAATTCTTCTTCTCCTCCTCCTCCTCCTCCTCCTCCTCTTTCTCCTCCTCCTCCTCCTCCTCCTTCTTCTCCTTTTCCTCCTCCTTTGCCTCCTCCTCCTCCTCTCCTTCTCCGCCTTTTCCTCCTCCTCCTTCTCCTTCTCCTTCTCCTCTCTCTTCCTCCTCCTCCTTCTTCTCCTTTTCCTCCTCCTTTTGCCTCCTCCTCCTCCTCTCCTTCTCCGCCTTTTCCTCCTCCTCCTTCTCCTTCTCCTTCTCCTCCTCTTCCTCTCCTTCTCCTTCTCCTTCTTCTTCTCCTCCTCCTCCTCCTTCTCTTCCTCCTCCTCCTCCTCTTTCTCCTCCTCCTCCTCCTCCTCCTTCTTCTCCTTTTCCTCCTCCTTTTCCTCCTCCTCCTCCTCCTCCTCCTCCTCCTCCTCCTCCTCCTCCTCCTCCTCCTCCTCCTCCTCCTTCTATTTAAAGAGTGCCGTCTATTTTTCTACCGGGAAAAAAGAAACCCACATTTTTGTGCCACAAAATTCTTCTATAGGAATTCTCAACTCGGAATTTATCTTCGACAAGAATGGAGTCAGAAAACCACCAGACCGCTTAGAAAGCGACACCTCGTTTAAAAGACCGTTGACACACGGAAAGTGGAGTGAGAAACGGGCAGGGTTGCCACAGGGGAAAACTGGCTAAGGCGGACCATCTTGTCAAAAGGTTTTGGAAAAAAACAAAAATGAAATAAGGTATCCCGTTCTCACAGGTTTCCCCCCTTCCTCTCCCCTCCCTTCCCTTTTCTCTCTTTGGAAGTCTTTTTTTTGGGGGGGGGGGAAATTCCAAAAAAAAATATATTTGGAATTTTAAACAATTGTGCTTTCAGATCTGTAGAAGAATTATACCAAAATGCAGGAAAGAGTAAGCGTGTGAGTGTGTGTGTGGGGGGGGGGGGGGAAGGGGAATGTGTTTAAGCAACAGATTATTTCCTAAAAGGGGCAGATAGACCTAAAGAGCGAGTACTGTATGAAAGGAGAAGCTTTTTAGTGAAGGAAAGGAGTTTAGTGAGTGACAGGCTCCTCGCTGTAGTAGTATAAAAACAACGCCTAAACGAACTCTATTTAAAATTGTTCTTCTCATAGCAATAGTTTTTGATCTAGTATGTTTGAAACATTTCTTTCTTTCTTTCTTTCTTTTTTTAAAGAAAATGCATTCCTGGTTTATCTCTTCCCTCCTGGGAATTTCCCTTCCTCCCCTTCAGGAAAATTGTTTCTGTGTATTAAAACATATCGGAATGTTTCCGCATGGCATCCTTGTTTTTTGGGGAAAAGGATTGGACGATCGGAACGCACTGTCAGCGGTCCAAATAATGCACTCATTGAAAACAGAACTCCGAGGCAGATAGATTCCTCAAAGAACAATTATTGGATGCATCGTATTGGCCCAACTGGTGAAAACCGACTCTGAAAGTTCCCGCAATTTTCGCCTAACTAAAAAGTGAAAGTTTCCCTTTCCCACCAAGTCATCAGTCACATTGTCCAATAGAAGTGCCGGCCGGTTGCTTAGTTACTCTACTCCTCCTCTTCCCCACCACCTGTTGGAATGTCCTTGGTTCCCCCAGAAAAACATTTGCTGGGGTTTTGTAGTCAAAACCCCAGCTAACTATTTTCCCTTCCCTCTCTTGTGGCAACCCTGAAGCCGTAAAAATGGCCAGGTTCGCCTCTGGGTTGACACATGCATATAAAAATCCTGCTCACGCGTTCCCTTTGCAAATAAAATGAACCTACCATATTTTTCGGTGAAAAATAAATCTGGGTGCGTCTTATACTCCGAATGTAGCCCTGCCTAGCTTCTCAAACGGAGGTTTCAGAGGCTGAAAAAAGCATCAGAAACGAAGCTTCAGAAAAGCCCCAAAAGAGAGGTTCAGAGGCTTTTTTTTCCTGAATCTCTGTTTCAGAGGCTTTCACAAGGCAGGAAAAGTTCTTTTCTGAAACGAGTTTCTGAAGTTTCAGAGGCAGAAAAAAAAAAAGCAGGCACGGAGCTCACAACCAAGGAACCTGTTGCTAAAATTTACCTCTGGAAAAGGCTGATTGGGAGTATTCTGGAAGGCTGATCCACCTGCCAATCAGCTTTTTTCCAATTTTCCTCCCCTAAAACTAAGGTGCGTCTTATACTCTGAAAAATACGGTATTTGGAATTAAAGCGCATTCCGTCGTCACAATGTCCATTTCTCCTTTTGCAGTTGGAGTGGAACTCACCTGCTTACAGGTTGTCCTCCACTTACAACCGTAAACAATCCAATCGACCACTTGATGGGTTCTGGTCACCCAGGGATCTCCAGAACCAGGTCTTCAGAAAGAGTGTCAAAGCAGGGGCCAATCATAGGGAATTTAGGAACTCTTGAGATGTCTGGACTTCAGCTCCCAGAATTCCCCAGCCAGCAGGGTAAAAACAGTCTGATTGCAAATTCAGAAAATGTGGCCAAGTGAACACAGGAATGGGAGCGTCGTAACTCTGAACCTGGTTTGTAAGTGTTTTTTTCTGGATTTGTAGCTCTGAATGATTACTAAGCAACAGGTGATAAGCCAAGGATCCCTGTAATTATACTGCTCAAAAAAATAAAGGGAACACAAGCAGAAGACATCCGAGAGCTGAATGAATGAAATAGCCTTATTAAATACTTTGTTTGTTACATATAGTAGTTTGTTTATACACTGCTCAAACAACTAAAGGGAACAAAAGCAGTGTATTAAGGTATAACCAGTGCTGTGCCTGAAGATTCAATTTCTTTTTCCCTAATTAAGCAACCTCCTCTGGTCTCTCTCGAATTTTAAACATTTATTTTCAGCCCCTTTTCTGCAAGATTGTTTTGGGGTTCACTTCAGTATTAACTATCCCGAGAAGATTCAAGCGATAATTCCAACATTGGCTTCTCTTTCTCTGCGGTCTGCAATTGCTTGAAAAATACTTTTAGCTTTTGCCAGTGTTTTTGCCATTTTTGCCATTTTTTAAAGATGGTCAGATTTCAACTCCCAGATATTCCCCGGTCAGCAATGCTGGCTTGGAGGATTCTGGGAGTTGAAGTCCACCCAGCTTAAGGTTGCCAAGTTTGAAAAAGTCTGCAGAGATTCTCAGTCATCCAGGTCATGGTTTTATCCCAAAGGTGCTTTTTCAGGAGGCAACTGGACTTCCTTGGTTTTTTTCTTCTTTCTTTCTTTCTTTCTTTTTTTATTGAAAATTTTTAACAAATTTTTTTTACATATATTTCCCCTTCCCCCACCCATTCCCCCCATACCCTCCCTAACCCAACCCCGACTTCCCAAAGCAAAATACAGAGTATCATATTAAACAATCATATGCTAATTTAAGCTAATAATCTATAGTCTCTTATCACCCTCTTGAACTTTTAACTCCCTTTAACTAATCTAACCTAATGTTCTCTTAACCCATTCCTTATTCAAAAAACTAATTGTAATTTTCTAGTCTTATATTTACCTTGAATATATTCTATCCATCTTTTCCATTCCAACCTAAACTTCTCATTTGAATGGCCTTTTAAATATGCTGACATTTTTGCCATTTCTGCTAAGTTCATTACTTTTAATGTCCATTCTTCCATAGAGAGTAGATCTTCCTTCTTCCAATACTGCGCCACCAGAAGTCTCGCTGCAGTTATTAAATTCAACATCAACTTAGTGCAGTTTTGTACAACACCTAACAAAAACAGCCGTGGAGTAAATTCTATCCGTTTTTTTCAGAACGTTCTGTATAATCCACCATATTTTTATCCAAAATGCTTTAACTTTTTTACATGTCCACCAGATGTGAAAATAAGTAGCATCAACACAATTTTTTTTTCCTCTTTGAAGACGTTTTGCTTCTCATCCGAGAAGCTCCTTCAGCTCTGACTGGATGTGGGGGAATGGAAGGAGCTATCCAAATTTGGGATAAACACCCTTAGAACGGTGTGGGAGTAGGAATGGATTTCCAGAGGGGAAAAAAAATTGCAGACTACAGGAACCATTTGCACTATTCAAGTGATCCTCAGGATGCAGATAAACCTCTAAGTCAGTGATGGCTAACCTGTTTGCCATTGCGTGCCAGTAGGGTGGGTGCGGGGGGGGGGGAGTCGCATGCATGTGTGCCCACTCTATAATTCTATGCGCCCCACCCCCATTGCATGCCAAGAGCTTGTGTGTGTGTGTGTGTGTGTGTGTGTGTGTGTGTATTTGTGCACACATGCACAAACACACACACACACACGCTCTTGGCATGCAATGGCCCAGTAGGCCCATTTTTCTTTCTTACTTGGCTCCAGAGACTCTCTAGGAGTCTGGGGAGGGCGAAAACGGCCGTCCCCAACTCCTCTGGAGGCCGAAAATCACCCCATTTAACAACTTCCGGTGGGACCGGAAGGCCCGTCTTTTTTGCTGTTCTCAGCCTCCAGGACTTTCTAGGAGTCTGAGGAGGACGAAAACAGCCTCCCCCCGCCCCCCCCCCCCAGAGGTCCTCTGAAGGCTGAAAATGCCCCATTTGACAACTTCCGGTGGGACTGGAAGTTGTCAAACGGGGTGTTTTTGGGCCCCAGAAAACCTCCTGGGGGGGGAGAGGAGGCCATTTTCACCCTCCCCAGACTCCAGCCTGTTTCCCGACTACTGGTGGGCCCAGAAGACCCGAAAACAGCACACGTGCCCACTGATATGCCATAGGTTCGCCATCATGGCTCTTAAGTGCTTCAACGACCCCTCTAAAAGGATGCCAAGGACCAGCTGTCTGCAAGGAGTATCAATCCTTCCATTCCGCACCATCCTGTCAGAGCTGAAGAAACTTCTTGGAGGAGAAGTGAAATGTCTTCAAAGAAAAAAAGAAGAAAGTCCAGTGGCTGCCTGAAAAAGCACCTTTGGGACAAATTTAAGGAGCCTGTGTAGCGTAGGGGGCTAATGCCTCCTACTAAAGGCAGCAATTAACACCAGCTGCCTGTAATTTCTGTGAGTTCAATCCTAGCCAGGCTCAAGGTCGACTCAGCCTTCCATCCTTTCTAAGGTGGGTCAATTGAGGACCCAGTTGTGGGGGCAATAAGCTGACTTTGTATAAATATACAAAAGTATGAAGGCTATTGCTTAACGCATTGTAAGCCGCCCTGAGTCTCTGGAGAAGGGCGGCATATAAATAAAAATAAAAATAAATAAAATAAATAAAATAAAAAAATTGAAAAACTGATTTAAAAAAAAACAAAAAACCACTCTTGGACACAAGGGGGCACTAGCAGGCTATGTCTAATTCGTTGCTGACTCCGAAAATTGGAAATTTCTGAACGTATATATTTATTTCATCCTCCTGGGGTTATAGGTCTCCTCCAGTTGGGAATGACTCAGAACGGTGTGCATCCCAATCTCTATAAATAGAGTTTAAAGCAATAGAATGAAAAATCAGCCATAAGTGTTTATTCCGGCCATTCCCCACCTCCCACCTCTGTGTTTGATGGAATAACCAAGCAACCCTGACTGCTCTTTAGAAGGCCAGATCCTGAAGAGGAAACTCAAATACTTTGGCCACCTAATGAGAAGGAAGGACTCCCTGGAGAAGAGCCTAATGCTGGGAATGATGGAGGGCCAAAGAAGAAGGGGACGGCAGAGAACGAGGTGGCTGGATGGAGTCACTGAAGCAGTCGGCGTGAGCTTCAATGGACTCCGGGGGGGGGGGGGTGGTAGGTAGCGGTGGGTTTCAGCAGGTTTTGACCAGTTCTGGAGAACTGGTAGCAGAAATTTTGAGTAGTTCGGAGAACCAGTAGTAAAAATTCTGACTGGCCCAGCCCCCATCTATTCTCTGCCTCCCAAATCCCAGCTGATCGGGAGGAAATGGGGATTTTACAGTAACCTTCCCCTGGATTGGGGACAGAATGGAGATTTTACAGTGTCCTTCTCCTCCCACGCCCACCAAGTCACAACCACAGAACCGGTAGTAAAAACTTTGAAACCCACCCCTGATGGTAGGGGACAGGAAGGTCTGGAGGAACGTCGTCCATGGGGTCGCGATGGATCGGTCACGACTTTGCAACTAACAACAACAACAACGAAGAGGTTTCCTAAAGACCAGCGTGGGCATTTATAGGCAGTCCTCGACTTACAACCAATTCATTTAGTGACGGTTCAAAGTTACAACATGTGATGGCTCCCCTGGATGATGCTTCCCCAGTTATCTCTCCAGATGTCAGCTCGGGAGGAAAGTGAGCCAGTTCCAGGCACATCTGGAGGCACACCAAGAGGTCCGAGCAGCCGGCCGAGAGGGATTAGGCTGAAGCACAGGTGCAGTAGGGCAGCCCAGAGGCTTGGGGTGGGGAAAGCAAGAAGCTGGAGCCGGTCAGCGTTGTAGACGAGCTAAGTCAATGAGGAAGCCAGATTCACTTAACAACCGTGTTACTAATTGAATAACTGCACCAACTCGCTTAACAGCTGTGGCAAGAAAACAAACTCACTTAACTTCTCTGTCTTGCTTAGCAGCTGAAATTTTGGGCTCAGTTACGGTCATATGTCAAGGAATATCTGTCAATGACTTTAGTTGTACTTTTTTCATCTTTGGCCTACCTTGGAGGTCATCCAGTCCAACCCCCCCCCCTTCCCTCCTTCAAGCAGGAGACCGTACACCAGTGGTGAAATCTAAAATTTGTTACTACCGGTTCTGTGGGCGTGGCTTGGTGGTGGTGGGGTAATGTGACTGAGTGGGTATGACCAATTTTTTTTTTTAAACTTTTAAAACAATTTTTTCTACAGCCTCTTCGGCAAAGAGGTTGTAAAAAAATGCTTTCAAAAGACTCTGATGATCCCAGCTGAGTTGCCTGATCGGCAGAGGCTTTTTTTCTTCTTTTAAATGCCTCTGACGATCAGGCAACTCAGCTGGGATCGTCAGAGGCATTTAAAAGAAAAAAAGGGTTTTTTTTCTTTTAAAAGCCTTTGACGATCCCAGCTGAGCCGCGCGATCATCAGAGGCTTTTTTTTTTTACTTTTAAAAGCATTTTTTCAGCCGAAGAGGTTGTAGAAAAAATAAAAGTAAAAATAAAAGTTTTTTTTACTTTTAAAGTAAAAAAAAAAAGCCTCTGATGATTATGCGGCTCAGCTGGGCAGGGGGGAGGGGGCAGGGGTTTTTGCTACCGGTTCTCCGAACCACCCGCCTCCATCGCTACCCGGATCGGGTGATCCGGTCCGAACCGGGAGCATTTCATCCTTGCCCTACACCGTTTCTGACAGATGGCAGTCCAGCCTCTTCTTGAAAGCCTCCAGGGATGAAGCTCCCACAACTTCCGAAGGCAACTTCTGTTCCATGGTTGATTGTTCTCCGTCAGAAAATTTCTCCTTATTTCTAGGTTGAATCTCTCCTTGATCAGTTTCCATCCATTATTCCTTGTCCGGCCTTCAGATCTACCCATCCACATGTTTCCTATCGATTCTCTCTCCCCAGCCTAGCATATACAAGCAGTCCTCGATTTACGACCACAATTGAGCCTGAAATGTCTGCTGCTCAGTGTTATTAAGTGAATTTTGCTCCATTTTACGACCTTTCTTGCTGCACTTGTTAAGTGACTCCCGGCGGTTGTTAAGTTCGTAACAAGGTTAAGTGAATGTGGCTTCCTCCATTCACTTGGCTGGTCAGAAGGTTGCAAAAGGGGGATCAAGTGACCCAGTGGGTGGGTTTCAAATTTTTTTACTACCGGTTCTGTGGGCGTGGCTTGGTGGGCGTGGCTTGGCTTGGTGGGCGTGGCAAGGGAAGGATATTGTAAAATCCCCATTTCCTCCTGATCAGCTGGGACTCGGGAGGCAAAGAATAGATGGGGACGGGGCCAGTCAGGATTTTTACGAACGGTTCTCCGAACTACTCAAAATTTCTGCTACCGGTTCTCCAGAACTGGTCAGAACCTGCTGAAACGCACCTCTGACGTGACCCCTGGGACATCTGCAACGGTCATAAATATAAACCAGTTGCCAAATGACTGGATTTTGATCACGAGGATGCTGCCACGGTCGTAAGTGTGAAAAATGGTCACAGATTACTTTTCTTTCACTGATGTTGTAACTTCCAATGGTCACTGAATGAACTCAGGGGCTGCCCAAAGAAGAGGCAGTCAAGGGATAAAAAGCCATGGATGGAAACTGATCAAGGAGAGAAGCAACTTAGAACTAAGAAGAAATTCCCTGACAGTGAGAACAATTAATCGGTGGAACTACTTGCCACCAGAAGTTGTGAATGCCCCAACACTGGAAGTTTTTAAGAAGAGGTTGGATAACTATTTGTCTGAACTGGTGTAGGGTTTCCTGCCTAAGCAGGGGGATGGACTAGAAGTCCTCCAAGATCCCTTCCAACTATTCTATTCTAACGGTTGGAAAATCCAGGACTCCCTGTGACTTTAAAATGCAGCCTTCGGGCCCGGAAAGAGTGCCTCTCTGGATTAAAGAGCAGAAGAGCAGAGCCCAAGAAGGATCTTGGCAATCTCGAGAAGGAACCCGGAGCTGTTACGCAATCTTTTTCTCTCCCCTGTGTCTTTTAAGTGGGATTCAACATGGAATTATTTTAGAAGCGGAAGTTTTTCCTGGCAAGGACAGAAGTGTTGGCAAAAGATTTGCCTGCTGAATTTTTTACCTATTTATTTTGTCAGTTCAGCTACAGATTAAAAAAAACACAGGAACCCAGCTATGTTTCGCCCCCACTCCTTTAGGCGATAAAGGATTTCTAAAGCAGGAACTGACCGTTTTTCGTTGAAGGGGGCAGCAGTTGTACGTTTCTGCAGTTGACGAAGCCCCCAGCGCTTGGGGTAGGGATATGAAAAGGGTTGTGTGTTACACACGAGCGTGAGTTCAGAATTTTCAGGGTTATGGGAAAAGTGGATTAGAAAGCCTCCTTTTGATTTTTTTTTTCAATAGTACAGAGCTTTTTGTTTAGAGTAGGGCTGTCCGTCCCCTGTCCCCCCCGCCCTTCCCTTTGAAGATCTGTGGATTTCAACTCCCAGAATTCTGCAGCTAGCACTGATGATAGTACCTAGTAATGAAACGTCTAAAAAAAAAACCCCACAAGCAAGGGCCTCAGAGGGCAGCAAGGACCCCTCATTTCAAACTTGAGCTACAAATGTTCTTCTTTATTATTGGTATTGTTTTCTGCTCAATTGTTTGTCTGGAGCCCATCTCTGCTTATCTGGGTGTTGATTGCTAACTACAGCTCCCAGCGTCCCTTGCCTTTCAGCACGCCGGGGCTGGTAAGAGCTACAGTAGAAAGTCAAGAAAATCAATCCCCTCACATTCACACTACTTACTCTGGGATTTTTTTCCCCTCCTCCTGAGGAAAAGTTATATAAATCCTCTAGGCCTGTTCTCCAAAAGGATGAACAAGTTCCTTTCCTTTCCTTTCCTTTCCTTTCCTTTCCTTTCCTTTCCTTTCCTTCCCTTCCCTTTCCTTTCCCCTTTCCCTTTCCCTTCCACTTCTTCTTCCCCTCCCCTCCACTCCCCTTCCCTTCCCCTTTTCTTTCTCCTCTCCTCTCCTCTCCTCTCCTCTCCTCTCCTCTCCTCTCCTCCCCTCCCATCCCCTCTCTTCTCTTCTCTTCTCTTCTCTTCTCTTCTCTTCTCTTCTCTTCTCTTCTCCTCTCCCCTCCCCTCCCCTCCCCTCCCCTCCCCTCCCCTCCCCTCCCCTCCTCTTCCTGTCCTCCTCCTCTTCTCTCTTCTCCCTTCTCTTTTCCTTTCTTTGCTGCTCCTGTTGAGATCAAAAACACGCTCAGCCATATCTGGAGAGTTTTTGGGATTTTTTGGGTCCTCCAACCTTCTTCTTGGTTGAACCCTGAATAACACAACACCCCCCCACTCCTCCCCGATCCGGCCTTGGAGGAAGGCTGACAGCATGGAAAGAAGGGACGGAAGGAAGGAAAGAGGAGAGGAAAGAGCGTGGGGACGGAGAAGGGAAAGGAACAAAACAACCTGGGGGGGGGGGAAGAGGGCGGGGGAAGAGAAAGACACCAAAATAGCGGCTGAGAGAGAGAGAGGGAGAGACGACCGAACACAAGACAGGAGTTGTGAGCAAAGCTTCCTCAGGAAAGCCCAAGAAACCCCCGAGGCCACTGCGAACACCTGGACGGTCATTGTTGCCACATTGTTCAACACACATCTGGAATCCTGCAGAACGTTACCATATCTCCATTTCAGAGTTGAGATGGAGCAGATTGGGGGTGGGGGTGGGGGGCAAGTAGTTTTCTCCTCTTTTGGAGGAATTGGAACCCGGGCCATAGAAGTGCCGAATAGAACAGAACAGAACAGAACAGAACAGAACAGAATAGAATAGGAATTGGAAGAGAAGAGAAGAGAAGAGAAGAGAAGAGAAGAGAAGAGAAGAGAAGAGAAGAGAAGAGAAGAGAAGAGAAGAGAAGAGAAGAGAAGATACTGAATAGAGAACAGAATAGAATAGAATAGAATAGAATAGAATAGAATAGAATAGAATAGAATAGAATAGAATAGAATAGAATAGAATAGAATAGAATAACAGAGTTGGAAGGGAACTTGGAGGCATTCTAATCCAACGCCTTGCCCAGGCAAAAGATTTTATAGCCGTGATGGCGAACCTATGGCACGTGTGCCACAGGTGGCACGCAGAGCCATATCAGTGGGCACACATGTGTTGCCCTAGCTGAGCTCCAGTGTGCATGCCCGTGCTGGCCGGCTAATTTTCGGGCCTTCTGAGCCCACAGGAAGTCGGAAAACAGGCTATTTCCTGCCTCCGGAGGGCTTCCAGGGGTGGGTGGGGAAGGCCGTTTTCGCCCTCCCCAGGCTCCAAGAAAGGCTCTGGACCCTGGAGATGGCAAAGAACGGGCCTTCCGGTCCCACCGGAAGTCAGGAAACAGGCCGTTTCTGGCTTCTGGAGGGCCTTGGGTGGGTGGGGGAAAAGCCTCTGGAGCCTGGGGAGGGCGAAAAAAACAGGCCTACTGGGCCCACCGCTAACCTTTCTGCCGTTGCGTGCCAAAGGTGGGGGGGAGTGGGGGGTCATGCACGCATGTATGGGGGTGGGGGGGCGGGGCATTGAATTATGGGTGTGGGCACACGCGCGTGTGAACCCCCGCGCTCCCCCATTTTTGGCACACCAAGGCAAAAAGGTTAGCCATCACTGCCCTATAGTATTTCAGACAAAGAGCTGTCCAATCTCTTCTTAAAACCTACAATGTTGGAGGAGCCAAATTTTGATCACATAACCACGAGGGTGTTGCAATGGCCATATGTGTGAAAAATGGTCGTAAGTCACCTTTTTTCCAGTGCCTTAGAGCTTAAAATGGTCACTAAACGAGTGGTTTTCCATCAAGGACTAACTGTATCCTATAGAGCGATAGATTTTGAAGGAAGTGGCTGGTCACTCCAGGAAGGTATGGAATTAAAGAATTAAAATTAGAATTAAATAAAAGAATTAAATCTCAGCACTTTCCTTTTAAAAGTGTAAAAATAAGTCTACCTTGGAAACAAGGTAGAGTATTACACCATGATTGGCACCTAGGTCTTGTAATTCGGCCCCAATGGACACGGCAAGTCCATTAAAAAAATGGACCCACATTAAAAAAATGTGGAGCAGAAAAAAGCCCAACTTTTCTGCCTGGTCCTTGGGCAGAAAATCCAATTTTGAAGTGTAGGAAGTTAACACCCACCCCTTTCCTCGAAGAATGGAATATTTTGGGAAATATGAAAAAGGCAGAATATTATGTTTCCCTGGATGAGAAATGGAGAAACATGTTTTAAAGACGAAGCAACTCCCCCTTCTTGCCCCCCCCCCTTTGTTAATGGTCCAGAGACAGAAACCCAATCCTTTGTCAAAGGACCATCATCTGCAACACAATAGGACCCATCTAGCAACAGAAACTCACCACATGGCACCTGGGAAGATTACATCAGCCAGCAAGGCTAGCTAAGACCCCCCCACCCCCTGGGAGTCTGACAACCAATCAGGATACTCTTTCTGAGCCCCAAGAAGTTCAAAGCCAGAGAGGGCATAAAATCCAGGGACTCGCTCCATCTCTCCCTTTTCTGTTCAGGAACTCAAGCCATGTGATCCTGTCCACCATTAAACCATCTTTCCAAGCAGTCTCCATGTTTCCAGGGTCTTTTTCCCCATTTGGAGCTGAACCCAGAAGGATATTTCTTCCTACAGAAGGCCAGTCAGTCCTACCAGTGCCACTTCCGTGGCTCCAGACAGAGAAGGGGAATTTCATCCAGGACGGGGCGGAAAAAGGATAGATCGGCAGGTGTGTGAAAAAAACAGGAGAAGGAAGAGAAATAAGATTTCCTGGAACCTTTTTTGGGGGGGTAGTGGGGGAAAAACTGGATTGGGTTCAATGATCCACAGCCTGACATTAACTCCCACGTGACACCTCTCCTGCACGAGCTGCATTGGTTGCCGGTGGACTTCCGGGTGCGTTTCAAGGTGTTGGTGATCACCTTTAAAGCGCTCCGTGGCTTAGGACCAGGGTACTTACGGGACCGCCTTCTGCCGCCAATAGCCTCCCACCGGCCGGTGCGCTCCCACAGAGAGGGTCTCCTCAGGGTGCCGTCAGCCAGACAATGTCGGCTGGCGACCCCCAGGGGGAGGGCTTTCTCTGTGGCAGCCCCTACCCTCTGGAATGATCTGCCTCCAGAACTGAGAACAATTGCTGACCTCCGGACTTTTCGTCGGGCCCTAAAAACTCATCTCTTTCAGCTCGCCAGTTTAGCCTGACCCCTGTTGAATTTTTAAGATCTTTTATTGTAGGGTTGTGGTGTTTTAAATATTTAATTGTTTTAAATCTCAGCCAAAGTTTATATGGATTTTTAAAATTTTTTAACTTTTATGTACTGTTTTTATCTGGCTGTTCACCGCCCTGAGTCCGCAAGGAGAAGGGCGGTATGTAAATCGAATCAATCAATCAATCAATCAATCAACTCGTCTTCCATTCAGTGGTGGGTTTCAATTACCTTTGCTACCAGTTTGCTCGTGCACACGCAGAGCGTATTTGATGACGTCTGGGCGAGTGGGTGGAGCCTCCCGCCTCAGTTACAACCGGTTCGCCTATGGCTGGCTGAACCATTATTACCACATGCAACGGATGCAGTTACCACTAATGGGGTGAAGAGAGTTTGGGATTACCCATAGTTAAAGGAAATTTGTAGCTCGGGGTTGAACATCGTGGGATCCTTGGTCCTCTCTGAGCTTGGAGGTTTTCTTCCAGTCGTTTCATTACCCAACTAAGTAACATCATCAGTCCTAGAAGGGAGTGCGGTGGGTGGAGAGGAGGAGAAGGAGGAGGGGGGAGGGGGGAAGAAATGTGGGGCCCTTGTATTCTATGAGCTTGGGGTTTTTTTTTCTTAGACGTTTCATTACCCAACTAGACAACATCATCAGTGCTAGAAGGGAATGTGGACATAATGAGGAGGAAGAGGAAGGCTGTGGGGTCCTTGTATTCTATGAGCTTGGAGGTTTTCCTGTAGACATTTCATGGCCCAACTAGGCAACATCATCAGTGTTGGAAGGGAGTGGAGTTTGCAGAGATAAGGAGAAAGAGAAGAAACAGAAGAAGAGGAGGAGGAGGAGGAGGAGGAGGAGGAAGAGGAGGAGGAGGATGACAATTCTGGGGCCCTTGGTGATCTCTGAGCTTGTTGTTTTTCTGCAGGCATTACATCACCCAACTAGATAACATCATCAGTGGTACCTGTGCCTAAAAGATGGACGGAAAGCAGAATTTCTGCAAATGCATCCGGAAATTCTGGATGCAGCATTCCAGGTATGCTCTTACTAAAGCTTTATAAAGCGGTAATAATACTTTACCTGCTTTTGAGTCCGTGCCTCTGTTTCTACAACTAAGGATTTATTTAACCAAGGAGAGGGAAGTAACCTAGAAATAAGGATAAATTTTCTGGCAGTTAGAACAATTAACCGATGGGATGACCTGCCACCAGAAGTTGTGAGTGCTCTAACACTGGAGGTTTTTAAGAAGAAATTGGACGAGCGTTTGTCCGAAAATGTAGAGTGTTTCCTTCCTGAATAGGAGGTTGGATTAGAAGACCTCCAAGGACCCTTTCAACTCCTTTATTCTATTATTCCATTAAAGCGAAGGTCTCGGGAAGAAATCTCGTTTAACTGATATTGCCCTGAACAGTCTTTGACCCCATTGGCAAAGGCCTTTCGAGTCCTCGCCATGAATTGCTAAATTAAAACAAATCAAGTGCAAAGACCGTTTTGCCCAATGACCGATCTCTGCCCTGGAAAAGACATTTGTTAAGATTTTTATATTTAGACCGGGAAATGAAAGATGGCCGTTTGGGAGACAGGAGTAGAAATGCACTCCTGTTCTTTACTCTTCGCCATGTGGAATAGTATTCAGAGCGGGTGACTTCAGTGTTCGTCCTTCCGGCATCCTCTTCGCTCTCGTTCTCTGACCTTGGAAAGGAATAAGGAGTGATTTTGCACCTGTGGTTAGCTCTCCTTTTATTTTTAACTTTGTTTTAATGGCCTTTTAAAAAAATCTTTAGAAGTAGGGGGTCTTGACCTGCCACTGTTGCCGAAGTTGAGGTCAAAAGTTTTTAACCTGTAGCCATTGGAGAAGGTACTCAAATCGCAGGCATTTTTTTAAAAAATTTGATTTATATGCCGCCCTTCTCCGGAGACTCAGGGCGGCTTACAATGCGTTAAGCAATAGCCTTTATACTTCTGTATATTTATACAGAGTCAGCTTATTGCCCCCACAAACTGGGTCCTCAATTTACCTACCTTAGAAAGGATGGAAGGCTGAGTCGACCTTGAGCCTGGCTAGGATTGAACTCACAGAAATTACAGGCAGCTGGTGTTAATTGCTGCCTTTAGTAGGAGGCATTAGCCCTCTACGCTACACAGGTTCCTGGCATTGGCAGCACCAAGCTGGTCTTGGCTGATCCGTATCGGCACCGGATGGGAGACGATCAGGGATTATTATTATTATTATTATTATTATTATTATTATTATTATTATTTTTGAGGTGTAAGGCTAGGTTGGGAGGCTGAAACACATCTTAGAAAAAGGCAAAAGAAGAAGAAATGAAAAGAAAAAGGCAAAAAAAAAAGTAGGAAAGGAAAGGAGAAGGGAAGGGAAGGAAAGGAAATGAGAAAAATAGGAGGAAAGGAAAGGAAGGAAAAGGAGAAGAATAGAAAGAAAGGAAAGGAAAAGGAGAAAAATAGAAAGAAAGGAAAGGAGGAAAAGAAAGGGGAGAGGAGAGGAGAAGAAAGGAAAGGAAAAGGGGAAAGGGGAAAGGGGAAAAAGGAAGGGGAAAGGAAAGGAAAGGAAAGGAAAGGAAAGGAAAGGAAAGGAAAGGAAAGGAAAGGAAAGGAAAGGAAAGGAACTCCAACTCATCTCTATAATATGGATAAGAAAATACTACAGGTGCATTGCATTGAAGACGGGAGAGAGGCAGGCACACATGATTTTTATACCATTTTTATACAATTTCAACAGTTTCAATATTATTTTTATATTTTTACATTTGCATGCAGTTAAATGCAGTCTTCTGTTATTTCTAACCATCTTACTTTGTTTTTATACCATTAAAAGTTTTTATATTATTTTTATGTTTTCATACAGTTTTCACATTATTTTTAATATTTATACCGCTTTTATACATTTCAACAATGACTACATTATTTTAATCTTTTTCTCTGGCTTTTTTGTAGTAGCCTGAATTGTTTTCGTATTAATTTCAAACTTATTATACTTTTTTTGGCGCGTAAACAGTTTTTATATCAGTTTTTAAAAGTTTTTTGTACTGTTTTATTGGTTATAAGCCACCCAAAGTGGTTTGGAGATGGGCAGCTAAATAGATGTAGTCCTCGACTTACAACAGTTCATTTAATAACCATTCAAAGTTACAACGGTACTGAAGAAAAATGACTTATGACCATTTTTCATACTTATGACGGTTGCGGTATCCCCGGGGTCACATAATCAACATTCAGACACTTGGCAACTGACTCATATTTATGACGGTCACAGTGTCCCATGGTCAGGTGATCCACTTTTGCGACCTTCTGACAAACGAAGTCCATGGGGAAGCCAGGATTCACTTAACAACCATGTTACTCACTTAACAACCACAGTGATTCCCTTAAACACGGTGGCAAGAAGGGTCGTAAAATGGGGCAAAGCTCATCAACAACTGTCTTGCTTGAATTTGGGGTTCAATTGTGGTCATAAATTGAGGACTGCTTGATCATGTGACCATGGAAACGCTGCAATGATCACGAGCGGGAGGACCAGTCGTAAGTCACATTGTTCAGAGTTGTTATAAGTTGAAACAGTCGCTAAATAAATGGTTGTAACTTGAGGATTACCTACCATAGCCCAGAAACACTTGAGTGCAGGTGCATCTTAATCTTGGCAACTTGACATATGTCGGTGTCATATACTGTATTTTTCGGACTATAAGACGCACTGGAGTATAAGACGCACCAAGATTTCAAAGAGGAAAACATGGAAAAAAATTAGTTTTTGGCCTTCATGCCAATGGTAGGTTCCTACCAGTTCTCCCCAGTTCACACAAACTGCTAGCAGCAGTGGCGGAAAGCTCCCTCCACCCGCTTGGACGGCATCATGAACCGTCTGCACATGTGCAGAAATAAGGAATAGAATAGAGTTGAGTTGAGTAGAGTAGAGTAGAGAGTAAAGTAGAGTAGAGTAGCGTAGAGTAGAATAGAGTAGAAATAATAAATAGAATAGAAGTAAGGAATAGACTAGAGTAGGGTAGAGTTGAATTGAATTGAGTAGAGTAGAGTAGAGTAGAGTAGAACAGAGTAGAAATAAGGAATAGAATAGAATAGAATAGAATAGAATAGAATAGAATAGAATAGAATAGAATAGAATAGAATAGAATAGAATAGAATAGAATAGAATAGAATAGAAATAAGGAATAGAATAGAGTTGAGTTGACTTGAGTAGAGGAGTAAAGTAGAGAGTAGAGTAGAGTATAGAGTAGAGTAGAGTAGAGTAGAGTAGAGTAGAAATAAGAAATAGACTAGAAATAAGGAATAGACTAGAGGAGGGTAGAGTTGAATTGAATTGAGTAGAGTAGAGTAGAGTAGATTAAAGTAGAGTAGAGTAGAGTAGAGTAGAATAGAAATAAGAAATAAGAAATAAGAAATAGGATAGGATAGGATAGGATAGGATAGGATAGGATAGGATAGGATAGGATAGGATAGGATAGGATAGGATAGGATAGGATAGGATAGGATTCTTTTTTGGCCAAGTGTGATTGGACACACAAGGAATTTGTCTTCGGTGCATAAGCTCTCAGTGTACACAAACCTTGTCCCCTTAACTCCAGAATGCCTCCTTTTCCCCCATCCCCAATGCCCCTTCCTCTTGCCTTGCTCTCCCACCCCCTACCTCCACCCCCGAAGGAAACTCCAATTCTTCTTATTTTCCAAGCCCAGAGGAGCGATTCCTTGGCCTTCCTTCGTCAGACTGAGGGGCCGTATTTTATTCCGACAATTAACAAAACAAACTCTGGGCCCGCTGGGGTCTGTTTGTGATTATTTGTTGAACAATTCCCCCAGCCTTGGCGCAGGGGCGTTCTCTCTCCAGCCTGCGGCCTGGTGCCAAGCCTTCAATCCACTTTCCAGAAATTCTCGCCTTCCAGAAGGAGCTCCTGACTCCGGGCAGGGCGTCTCGAAGCCGAACGTCCACCCTCCTCCTCTCCCACCGAGCCTATAGGGCGCCACCCTGTCCTCTAACCCTGTCCTGAAGGTGACTCACCACCGTGGGAACGTTCCCGACCTCTGGATGGCAAATCCTCAGACATAGAAGCAGACCAGTGCTCTAACTGGCACCAGGTTTTTGCAACAGCCCCCAAGCTTTGTCCTCACCCCCAAAATACGCAAGAACCCTCTGTCCCACTTCTGCCCTCCTGCCGAACAGAACAACAGAGTTCGAAGGGACCTTGAGGTCATCTAGTCCAACCCCCCCCCATCCCAAGCACAACAACCTACACCATTGATGGCTAACCTTTTTGCCATCGTGTGCCAAAAGTGGGGGAAGCGCCGGGGGGACAGGGTTGTTTTTGGCACGTGATGGCCCGGTAGGCCTGTTTTTTTGTCCTCCCCAGGCTCCAGAGCCTTTCTAGGAGCCTAGGGAGGGTGAAAATGGCCTCCCCCCCCCAGAGGCCCTCTGGAGGTCGGAAGTGGCCTGTTTGCTGACTTCCAGTGGGCCCAGAAGGCCCGAAAATCAGCTGGCCGGCACATGCATGTGCACCAGAGCTGAGCTTGCGTGCCCATTGATATCGCTCCGCATGCCACCTGTGGCACGCATTCAGCATCACGGACCTACACTATTTCGGACAGATGGATGTCCGGTCTCTTCTTAAAAGCTTCCGATGATGAAGCTCCCACAACTTCCGAAGACAACTTCTGTTCCATCGGTTGACTGTTCTCATTGTCAGAAAATTCTCCTTATTTCTAGGTTGAATCTCTCCTTATTTATTTATTGGTTCGATTTATATGCTGCCCTTCTCCGGAGACTCAGGGAGGCTTACAATGCATTAAGCAATAGCCTTCATACTTTTGTATATACCTGCTTAGTAGGGCTTTTGCCCCCCTCCCAAGCAGTTTTTTTTTATACAAAGTCAGCTTATTGCCCTCACAATCCAGGTCCTTGATCAGTTTCCATCCATTATTCCTTGTCTGGCCTTCAGGTGCTTTGGAAAAAGCTTGACCCCTTCCTCTCTGGGGCAGCCCCTCAAATATTGGAAGACGGCTATCCTTCTCTTCACTAGACTAGCCAGGCCCAGTTCCTGTAACAGTTCTTCATATGTTTTAGCCAGTGGTGGGATCCAGCCAGTTCGCACCACTTTGGGAGAACCGGTTGATTAACTTTCTGAGCAGTTTGATGAACTGGTTGTTGGAAGAAATCATTAGGGCAGAGAACCGGTTGTTAAATTATCTGAATCCCACCACTGATTTTAGCGGCCCACAGGTTGGGGACCCCTGGTCTACAGAAAAGAAGGACCACGGGTGAGATAATAGCAGTCTTCCCAAAACAAGAAGAGATTGGACAGCCTGAAATTGTCTGAAATGGTATGAGGCAGGGTTGCTATTCAGCAGGTTCTGACAGGTTCTGGAGAACCGGTAGTGGAAATTTTGGGTAGTTCAGAGAACCGGCAAATACCACCTCTGGCTGGCCCCAGAGTGGGGTGGGAATGGAGATTTTGCAATATCCTTCCTCCAGGAGTGGGGAGGGAATGGGGATTTGCAGTATCCTTCCCCTGCCACGCCCCTCAAGCCACACCCACCAAGCCACAGAACTGGTAGTAAAAAAAAATTGAATTCCACCACTGATATGAGATCTCCTGCTTCAGCAGGGGGTTGGACTAGAGGACCTCCAAGGTCCCTTCCGGCTCTATTCTGATTGGTGCCTGACAGTTCCAGCTCTAACTATCACAAGATGGTCTCTGGCTCAAAAACTGCTGAACCAAAAAGAAATCGGATTCAACTGGATTGTTGTGGCTGCCATCTTGACTTTTTGGTCCCCTCCTCCGCTACTGACGCACCTGGCTTCCCTTAGCTAAATATTTATTTATTTATTTATTTAATTTAATTTTATTAAATTTATATACCGCCCTACTCCCGAAGGACTCAGGGCGGTGAACAGCCACAAGCTAAAAATACATAATACAAACGTTACAAAAACCTTTTAAAATACATTAAATATTTTGGCCCGAGACAAATTTAAAACACCCCAATTTGTAAGACAAAATTTAAAGTGACAATTTAAAAGGGAAAGTTAGGCCAGACCAGCCTGTTGGAATAGAAATGTTTTGAGGGCGCGGCGGAAAGTGCGCAAATCTGGGATCCTCCGTATCTCTGGGGGGAGCTCGTTCCAGATGACAGGTGCCCCCACAGAGAAGACTCTCCCCCTGGGGGCCGCCAGTCAACATTGTTTGACTGACGGCACCCTGAGAAGACCCTCTCTATGGGAGCATACTGGTCGGTGAGAGGCTACTGGTGGCAGAAGGCGGTCTCGTAAGTACCCTGGTCCTGAGCCATGGAGGTTCTAACGGTGGTAACCAAAACCTTGAAGCGCACCCGGAAGACCACCGGAAGCCAGTTCAGCTCGCGCAGGAGGGGAGTCACATGGGAGCGCCACGTCGCTCCCATCACCACCCGCGTGGCCGCATTCTGGACCAGCTGGAGCCTCCAGGTGCTCCTCAAGGGGAGCTCCATGTAGAGAGCATTACAGTAGTCCAGGCGTGAGGTAACGAGGGCATGAGTGACCGTACGTAACGAGTCCCGTTCCAGAAAGGGACGCAACTGGCGGATCAAGCGGACTGATAAAAAGTCCTCCCGGCCACAGCCGTCAAGTGCTCTTCTAAAGACAGCCATGAATCCAGGAGGACACCCAAGTTGCGAGCCTTCTCTGTGGGGGCCAACGACTCGCCCCCAATAGTCAGTGATGGCACCAACTGACTATATCGGGACATCGGAAATATGAAGAATGCCCTGCAATTCGGCCTCACCTGAGCTCCAGTTTTAACTTTTAACAAAATCGTTTGGCTCGAAGCCTGCGAAACAAAAAAATATATATAATTCCTTCTGAATCCGAGATCCAATTGAATTGTGATGGCTGCCATTTTGACTTAAAAAAACAACAACATCGCATCTGAGGACATTCCCTGTTTTATGGCAGAGGTCAGCAACGTAGAACTAAGAAGAAATTTCCTGACAGAACAATTAATCAGTGGAACGACTTGCCTCCAGAAGTTGTAAATGCTCCAACACTGGAAGTTTTTAGAGATTGGATAACCATTTGTCTGAAGTGGTGTAGGGTTTCCTGCCTAAGCAGGGGGTTGGTCTAGAAGACCTCCGAGGTCCCTTCCAACTCTGTTATTCCAAATTCTAAATGTTTAGAAAGGTTTGCAAAACCTCAGGGCTCCTGAAATTTTGGCTGCCGCTGGTGAACAAGACTGACCCACATTATAACGCCACAAAGCATTTGGCTGCTTTCTGTCCAGATAGTCCTCAATTTACGGCCATCATTTGCGGCCGTCGTTAAGGGAATGTTGTCTTTTCTGGCTTCAGCGTTTTAGGCGAATCGCTGCGGTTGTTTCAGGTAGTGACACAGTTGTTAAGTGAATCTGGCCTCCCTTTACTGGGACTTTACTGATAAAAAGGTCGCAAAAGTTGACCTCAGGACCCTGGAACCATCAGAAATACGAGTCATCTGCCACAAGCATCCAAATTTTGATCACATAACCATAGAGAAATCTTGTAATGTTTGTTAAGTATAAAAAAACCCCAACCCCGGTCCTAATTCACTTTTTTTCCAGTGACGATGTAACTTTGGTCATTAAATGAACTGTTGTAAGTTGAGGACTACCTGTAATAGGTTGGGAGGGGCAGTGTGTTGGGACCCAAGCAGTGGTGGTATTCAGTAGGTTCTATCCGGTTCAGGCGAATTGGTGGCGGCTGTTGGTGGCTCCGCCCACCTGCCCTGCTGTGATCACGTCCCATTTATCTCCATATTTGACGCCCTGCGCATGTGTGGAGGCCCTGAGCATGTACTGAGGCGGGCATGCTCACATTTGTGAATCGGTGGCAAAGGTAGCAAAAAAAGGGATGCGGTGGCTCAGTGGCTAAGATGCTGAGCTTGTCGATGGAAAGATCGGCAGTTCAGCGGTTCGAATCCCTAGTGCCGCATAACGGGGTGAGCTCCTGTGACTTGTCCCAGCTTCTGCCAACCTAGCAGTTCGAAAGCACGTAAAAAATGCAAGTAGAAAAAGAGGGACCACCTTATACGATGGGAAGGTAACAGCCAGGGGTGAAATGCTCCCGGTTCGGACCGGATCGCCCCATCCAGTAGCGATGGCGGTGGGTGGTTCAGAGAACCGGCAGCAAAAATCCCTGCGCCCCCCACCCATGCCCAGCTGAGTTGCAAGATCATCAGAGGCTTTTTTTTTTTTACTTTTAAAAGCATTTTTTCTACAACCTCTTCCGACGAAAAAATGCTTTTCAAAGTAAAAAAAAAAAAAGCCACTTGTGATTGTGCGGCTCAGTTGGGATCCTCAGAGGCTTTTCAAAGCATTTTTTTCTGCTACCTCTTGGCCGAAGAGGTGGTTAAAAAAGCTTTAAAAAGTCTCTGATGATCCCAGCTGAGTTGCCTGATCAGCAGAGGCTTTTCAAAACATTAGAAAAAATGCTTTGAAAAGTTTTTTTAAAAAAAAGTTGGCCACGCCCACCCAGTCACATTACCCCCACCACCACCAAGCCACGCCCACAGAATTGGTAGTAACAAATTTTACATTTCACCCCAGGTAACAGCGTTACAGGCACCTCTGGCGTTTAGTCATGCTGGTCACATGACCACAGAGATGCTCTTCGGACAGCGCTGGCTCCTCGGCTTTGAAACGGAGATGAGCACCGCCCCCTAGAGTCGGGAATGACTAGCACATCTGTAAGTGAATACCATTCCTGGACCCAGGTTTCTCTCTCTCTCTCTCTCTCTCTCTCTCTCTCTCTCTCTCTCTCTCTCTCTCTCTCTCTCTCTCTCTCTCTCACACACACACACACACACACACACACACACACACACACTCCTTGCATCCACCCCTGGGGAGCAGCAGGGTGATCCTTAGAGGAACATGGAGTGAGGTTTTGCGGTCTCCGTTTGCACACACTGATGCCTGTTGCGCCGTTGTTTGCCTGCCAAATAACGAGTGTGTCGTGCTACTGTGGTCTCCTCAAAGAGAAGGGTACCGTGGGTGGTGAGCATAGTGGATCCTCCTCTGATCTCCAGCCTGTTGGAGGCCACCCCCGGCGGCCACTCCTCTGCTAATTGAACCCCTCTGGAATTCTCCGCTAAATTAAACCCTCAATTCTGCCACCAGGAAACCGAAGATAATCCTTTGCAGAGCTCAGAACGACGGCATGCATCTACGGATTGCTTCTCTGCTTCCTTCTCCCAAACACTGGCTGCGGGGGGCATCTGTGGGGCAGAAGAGCTGCCTGTGCGGGTAGTCCTCGACTTACAACAATAATCAAAGCCTGCAATTATGGTCATTAAGTGGGCCAAGGAACGTGGCGGGCTCACAAGGTTAGGATGTTGGTGTGACGATCAGCAGGCCGGCGTCAGAGAGCCGGTTGCTGCTGGGAGATGGGGTGAGCTCCTGTCACACACTCCAGCTCCTGCCGATCCAGAAATTCGAAAGTGGGCGACCGCGAGTAGATAAATGGGTACCACTTAGTTGGGCAACATAACAGGTGTGTGTGAAAGGAGCCCCCAAGTGGGCATCCCTCAAGTTAACGGTGATGTCACAATAAAGGATAATATTTGTAGCTCAACGTTGACATGAGGGGTCCTTGGTGCTCTCTGAGCTTGATTGTTTTTTTCGCAGACGTTTCATTACCCAACTCAGTAACATCATCAGTGCTAGTAATGGGGGTGGTCTTAGAGATTCTTTGCTTGGGCTGTTTGCTGATGGCTCTTTGGCAGTTTCTTGATTAGGGTGTTGTTTATTTGATCGTTGCTCTGAAGTTTACCTCGTAGTTGATCTATGCTGAGCTGGATGCTTATCATTGGTGCAAGGGTGCTGAAGTCTTTTTCTCTTTTTGGATTGGTTGATTGTTTCTTTTGCATCGTCTGTAGATGTTGTTAATGTCTATGTGTCTGTTGATGGCTGATTTGTTAGAGTGCCAGGCTTCTAGAAATTCCCCTGGCATTTTTGGATTTGAACTGGTCTGGGATGGTCACATTTCCCAATTGAAACTATGGTTAAATCTGTCTCTATGTTGTGAAATTAAAGAACTCTCGTCATGTTTACCGTTCAATCTTTTCAGCCGGAAGCACTTTGGTGCTCTCAAGACAACCGTAGCAGTGGTGAGTTGCCCCCGTTTCAGACTGGTTCTATACAACCGGTAGTAAAACCGGCGGGAGGCCCCGCCCACCGACCCCAACGTCATCAGAATGCTTCTGCGCATGCACAGATGATTCTGCACAGGTGCAGAAGAGCCCACGGGCAAGCGAAGCAAATGCACGCGGGCCCGTTGTAAACCGGTAGTAAAGGTAGGTAGAACCCATCCCTGGACTGTAGTAGTAGTAATAGTCATGGGTCTGCCCAATTTTTCCTGCTTTTTTGCTGCAGTTGTGAAAGGAACACGATGGTCATAAAGCAAGCACCACGGCCGTTAAGCAAATCCATTGCATGCTATGGGGTGGGGGTGGGGGGGTTGTTGCTGGAAATGGGAAGTAAATGCAAAAAACATTGCAAATAAGTGGCGTGAGTGTAAGGCACTGCAAAGAGTTATAAATGTCGGCCATTTTCCTAGTGCACCCTAAAATATTTAGGGTGACGTGGCCATCAGAACTTTTAATCTGGGTCGCAAGTCCTTTTTTGGTGGGTTTGTTGCAGAGGTGGGCTTCAAAACTTTTAGCAAGGGGTTGTCTTCCTGGTTGCTAAGTAGGTGTGGCCATGATGGGCGTGGCCTAGTCAGCTTCCTGCACCATGGTGGGGAAGGAGCATTTTTGCCCTCCCCGGACTCCGGAGGCTTTTCTCGAACCTCCGGGAGGGCAAAAACAGCCTCCCCAGACTCTGGAGGCCCTCTGGAGGCTGGAAACGGGCCCATTTCCGGCCTTCCCGAACTTCTGGTAGGCCCATTTTTTGCCCTCCCCTAGCCTCCCCCCATGCCCTGCACTTATGTGCATCTAAAATAGGCCACATGGGGACTGCTGGGAGGGGTGGGGCAGGGTGGGAGGGGCCAGCCAGGTGTGGGATTTGGGGCTTCTCCAAACTGCACAGAATCTTAACTAGGGGTTCTCCCGAACCGCCTACGAACCTCCAGCAGCCCACTCCTGGTTTGTTGTAACTAAGTGACCGGACATAAGTCAAGGATTACCTGTACGACACAGTGAGCCAGGGGTGCAATGCTCCCGGTTCGAACCCGATCGCCCGATCCGGTAGCAATGGTAACGGGTGGTTCGGAGAACCAGTAGCAAAAATCTCTGCGCTCCCCCCCCCCATGCCCAGCTGAGCCGCGCGATCTTCAGAGGCTTTTTTTTTTTACTTTTAAAAGCATTTTTTCTACACCCTCTTCAGCCAAAAAAATGCTTTTAAAAGTAAAAAAAAAAAAAGCCTCAGATGATCGTGCAGCTCAGCTGGGATTGTCAGAGGCTTTTAAAAGTAAAAAAAAAAAAGTTGGCCACACCCACCCAGTCACATTACCCACCACCACCAAGCCACGCCCACAGACCCGGTAGTAACAAAATTTATATTTCACCACTGCAGTGAGCTATAAAAAGCAGAGTTTCCCCTGTTTTCAAGGGGAGAATTTGTCACAGATTCAAAACTAACACACGCCCCCCTCCAAATTTAGCAGATCCCATCTTCTCAATATTGATCAGTGGCTCAATATTGAGGACGCTCCGTGAAATCTAGGCCCATAGTGATGTTGCTACACGGAGGAATTTTATTACCGCTTCACAGGGATAAATAAAACGCAATCAGACTTTGCTCTTCAACGGCATCTGAAGGTCTCCATCCGCTTGGTCCTCGCTCAAGGTCTCGAGGGGCTTCTGGATTTGAAAATAAAGCTCATCATCAAAGCAAAATTGGTCAGGGGGCTGGGCCAAGAAGGGGAGTTTTAAAAGCAACCCCGTGAGGTAACCTCCGACGAGGGACACGATGATCGAGACGCCAAGGCCTACGGCTTGAAAAACAGCCTGATGTGAAGCACTCCTCCCCAAGGTTTCTCCAATGAACGTGGTCTCCACGGTGGCATTTTGTAACGGCGGACTCCTCGCGGGGAAGACGTGGTAAAGCTGGTGGCCATAGGCTTCATCTGGGACTAACAAAATGGCCGCGATCCCAGCGACGGCTCCGATGATGCCCGGAAGACCGTGAAGGTTGTGGATCCCACACTGGTCTTGAATATGGAGTTTGTTAGCCAAGAAGGGGGTCATATATTTGAAGCCAAGGATGCAGACCACGGATGACAGGATCCCCAGGAGAAAGGCCCCACCTGGATTAATGGCCATGTCGGCTACTGTGCCAATGGCCACACCTCCAGCCAAGGTGGCATTCTGCAGGTGGGCCAGGCTGACTTTGCCCTTCTTCTCCAAGAGGCTGGAGATGGCAAACGTGGTCAAGACGCTAGCACTGAGGGTAATCCAGGTGTGTAGCACAGCTCTATGTTGGCCGTCGCCCGGATGGACAAGAACAGAAACAAAACTGGGCCAGAAGACCCAAAGGAATATGGTGCCCACCAAGGAGAGAAGATCAGAGATGTAAGAAGGAGTCTCCTTGGGGTGTCCAGTCCGGAGTCCTGACCGATACAACGCTATGGAGGCCCCCAGCCCAAAATAACAAGAAAAGACATGGACGGTTACACTTCCTCCAATGTCCACCGCTTGGAAGTAGCTTAAAACTAACCACTCAGAAGCCACGTAGAGGGGCATCTCACAGAAGCCCATGAGAAGAAGCTGGATGGGACTCGTTCGACCCAAGATGGCGCCTGCGGAGATGAGAACAGTCACAGTGGCGAACTCAGCAGTCAGGAGGTTATAGAGGCCTAGATGGATCTTTCCCTCATGGTAGTGGTAGAGAAACCCTTGCACAATCAGGGCCCACTGCATGCAGAAGTTGGACAAGAGGAAGTTGTAGGCCACGGCACTGATGCCGTAGCCTTTCATAAATGCCAGCAGCAACCCGAGGCCGACCAACAACATCAACTGAATGTCTTGGAAAAGAGAGAAGAAGACGTAGAGCTGGTTGCCAGCCGGGTCAACGTCGGGAGGCTGGACAGCAGCATCCGTGTGTCGGTCGTACGTTGCGAACAGCACAAAGATGAAGAGGAGGGCCGCTTGAAAGACGAAGAGCAGGACGGGCAACCGGCAACGGAGGCTGGTGGAGAAGACCCTGGACATGTTTCACTCGGCAGGTCCAAGACGAACCTGTGAAGAAGCAATGAGAAGACGAAAAAATATAAACAATTTTGAGAAGGCCATCCCAAAGGTATCCCAACATCTGGTGGACTTTGGATTTTTCCAACCGGGTGGCATGCAAACAATGACCAGATCCCATCCTCACAAAGCCAAGGGATGTCTAAAATGTAGTACAGGTAATCCTCAACTTACAACAGTACATTTAGTGAGCATTCAAAGGTACAATGGCACTTATTACCGCTTTTCACACTTAACGACCGTTGGAACATCCTCGTGGTCACGGATCAACATTCAAACCAGTGGTGAAATGTAAAATTTGTTACTACTGGTTCTGTGGGCGTGGCTTGGTGGGGGGAGGTGTTAACATGACTGAGTGGGCGTGGCCAATTTTTTTTTTTTACTTTTAAAACCATTTTTTTCTATAACCTCTTCGGCCAAAGAAGTTGTAAAGAAAATGCTTTTAAAAGCCTTTGACGATCCCAACTGACTTGCCTGATCAGCAGAGGCTTTTCTTTTTGTAAAAAAAAACCTCTGACGATCCCAGCTGACTTGCCTGATCGGCAGAGGCATTTCTTTTTTTAAAAAAAGCCTCTGACGATCCCAGCTGACTTGCCTGATCGGCAGAGGCATTTCTTTTTTTTAAAAAAGCCTCTGACGATCTCAGCTGACTTGCCTGATTGGCAGAGGCATTTCTTTTTTTAAAAAAAAAAAGCCTCTGACGATCCCAGCTGACTTGCCTGATCGGCAGAGGCTTTTTTTTTTTAAAAAAGCATTTTTTAAAAAATGCTTTTAAAAGCATTATTTTGGCTGAAGAGGTTGTAGAAAAAATGCTTTTAAAAATAAAATAAAAAGCCTCTGATGATTGCGCGGCTCAGACAGGCATGGGGGTGGAGAGGGATTTTTGCTACTGGTTCTCCGAACCACTCGCCTCCATCGCTACTGGATCAGGTGATCCGGTCCGATCCAGGAGCATTTCACCCCTGGCAATATTCACTTAACAAATGTGTAGTTTAGCAACCAAATTTGAGGTTCAGTTGTGATTGTAAGTTGAGGACTGTCCTTACACCCATAACTCAGTGTTTCTCAATCTTTAAGAAGCGTGGACTCCCAGAATTCTCCAGCCAGCAATGTTATCAGCCTGTAAAGTTGATGGCGGGAGAATTGTACGCTCAAAACCATGAGATTCTGTTAATATATGAGCCTTGGCGGCGCAGCGGTTGAAGTGCAGTACTGCAAGCTACTTTTGCCGACTGCCGGCTGCCTGCAATTTGACAGTTCGAATCTCACCAGGCTCAAGGTTGACTCAGCCTTCCATCCTTCCGAGGTGGGTAAAATGAGGACTCAGATTGTTGGAGGCAAGGTGTTGACTCTGTAAACCGCTTAGAGAGGGCTGTAAAGCACTGTGAAGCGGTATATAAGTGTTAAGTCAGTGTTTCTCAATCTTGGAAGCTTGAAGATGGGTGGACTTCAACTCCCAGGATCCCCCAGCCAGCGCTGCTGGCTGGGGGATCCTGGGAGTTGAAGTCCACCCATCTTCAAGCTACCAAGCTTGAGAAACACTGATCTAAGTGCTATTGCTATATAGTTTACAATAAAATAGAATTAGCTTATTTGGCTGGGTTTTTAGTATCTGGTGCATCTAGTAAGGCTGGCCATAGTAGACAGTAAAAAGAGGTAATTTGTGGTGTATAGAATTCTCTTTTATGCTTATATTATGACACTTTTATGAGACTTATAATCTCTGACGTTAAACATTAACCAGGGATAGAATCCACTTGTATGGAGAGATTTAACTTGTCTTTTTGCGTAAGCTTCAGAAAATTACAGAAGTGCCTTATTGGCCCAATTATCAAAAGTGTCGCAATATACTTGATCAAACAATCCTCCTTAACATTCCTCACCGAATCGGCCCAAAGATGTGGACCTTGGACAGATTTCACGACTGCAATCTCTGAATGATTACAGCTTTGTTTTAAACCAGAGGTCATCGAGTCAAGAGCCACTTTACAGAAAAAAATAGGCAATTTGTGGGGATTGTTTGCCGTCAAGATATTAGCTGATCTTGCTCGGTGTATAGAAGAAGTTAGAATCTTCAATAGGATACAAAAATGGAGTCGGTATTTCCACATTGATAGCCGCGGTTGCTATCAATAAGAATCTAAATTCAGAGGATTTTGTTTGAGAAGCACAAGCGAATTAAAAAAATTATTATTTATCTTTTATCCTGCCTGTATTGTTTTTATAAATAAGATGGAGAACATATCTTATGTTCCTTCCTCTGCCTATTTTTCTCACAACAACCCTGTGAGGTAATTTGGGCTGAGGGAGAATAAGTGGCCCAAAGTCACCCAGCCGGCATTTATGCCTAAGGTGGGACTAGAACTCACCATCTCCTGGTGATTGGCCCAAAATCACCCAGCTGGCTTTCATACCTAAGGTAGGACTAGAACTCACTGTCACCTGGTGATTGGCCCAAAGTCACCCAGTTGCCTTTCAATGCCTAAAGCAGGACTAGAACTCACTGTCTCCTGGTGATCGGCCCAAAGTCACCCAGTTGGCTTTCAATGCCTAAAGCAGGACTAGAACTCACCGTCTCCTGGTGATCGGCCCAAAGCCATCCAGCTGAGTTTCATGCCTAACATAGGACCAGAGATTATGTACTCTGTTTTATTGGACATGATTCAAGTGGAGAATATTACAGACTTTGTAAGGTTCCAAAATGTATTTCAGTCACCAGAATGCCAAAGAGTCACCAGAATGCCAAAGAGAGAGACTCAAGACGAGGCTTGCAAAAAGAAGCAGATTTTATTTATGGCCAAAAACAAAATACTGGGTTTGACTATATCCAGAACATAAAGATACAATGCATGTGAGGAAATAGCCACCCCTTAGGGAAGGTATGGCATCCTTTGATATCCTCAGAGACATCAATTTAGTACCCAATGCTGGCCCCCTGGCCCTTCCTTTCCTTTGGCAGTGCAGCAAGGAAGGGGTGGGTGGGTGGATGCATAGCAACCCCGTTTCTTGAGATATGTACCAGGCATGGAGTGGTAGAGAAAAACAAGATAACAGGATAACAGAGAGGTGAGATCACTAGTAGAAGTAAATGGCAGAGACAATTCTTACAGAAGCAAAACAGCAAGTCCAACCAATTCTACTGACTCTCCTATTATTATGTCCCACTAATTCTACCTGTTCTATTGTTATTATGTCCCTTCAACTTGAAAGAGTCCTCAAAGGTCTTCTGAAATCCTCAGGCCAACCTTGACCAATGGCGGTACAAATTTGGATGTCCCTCTCTAGAGCTTCCACCTATTTACTCTTGTCCTAGAATCCACACACGCTACATATCTGTTTCTTTGAGAGGCTGGATTCATGCACTTATGCAAGTAGTCCTTGAGTTACGACCATAATGGTTGTTTGACCTCGACCGACCAAATTTTACCGCTTTTTTTTTTGTGGCCGTCGTTAAATGATAGCCACAGTTGTTAAATGAACCAATGGTTCACTAAGAACATGGTTTTGCCTAAAACCCAGAAGATCTGAATATTGCACAGAGTCCCTCTTTGGGTGGGGAGATGGGTAGTTCAGAAATGTGAACGATAAGTCAACAAATGAATGAATGAATGAACGCAGCCATGTTACTGATGCCCAAAGTACGGTCATGTGACCAGGAGGGGAGGGGAGGGGGGGGGCTGAGGGCTGGGTTGCTGTGGGTTCGCAGGGGTTCGGGAGAACCTCTAGCTAAGATTCTGTGCAGTTTGGAGAACCCCCAAATCCCACTCCTGGTTGGCCCTGCTCACCCCTCCCTGCCCTCCCAGAAGTCCCACGCGGCATGTTTTGGATGTAGGTAAGTGCAGGGCGCATGTGGAGGCACGGGGAGGGTGAAAAACGGGCCTACCGGAAGTTTGGGAAGGCCGGAAATGGGACCATTTCCCGCCTCCAGAGGGCCTCTGGAGCCTGGGGAGGCCGTTTTCACCCTCTAGGAGGCTCGAGGAAAGCTTCCAGAGTCCGGGGAGGACAAAAAGGGCCTACCCGGCATGGTGCAGGAGGCCGATAAGGCCACGCCCACCATTGGCCACACCCACCCAGCAACCGGGCAGAGAACCCCTGGCTAAAATTTTTGAAGCTCACCCTGGGGGGCTAACTCTGAGAACTTCAGATCTGAGTATCCTCCTAAGTCCCTTCTTTCAGCTGGGCCCAATTTAAATGATCGCTAACCAACCGGTCGTGAGTCGTAAGTCAAGGACTTATCTGTCCGTGGGTTTCAAAGAACCCCAATTCTTGCAAAGAAAGAAAGATGCTCTTTGTTCTCGTCGCCGGCGTTTTAGAGTTTGAGAAGCGCAGCTGGGGGAAAAAAATATTGGAGCCAGTGAGACAAATAAGATTGCCCTGCCCAGGGCAGGCATCAGTCCTGGAAGTCCAGATGTTGCAAAGATGGCTCAGAGGCGGTGGCTTCCCCCCGGGTTTTATTAAGTAAACCAAACCACAATGATGCAGTCAGGACCCCATAGATGGAGTTTGGAAATGCTTAAGCTCCCTGAGCTCTTTCTTTCCATGTTATTCTTTCCCTTCATATGACTCTAGGGAAGTGGACTCTGATAATCTTTTCTTCTTCTTCTTCTTCTTCTTCTTCTTCTTCTTCTTCTTCTTCTTCTTCTTCTTCTTCTTCTTCTTCTTCTTCTTCTTCTTCTTCTTCTTCTTCTTCTTCTTCTTCTTCTCTTCCTCCTCTTCTTCTCCTCCTCTTCCTCCTCCTCCTCCTCCTCTTCATCTTCTCTTCCTCCTCTTCCTCCTCCTCCTCTTCTTCTCCTCCTCCTCCTCCTCCTCTTCCTCCTCCTCCTCTTCTTCTTCTTGTCCTCCTCCTCCTCCTTCCTCCTCCTCCTCCTCTTCTTCTTCTCCTCCTCCTCCCCTCCTCCCCCTCCTTCTTTTCCTCCCCCTCCTCTTCTTCTCCTCCTCCTCCTCCTCCTCCTCCCCTCCTCCCCCTCCTCCTCCTTCCTCTTCCTTCTCCTCCTCATCTCCTCCTCCTCCTCCTCCTCTTCTTCTTCTCCTCCTCCTCCTCCCCTCCTCCCCCTCCTTCTTCTTCCTCTTCCTCTTCCTCCTCTTCTTCTCCTCCTCCTCTTCCTCTTCCTCCTCCTCCTCTTCTCCTCCTCCTCCTCCTCCTCTTCTTCTTCTCCTCCTCCTCCCCTCCTCCCCCTCCTCCTTCTTCTTCTTCCTCTTCCTCTTCCTCCTCTTCTTCTTCTCCTCCTCTTCCTCCTCCTCCTCCTCCTCCTCCTCCTCCTCCTCCTGATCATCATCATGGGATTCCTAGAGTGGCTCCATATATGTAATGCCCCTCTAGGCCTTTATCAGTGGTGGTATTCAGCCAGTTCTATCTGGTTCAGGCAAACTGATAGCGGCAGTTGCGGGAGGCTCCCCCCACCCGCCCGGTCATTATTATGTCCCGGTTTTTGACACTCTGCACATGCGCACACTCACATTTGTGAACCGGTAGCGAAGGTAAATGAATACATACTTGATGAGCCCTTTATGTCTCATCATACAGCCGATGGGGAGGTTAGTTAAGCCTAAACCAGGAGCCTCCAAACTTGGCAACTTTAAGATTTGTGGACTTCAACTCCCAGGATTCCTCAGGCAGCTAGGCCAAGTCCGGAAACCCATAGCCCAAGGGTCTGCAACTTTAAACACTCAAAAGAGCCATTTGGACCCGTTTCCCACAGAAAAGAAAACACCGGGAGCCACAAAACCCTTCCCGTGCCTGACTATTTCCTGAGTGGCCACAAAACTAGCCTATGTCGTTGAATTAAATGTTCTGTTTTCTTCTGAATTGGATTTATCCATGGCTGGCCTACCGCGGGTTGAAAAGCTCAATCAATCGCGTGCTGGCGGGTGTCGCACATTGGCGGTTGTGACGTATATTTTGAGCGACAGGGAGCCGCAGCCGAGGGGTGAAAGAGCCACATGAGGCTCCAGAGCCACAGGTTGCTGACCCCTGCTCTAGTCCAAAAGCATTTTTCCAATGACATCTAATACAGGTAAGTCGTTCATTTACAACCTCTTCATTTAGCGACCGTTCAAAGTTACAACGGCACTGAAAGTCGAGGACTACCTGTACAACACATTTGCCCGATAGTCGTATTAATTCATTTATTTGTAAAATTGATTGGCCGCCTATCTTATTCAGGGTAAACTGAGCGTCTTAAGTAGAGGTCTTCAAGACTTGTGGACTTCAACTCCCAGAATTCCTGAGCTCAGGAATTCTGGGAGTTGAAGTCCACAAGTCTTAAAGCTGCCAAGTTTGGGGACCCCTGATCTTAAGAATCATAACTATCCTGAGTCTTGACCCACTCAAATAAAACCACAGTGTGTATTACACGACCTCGTGTAAGGCATATTTTACACCAGGGGTGGAGAAGATAGCCCCTTTATGACTTGTGAACTTCAACTCCCAGAATTCCTGAGCTCAGGAATTCTGGGAGTTGAAGTCCACAAGCCATAAAAGGGCCAGCTGGGCTGGCTGGAGAATTCTGGGAGCTGAAGTCCACAAGTCTTAAAGCTGCCAAGTTTGGGGACCCCTGATCTTAAGAATCATAACTATCCTGAGTCTTGACCCACTCAAATAAAACCACAGTGTGTATTACACGACCTCGTGTAAGGCATATTTTACACCAGGGGTGGAGAAGATAGCCCCTTTATGACTTGTGAACTTCAACTCCCAGAATTCCTGAGCTCAGGAATTCTGGGAGTTGAAGTCCACAAGCCATAAAAGGGCCAGCTGGGCTGGCTGGAGAATTCTGGGAGCTGAAGTCCACAAGTCTTAAAGCTGCCAAGTTTGGGGACCCCTGATCTTAAGAATCATAACTATCCTGAGTCTTGACCCACTCAAATAAAACCACAGTGTGTATTACACGACCTCGTGTAAGGCATATTTTACACCGGGGTGGAGAAGATAGCCCCTTTATGACTTGTGAACTTCAACTCCCAGAATTCCTGAGCTCAGGAATTCTGGGAGTTGAAGTCCACAAGCCATAAAAGGGCCAGCTGGGCTGGCTCAGGAATTCTGGGAGTTGAAGTCCACAAGCCATAAAGGGGCCATCAGTCCCTACTCCTGCTTTACACAAATGCTTACCTTTCCAGACTTCAGCGAAATTTCAGCTACTCCCCACCGTCGCACCCTCTTCGCCGGTCACAAATAGCAATTCCTCGGTGTCAATGCAATTGTGTTGCACCAGTAGTCTTTTTTCTGTCTTTTGGATGCTGTTGCAGGAAAAGGAAGACAGAAGTTAGAGAGAATTCTTAATTCGATATTTTTTAGGGCCAGGAAGGAATTGATTTCAGATGGATTCTATTGTCAGCTGTCTGTCTGTCAACATCTTGTCAATGCTCCACCATTCAAAAAGACTAGGAAATACATGTTCCACTTCTTTTATAGGTCGCAATCCAGAAGGAGATCCTTGAGCCTGGATTGGAGTTAAATTGTAACTTTTATTGATTATCTCAACGCAACCCACAAAGCCAATCTTAACCCTGAGAACATTTCCCAGTGACCTATCCCCGCAGTGCAAATCTTCTCTGTTTTTTTTTCTCTTTTTTTCAAGGAACGTAATAGATGGTTTCCACCAACTCAACCAACGATGAAGCAGTTTCCGATGTCCGGCTAAAACATAAGAAAGAACGCAATTCAGGAATTCAGTTTGTCTAGTCTAGTGAAAAGAAGGACTCGGGGGGACCTGATAGCAGTCTTCCAATATTTCAGGGGTTGCCACAAAGAAGAAGGGGTCAACCTATTTTCCAAAGCACCTGAAGGCAAGACAAGAAGCAATGGATGTTAGTTAGTTAGTTAGTTAGTTAGTTTACTTTATTGATTAGACCAGAGGTCAGCAACCTGCAGCTCCAGAGCCGCATGTGGCTCTTTGGGCCCTCTTCTGTGACTCCCTGTCAGGTGAATCTACCACTGGCTGGCCCTGCCCCTCGCCCTCCCCTCCCAGGCACTCCTTGCCTGGCCTGAGAAAGTAAGGGTGATGGTGGGGGATGGAGAAGCAGCCAGGGCAGAGACAGGGAGATACAGAGAGAGGGGGAGAGAGAGAGATACAGAGAGAGGGGGAGAGAGAGATACAGAGAAAAGGGGAGAGAGAGAGAGAGACAGAGAGAGATATAGAGAGAGGGAGAGAGAGATATACAGAGAGAGGGGGAGAGAGATACAGAGAAAGGGGGAGGGAGAGAGACATAGAGAGATACAGAGAGAGGGGGGGAGAGAGAGACAGAGAGAGATACAGAGAGAGGGGGAGAGAGAGAGATACAGAGAGAGGGGGAGAGAGAGAGAGACAGAGAAAGAGGGAGGGAGAGAGACAGAGAGAGATACAGAGAGAGGGGGAGAGAGATACAGAGAAGAGGGGGAGAGAGGGAGAGAGACATAGAGAGACAGAGAGAGATACAGAGAGAGGGAGAGAGAGATACAGAGAGAGGGGGAGAGAGAGATACAGAGAGAGGGGGAGGGAGAGAGACATAGAGAGATACAGAAAGAGGGGGAGAGAGAGAGACAGAGAGAGATACAGAGAGAGTGGGAGAGAGAGAGACAGAGAGAGAGAGAAACAGAGAGATACAGAGAGAGAGACAGAGAGAGATACAGAGAGAGGGGGAGAGAGAGAGACAGAGAGAGATACAGAGAGAGGGGGAGAGAGAGACACAGAGAGATACAGAGAGAGGGGGAGAGAGAGACACACAGAGAAAGAGAAACAGAGAGATACAGAGAGAGAGAGACAGAGAGAGATACAGAGAGAGGGGGAGAGAGAGATACAGAGAGAGGGGGAGAGAGAGAGACAGAGAGAGATACACAGAGAGGGAGAGAGACAGAGAGATACAGAGAGAGGGGGAGAGAGAGAGAGACAGAGAGAGATAAAGAGAGAGGGGGAGAGAGAGAGAGATACAGAGAGAGGGGGAGAGAGAGAGATACAGAGAGAGAGGGGAGAGAGAGACATAGAGAGATACAGAGAGAGGGAGAGAGACAGAGAGATACAGAGAGAGAGACATAGAGAGATACAAAGAAAGAGGGAGGGAGAGAGACAGAGATACAGAGAGAGGGGGAGAGAGAGAGACAGAGAGAGATACAGAGAGAGGGGGAGAGAGAGACACAGAGAGATACAGAGAGAGAGAGACAGAGAGAGATACAGAGAGAGGGGGAGAGAGAGATACAGAGAGAGGGGGAGAGAGAGAGACAGAGAGAGATACACAGAGAGGGAGAGAGACAGAGAGATACAGAGAGAGGGGGACAGAGAGAGACAGAGAGAGATACAGAGAGAGGGGGAGAGAGAGATACAGAGAGAGAGGGGAGAGAGAGACATAGAGAGATACAGAGAGAGGGAGAGAGACAGAGAGATACAGAGAGAGAGACATAGAGAGATACAAAGAAAGAGGGAGGGAGAGAGACAGAGATACAGAGAGGGGGAGAGAGAGAGACAGAGAGAGATACAGAGAGGGGGAGAGAGAGAGAGAGAGATACAGAGAGAGGGGGGAGAGAGAGACATAGAGAGATACAGAGAGAGAGGGAGAGCGGGGGGAGAGAGGGAGGGAGGGGAGAGAAAGATGTCAAAAGGATTTTGTGGTTCCCGGTGTTTTTTAACAACTGGTTCTCTGCCCTAATGACCGACTGGATAGGCGTGGCTAGGGGGTCATGTGACTGGTGGAAGTGAGTGACAACGAGTTGGCCACTCCCACCCAGGTTTTGTGGTTCCTGGTGTTTTCTTTTCTGTGGGAAACGGGTCCAAACCCAGCTCTTTGAGTATTTAAGGTTGCAGACCCCTGGATTAGACCAAAGTGCAGAGTTCCAAACACAAATTATTACTAAAATCTGATAAAAACAATTTAAAATGGAATTGGAATAAAATACCATTAAAATGGAATTGGAATAAAATACCATTAAGATAGAATTGGAATAAAATACAATTAAAATGAAATTGGAATAAAATACAATTTAAAATGAAAATAGTCAAGGACAAGCTGTAATTCTTAGAATCCCTTGTCTCCAGAAGTTGTGGGTGTCCCATCACTTGGACAGAAATTATGGATTCTCTAGATGTGAAGGAGCCTTCTGTCCCTCAGCCTTCCTTTAGACAAATTCTTACAGTATAACTGAGTTGGCAGGGACCTTGTAGGACAGGTCATCTAGTTACCAACCGATGGTCTGGGAACCATTGGTGGTCTGTGAGAAAATGTTTGTGGTCCAAACTATTTGCATTTTTATGTTGCTCTAAATATTATTTATCTTTTTAAAAAATTCATATTAGTGGTCCGCGGGATTTAAAATTATGAATATAGTGGTCCCTGAGGACCGAAAGGTTCATGACCTCTGTTCTAGTCCAACCCGTCACCCAAGCAGGAGACTCTACACCATTTCTGACAGATGACAGTCCAGTCTCTGGAAAGCCACCAGTGATGAAGCTCCCACAGTTTCAGAAGGCAACATCTGTTCCATGGGTTGATTGTTCCCACTGTCAGGAAATTCTTCCTTATTTCTAGGTTGAATCTCTCCTTGATCAGTTTCCATCCACTCTTCCTTCAGGTGCCTTGGAAAATAGCTTGACCCCCTTCCTCCTCTCTGTGGCAGCCCCTCAAATATTGGAAGACTGCTCTCCTGTCTCCCCTGGTCCTTCTCTTCACTAGACTGGACATGCCCAGTTCCTGCAACCGTTCATCCTATGTTTTAGCCTCCAGTCCTCTCATCATCTTGCTAAACTCTTCTGTTCTCTTAGAGGAGCATTTCAAAAGGCCTCTGTCAGGGCAGTGACGTGAAAAAGGACATCCAGATGGTCACCAGCTTCTCTGCTGCACATTAAAGGATCCAGATGTTCTTCTGGTGCTTCTGCTTTGGCACTCAGACTAAACTTCAATGGGGGCATTTCTTAAAGCGGTCGCATCTTTCTTGAAGTTGGCCTCTAATAAACAGGGCAGATGTGCTGCACTCAGTGTGGGTCAAAATGATTACTTCCAGAGCAAATCTGATGGGTGTGGAGCGATCAGCACCACTATTACCCTCAGTTATGCAGGCAGTCCTCGGCTTACGACCACCATCGAGCCCAACGTTTATGCCGCGAAGTGAAACATTCGTTCTGTCAGTTTGCCCCCATTTTATGACTTTTTTCGCCACATTTGTTAAGTGAATCGCTGAACTTGTTAAATGAGTCACACGGTTGTTAAGGGAATCTGGGTTCCCCACTGACTTTGCTTGTCAGAAGGTCAAAAAAGGGGATCCCAGGACACTGCAATTGTCCGTCACAAATGTGAGTCGGTTGTCAAGCATCCGAATGTAAATCACCTGACCATGTGATGTACATGGATGCTGTAACGGATGCTGTAACGGTCGTAAGTCTGAAAAAGGTCATCAGTCACTTTTTTCAGTGACCGTCGTAACTTTGAACAGTCACTTAATGAACTGTTGTAAATCGAGGACTACCAGTATATATCAGCTAACAAACTAATGTGTTCCTGGGGATCTGTAACGTCTTGTCACCCCAATTTTGATCTCCTGTTTCCCATAAAGTCTCTAGAATAGAATAGAATAGAATAGAATAGGATAGGATAGGATAGGATAGGATAGGATAGGATAGGATAGAATAGAATAGAATAGAATAGAATAGAATAGAATAGAATAGAATAGAACAGAACAGAACAGAACAGAACAGAACAGAACAGAATAGAATAGAATAGAATAGAATAGAATAGAATAGAATAAGAGTAACGTAGAAAGAATAGAATAGAATTAGAATAGAATAGAATAAGAGTAGAGTAGAAAGAATAGAATAGAGTAGAGTAGAATAGAATTAGAGTAGAGTAGAGTAGAACAGAACAGAACAGAACAGAACAGAATAGAATAGAATAAGAGTAGAGTAGAGTAGAAAGAATAGAATAGAGTAGAGTAAATAGAATTAGAGTAGAGTAGAGTAGAACAGAACAGAACAGAATAGAATAGAATAAGAGTAGAGTAGAGTAGAAAGAATAGAATAGAGTAGAGTAAATAGAATTAGAGTAGAGTAGAGTAGAACAGAACAGAACAGAACAGAACAGAATAAGAGTAAGAGTAAAGTAGAAAGAATAGAATAGAATAGAGTAGAACAGAACAGAACAGAACAGAACAGAACAGAATAGAATAGAATAGAATAAGAGTAGAGTAGAGTAGAAAGAATAGAATAGAGTAGAGTAAATAGAATTAGAGTAGAGTAGAACAGAACAGAACAGAACAGAACAGAATAGAATAAGAGTAAAGTAGAAAGAATGGAATAGAATAGAATAAGAGGAGAAGAGAAGAGAAGAGAAGGGAAGGGAAGGGAAGGGAAGGGAAGGGAAGGGAAGGGAAGAGGAAGAGAAGAGAAGAGAAGAGAAGAGAAGAGAAGAGAAGAGAAGAGAAGAGAAGAGAAGAGAAGAGAAGAGAAGAGAAGAGAAGAGAATTCTTTATTGGCCAAGTGTGATTGGACACACAAGGAATTTGTCTTGGTGCATATGCTCTCAGTGTATACAAAAGAAAAGATACATTCGTCAAGAATCATAAGGTACAACACTTAATGATAGTCATAGGGAACAAATAAGCAATTAGGAAACAAAATCAATATAAATCGTAAAGTTAGAAGCAAGAAAGTTACAAGCATCAGTGGGAGGAGATGGGTGGGGAGAACGATGAGAAGATTAATAGTAGTGCAGACTTTACTCAGTTTGACAGTGCTGAGGGAATTATTTGTTTAGCAGAGCGATATCCACCTTTAAGGAAACAGCAGTCAGGATATACCCTACAGGCAGTCCTCGACTTACGACCAAAATTTGAGCCCAAGATTTCCACTGCTAAGTAAGACAGCTGCTGCGATTTCCCCCCACATTTTGCGACATTTCTGGCCACAGTTGTTAGTGAATCACTTAACAGTCGTTAAGTTAGTAACAAGGTTGTTAAGTGAATCCGGCTTCCCTATTGACTTTGCTGGTCAAAAGGTCGCAAAAAGGGAATCACACGACCCCGGACACTGCGACCGTCATAACTATGAGTCAGTTGCCAGGTGTCTGAATTTTGATCACGTGACCATGGGGCGGGGGATGCTGCAACGGTCGTAAGCGTGAAAAATGGACTTAAGCCACCTTTTTCAGTGCCGTTGGAACTTCGAACGGTCACTAAATGAAAAGTTGAGGGCTAGCTGTAAATCACTCAGAGAGTGCTATATAAAACACTCTGGAGTGGTATACTGGTAGTCCTCAACTTATGACCGCAACTGAGCCCAACATTTCTGTTCCTAAGTGAGATACTTCTTAAGGGAACTTTCCCTGTTTTATGACAGTACTTGCCACAGTTGTTAGTGAATCATTGCAACTATAGAGTTGTTGACACGGTTGTTAAGGGAATCTCGCTTCCCCATCGACTTCGTCAGAAGGTCAATCATGGGACCCCGGGACACTGCGACCGTCATAAATAAGAGCCAGATGCCAAGCTTCTTAAATTCTCATCACTGCGGGGATGCATAGGTCGTAAGTGTGAAAAACAGTCATAAGTCACCTTTCTTCCAGTTTCGTTGAGACTTGAAATGGTCCCTAAACGATCTCTTGTTAAGTCGAGGAATACATGTATAAGTCTAAGTGCTATCGTTATGCCTATTTTTTTAAAAAAATTGATTTATATGCCGCCCTTCTCCGGAGACTCAGGGTGGCTTACAATGCGTTAAGCAATATTTTGAACCCTTCGGGAGGGAAAAATTGGCTGAAAATCCCAGGACTGGACATTAGACTGAAAATTCCTGAAAATCTGAACTTTTTCCATCACTGCCCAGAAAGGTTCATGTATCTTGGATCTTGGAGTCCTGGTGAACAATCACTTAAATATGAGCCAGCTGTGTGCAGCAGCTGCCAAAAAAGCCGACACAGTTCTAGGCTGCATAAACAGAGGGATAGAATCAAGATCAGATGAAGTGTTAATACCACTTTATAATGCCTTGGTAAGGCCACACGTGGAATGCTGCATTCAGTTTTGGTCGCCACGATGTAAAAAAGATGTGGAGACTCTGGAAAGAGTGCAGAGAAGAGCAATAAAGATGACTAACGGACTGGAGGCTAAAACATATGAAGAACTACTGCAGGAATTGGGTATGTCTAGTTTGATGAAAAAGGGACGAAGTGGCTCAGTGGCCAAGACGCTGAGCTTGTCGATCAAAAAGTCAGCAGTTCAGCGGTTCGAATCCCTAGTGCCGCGTAATGGGGTGAGCTCCCGTTACTTGTCCCAGCTTCTGCCAACCTAGCAGTTTGAAAGCACGTAAAAAATGCAAGTAGAAAAATAGGTACCATCTTTGGTGGGAAGGTAACAGCGTTCCGTGCGCCTTTGGCGTTGAGTCATGCCGGCCACATGACCATGGAGATGTCTTCGGACAGCGCTGGCTCTTCGGCTTTGAAACGGAGATGAGCACCGCCCCCTAGAATCAGAAACGACTAGCACATATGTGCAAGGGGTACCTTTACGTTTACCTTTAGTTTAATGAAATGAAGGACCAAGGGAGACATGATAGCAGTGTTCCAATATCTGAGGGGCTGCCCTAAAGAAGAGGGAGTCAAGCTATTCTCCAAAGCACCTGAAGGTAGGACAAGAAGCAATGGGTGGAAACTAATCAAGGAGAGAAGCAACTTAGAACAAAGGATAAATTTCCTGACAGTGAGAACAATGAATCAGTGGAACGACTTGCCTCCAGAAGTTGGGAATGCTCCAACACTGGAAGCTTTTAAGAAGAGGTTGGATAACCATTTGTCTGAAGTGGTGTAGGGTTTCCTGCCTGAGTAGGGGGTTGGACTAGAAGACCTCCAAGGTCCCTTCCAACTCTGTTATTCTAAGAGAGGTACGTAACTAGAGCTGAGTGTTGACTCAGGAGAAATGTTAGCTTAATTGTTGACTGTGTACAAAGGGAACATTGAAGTGACCCAAATAAAAATGCCTAGTCATGGTTTTCCGTCAGGTAGGGATTGCAAGAGGACAAAGTCTTGAGGACTGGTAACATAGTCAGCAAAAGTAAGATTGATGAATGACAGCGGGAAGAGAACGCCTAAGCCAATTTTCACTGGAATCTCTAGATAGTTTCTCCTCCAAAGGTGAACCATCCCTGACCCCGATTAGCTGGTTGAAATTCAGCCCGGGTTTGCCGGATGCCTCCTACAGGTAGTCCTTGACTTACAACCATTCGTTTGGTGACTGCTTGAAGTTACGACGGCACTCAAAAATAGAATAGAATAGAATAGAATAGAATAGAATAGTTTATTGGCCAAGTGTGATTGGACACACAAGGAATTTGTCTTGGTGCATATGCTCTCAGTGTACATAAAAGACAAAATATGTTCATCAAGAATCATAAGGTACAACACTTAATGATAGTCATAGGTTACAAATAAGCAATCAGGAAACAATATCAATATAAATCGTAAGGATACCAGCAACAAAGTTACAGTCATACAGTCATAAGTGGGAGGAGATGGGTGATAGGAATGATGAGAAGATTAATAGTAGTGCAGACTTAGTAACTAGTTTGACAGTGTTGGGGGAATTAGTTGTTGAGCAGAGTGATGGAGTTCGGGGAAAAACTGTCCTTGTGTCTAGTTGTTCTGATGTGCAGTGCTCTATAGCGTCGTTTTGAAGGTAGGAGCTGAAACAGTTTATGACCAGGATGTGAGGGGTCTGTAGATATTTTCCCGGCCCTCTTTTTGACTCGTGCAGTATACAGGTCCTCCATGGAAGGCAGGATGGTAGCCATTGTTTTTTCTGCAGTTCTAATGATCCTCTGAAGTTGGTGTCTGTCTTGTTGGGTTGCAGAACCAAACCAGACAGTTATGGAGGTGCAGATGACAGACTCCATCATTCCTCTGTAGAACTGGATCAGCAGTTCCTTGGGCAGTTTGAGCTTTCTGAGTTGGCGCAGAAAGAACATTCTTTGTTGTGCTTTTTTGATGACTTTTTTGATGTTAGCTGTCCATATTAGATCTTGCGATATGGTAGAACCTAGAAATTTGAAGGTCTCTAATGTTGATACTGTGTTGTCTAGTACTGTGAGAGGTGGAAGTATGGAAGGGCTTCTCCTAGAGTCTACCACCAAAAAAAAAGTGACTTACAATCGTTGTTCTCACGTACAACCGTCACAACATTCCCCACGATCATGTGATCCAAACTGGGGCAAAATTGGCAACCAGGGACGTACAGGTAGTCTTCGATTTACAACATTTCATTTAGTGACTGTTCAAAGTTACAACAGCACAGGGGGAAAAAAAGAGACCTTTTCACACTTACGACCCTTGTGGCATCCCCATAGTCCCGTGATTTCCATTCGGATGTTTGACATCTGAGTCACATTTATGACGGTTGCAGTTGTGCCCCGGAGTCAAGCAAAGTCAACGGGGAAAGCAGATTCCCTGAACAACGGTGTTATTAATTTAAGAACGGCAGTGATTCACTTAACAAACTTGGCAAGGAAAATGGGGCCAAATTCTCTTTCTCACTTATCCACATACATTTTGACGGGGTGAAATCTACTTACCTTCCTTACGGGTTAGGAAGCGCATGCACCACGCCCTGTTTCCGGCCTCCAGAGGGCGTCGGGAGCCTGGGGAGGCCGTTTTCGACCTCCCGGAGGTTCGAGAAAAGCCTCTGGAGCCCGGGGAGGGCAAAAACGCCCCCACACCCCCGCTGTGGTGCAGGAGGTCGACTAGGCCACGCCCACCATGGCCACACCCACCCAGCAACCGAGTAGAGAACCCCTTGCTAAAATTTTTGAAGCCCACCCCTGAGCTCAACACGTTCTAGATCAATGCAGGTAGTCCTCGAATAACGGCCACATTGGAACCCCAAATTTCTGTTGCTAAACGAGACCAGGATCGTGAGCTTTGCCCCATTTTACAAGCTTTCTTGCCACGGTTGTTAAGTGAATCACCGCAGTTCTTAAATGAATAACCCCGTCGTTAAGCGAATCTGGTTTTGCCTGTTAGACAGTCGCTAAAGGGCATTGCAACTGTCATAAGTATGAGTCAGTTGCCAAGGTGATCTGATCATATGGCCATGGTGTGTAAAATCGTCATGTCATTTTTTTTTCAGCGCCATTGTAATTTTGAACGGTCACTAAACGAAAGGTTGTAAGTCGAGGTTACCTGTATTAAAGGAAGAGCCTTTTATGTGACAGGTGAGGAAGGAAGGATCTGACATTTAATTAACATTTATAGCTACAGAGGAAGTCCAGCATCCTTTGAATGCAGGTGTTCAATCTCCCAGCTCAAAATCTGTGAATGAAGACAAATTTGTTTATGGAATTTATAATTTATAATATTTATTTATAATCTTTGCAACCTTTTATAAATAGCAATTTGGAGGAAGGCCTTTGCCTGATGATGGACAGCTTTCCTTCTGTCTTCTCAGCCATTCATAAAAATGGCTTGGAATTCCGATCTGCACTTGCTCCCAAATTTTGACATCTATTGCAAGAGAAATGCATTTTTCAGTTGCAAAGTTTTTGACCTGTCTTCCTTTTCCTCACCCTTATCATACTAATAGCACTTTGTAGCCCAATGCTTTAGACATGGAGATGTTTTATTTATTTGGGAGTTTTATCTTAAGCAAAGGACTCTGGACGGCGAATTTATATTATCTACCTTTTGTACAATGGCCAGAGGAGAGGCACAGCTTTGTGATAGTGGCAACAATGCATTCCCTGCTGCATGGATTTTAAAGCTTCGTCTCCCCTCAGATTTAGACCTTTTAAAAAAAAATTAATCCCACCTTCATTATTTTTACAAATAATTCAAGGGGGAGAATGTACCTTATTCCACCTCCTATTTTCCCCAAAACAACATCCCGTGAGGTGGTTTGAGATAAGCGAGAGGGACTGGCCCAGAGTCACCCAGTTGGCTTTCACGCCTAAGGCAAAACTAGAACTCACCGTCTCCTGGTGATTGGCCCAAAGTCACCCAGCTGGCTTTCATGCCTAAGGCAAAACAAGAACTCACCGTCTCCTTATGATTGGTCCAAAGTCACCCAGCTGGCTTTCATGCCTAAGGCAAAACTAGAACTCACGGTCTCCTGGTGATTGGCCCAAAGTCACCCAGTTGGCTTTCATGCCTAAGGCAAAACTAGAACTCACCGTCTCCTGGTGATTGGCCCAGAGTCACCCAGTTGGCTTTCATGCCTAAGGCAAAACTAGAACTCACCAACTCCTGGTGATTGGCCCAAAGTCACCCAGTTGGCTTTCATGCCTAAGGCAAAACTAGAACTCACCAACTCCTGGTGATTGGCCCAAAATCACCCAGTTGGCTTTCATGCCCAAGGCAAAACTAGAACTCACTGTCTCCTGGTGATTGGCCCAAAGTCACCCAGTTGGCTTTCATGCCTAAGGCAAAACTAGAACTCACCGTCTCCTTATGATTGGCCCAAAATCACCCAGTTGGCTTTCATGCCTAAGGCAGGACTAGAACTCACCGTCTCCTGGTGATTGTCCCAAAGTCACCCAGTTGGCTTTCATGCCTAAGGCAGGACTAGAACTCACCGTCTCCTGGTTTCTAGCCTGATGCCTTAAAATTGATCCAACTGCCTGTTTTGAAAAACTGTCCTCTCTCTTGCTGCTTCCCCATCCACCACACAGGGTGCATACATACCGAAAGCTTCCTTCAGAACCTCTGGCTTTCAGATGCCAACGGTGCTGGCTTTGCTTTGAGTATCCTCAGCTCCACTGGAGTGTTTTTCTACCTGTCCTATTAAGTCAGGTAAAACAGGTTCCTGACAGCTTCTGCTTGGATTTCAGAAAGAATCCTGAGTTGGTTTGTCTCTGGAATGTGCCTTCTGAGTGGGCAACCTAGTGGGGAGAGGCAGGCATGGGGAAGAGTCCTCCACTCCTTCTAATTCAAACATCAATGTCCATATTTTCTGCTTCATAAGAGCACTGCAGTTCTTAATTGCTATTTTCCAGTCCAACCGTCTGATATTTGTAAAATAGTATTTCTCAATTTTGACAAGCTTTAAGCTGTGTGGACTTCAACTCCCAGAATTCCCTAGCCAGCATCTATAGACTTCATCTCCCAGAATTCCTTAATCAGCAGTGGCGGACTTCAACTCCCAGAATTCCCTAACCAACAGGTGTGGACCAGAGGTGGTATTCAGCAGGTATTCTGGCCAGTTCTGGAGAACCGGTAGCGGAAATTTTGAATAGTTCGGAGAACCGGTAAATACCATCGCTCTGACTGGCCCCGCCCCCATCTATTCTCTGCCTCCCGAGTCCCAGCTGATCTGGAGGAAGTGGGGATTTTACACAGTGATGGGATTCAAATAATTTAACAACCGGTTCTCTGCCCAAATGATTTCTTCCCAACAACCAGTTTGCCAAACTGCTCAGAAAGTTAACAACCGGTTCACCGGAAGTGATGCGAACCGGCTGAATCCCACCACTGATTATACAGTATCCTTCCCCTGTCATGCCCACCAAGCCACGCCCACAGAACCGGTAGTAAAAACATTTGAATCCCACCACTGGTGTGGACTTCAGCTCCCAGAATTCCCCAACCAGAAGATATGGACTGCAATTCCCAGAATTCCCAAGCCAGCAGGTGTGGACTGCAACTCCCAGAATTCCTTAGGCAGAAATTGTGGGAGCTTCATCCCTGGAAGCTTTCAAGAAGAGACCGGACTGCCGTCTGTGAGAAATGGTGTAGAGCCGGGATGGCGAACCTATGGCACACGGAGCCGTATCGGTGGGCACGCGAGCTCAGCTCCACTTGATTTTCAGGCCTTCTGGGCCCACCAGAAATAAGGAAACAGGCCTTTTCCTGCCTCTAGAGAGCCGGGGTGGGGGAGACTGTTTTCGCCCTCCCCAGGCTCCTAGAGAGGCTCTGGAGCCTGAGGAGAGCAAAAAAACGGGCCTTTACTGGAAGTTGGTAAACAGGCAGTTTCTGGCTTCTGGAGGGCCTCCGGGGGCGGGGGAGTGAGGAAGGCCATTTTTGCCCTCCCCAGGCTCCTAGGGAGGCTCTAGGAAGAGCAAAAAACGGAAGCGCGGGGAGGGGGAGCGGGGGAGGAGTGTGCAGATGAGCGGGGGCAGGGCACATATGATTATGGCTGTTGGCATGCACGCCCATGACCTGCCACACATCCCCCCCCCGCACTCCCCCCGCTTTTGGCACACGATGGCAAAAAGCTTAGCCATCACTGGTGTCCTGTTTGGGTGGGAGGGAGGTTGGATTAGATGACCTACAAGGTCCCTTCCAACTATATTATTCTGTTATTATTCTATTATTCAGAAGTTGTGGGAGTTTCATCCCCGGAAGCTTTCAAGAAGAGGCTGGATTGCTCATTTGTTAGAAATAGTGTAGGATCTCCTGCTTGTATGTGGGGTTGGAATAGATGGCCTATGAGGTCCCTTATTCTGTTATTCTGATAACAGAGAGGGAGAGAGAGATACAGAGAGGGGGAGAGAGAGAGACAGAGACAGAGAGAGAGAGAGAGAGAGAGAGAGAGAGAGAGAGAGAGAGAGAGAGAGAGAGAGAGAGAGAGAGACATAGGAAAGGCAAGATGCCAACCCAACAATCTTTAGACAAACTTCCATGCAAATCAGCATCTTAACTCCATTGTTTGGCCAGACCTCAGTCTTACGGTGGCGCTAGGCAGGAAGGGCTTTCGTTCACATCAATGGGCTGGCCACTCCTTGAAAGAAGCCGGGCCTTTTCATGTGGCTGTCATAACACCTCGCCCACCTTGGCCACTCTTGAAACAGTTCCCGGGGCGGGGGGGGGGGGGGGAAATCAGACCTGGTTAGGATTTGGAGGGGGAAGAGACCGTGAGAAAAATCTCAGGGCTGCAGGCTAGACAGGGAAGTTGAAAAGGCATCCGGGAAGAAAGAGAAGCGAGCGGCCTCTCTACTCGTGCCAAGAAAACCCCACGGACATCTTCCTGCAGTCTGCAGCCGCCGAGAGGATCGGAGCGAGACACAGATTTTTTTTTTTTAACAGACGCCACCACTGCATGGCGAAAAACGGCTCTGGCACGTTCGAGTCTCCCTGGAGGGCCCAGTTCAGGGCTGCCTGGGCACTTTCCAAAAAAGTGTTGTTTTTTTCCCCCCCAAAAAAAGCCAAATCTAGCATCGTGCTTTTCACCTCAAAAGCAACCTTTAGCATCGTGTCGTTCCAAAAAGCTAAATGTAGCATCGTGTTTTTCCAAAAAAAACCAACCTCTTAACACTGCGTTTTTCCAAAAAGCCAAATCTGGAGTCGTGTTTTCCAAACAGCCAAATCAGCGGTGGGTTCCACGTTTTGTTACTACCGGTTTACCGCACACGTGTATGCTCGCTTTGCACACACGTGTGCTCAGTTTGCACATGTGCCTGCCTTGCGCATGTGCCTGACCTTCCGTGCATGCGCCCAGCCTCAAAAACGTGCCTAAATAGGACGGCATAGAAACGAGGTGGGTGGGTGGGGCCACCCATGATTTCCGCTACTGCTTCGCCCGAACCGGTCTGAACCGGCTGAATATCACCTCTAAGCCAGAACTAGCATTCTGTTTTTCCAAAAAAGCAATATCTACCATCGTGTTCTTCCAAAAAGCGAAATCTAGCCCCCAGCACGGCAGAGGAAGCATCCTCACAACTACAAAGGAAAGGGTGAAGTTTAGGGCCGTGGTGAAATCCAACTTTTCTTACTACCGGTTCTGTGGGCGTGGCTTGGTGGGCGTGGCAGGGGAAGGATACTGCAAAATCCCCATTCCCTCCCCACTCCTGGGGGAAGGGTATTGCAAAATCCCCATTCCCATCCCACTCCTGGGGGAAGGATATTGCAGAATCTCCATTCCCTCCCCACTCCTGGGGAAAGGATATTGCAGAATCTCCATTCCCTCCCCGCTCCAGGGGAAGGATACTGCAAAATCCCCATTCCCTCCCCACTCCTGGGGGAAGGATATTGCAAAAACTCCATTCCCATCCCACTCCTGGGGAAAGGATATTGCAAAAACTCCATTCCCACCCCACATTCCCTCCCACTCCTGGGGGAAGGATATTGCAAAATCCCCATTCCCTCCCCACTCCAGAGGGAAGGATATTGCAGAATCTCCATTCCCTCCCCGCTCCAGAGGAAGGATACTGCAAAATCCCCATTCCCTCCCCACTCCTGGGGGAAGGATATTGCAATATCTCCATTCCTTCCCCACTCCTGGGGGAAGGATATTGCAAAATCCCCATTCCCATCCCACATTCCCTCCCCACTCCTGGGGGAAGGAAATTGCAAAATCTCCATTCCCTCCCCACTCCGGGGGGGAAGGATATTGCAAAATCCCCATTCCAGAGGGAAGGATACTGCAAAATCCCCATTCCCTCCCCACTCCTGGGGGAAGGATATTGCAAAATCTCAATTCCCACCCCACTCCGGGGGGAAGGATATTGCAAAATCTCAATTCCCACCCCACTCCGGGGGGGAAGGATATTGCAAAATCCCCATTCCAGAGGGATGGATACTCCAAAATCCCCATTCCCTCCCCATTCCTGGGGGAAGAATACTGCAAAATCTTCATTCCCACCCCACTCCTGGGGGAAGGATACTGCAAAATCCCCATTCCCTCCCCACTCCAGGGGGAAAGATACTGCAAAATCCCCATTCCCTCCCCACTCCTGGGGGAAGAATATTGCAAAAACTCCATCTGAGGACCGAAGTATCCCAGAGCTTTGCTCAGCCGAAATCTAGTGGCATCTGATCAGTTTATTCATATTTATTCAATTTATTGGCTGCCCATCTTATCACTGGATAACTTTGGATGGCTTACAATGTAAAAAAGGATAAAACTATCCTTTGAAGACCCAGTTTGTGGGGGCAATAAGCTGACTTTGTATAAAATATACAAAAGTATGAAGGCTCTTGCTTAACGCATTGTAAGCCGCCCTGAGTCTTCGGAGAAGGGCGGCATATCAATCTAATTTTTTTAAAAAAAACATATATACAGGTGGCCCTCTACTTATGACAGATCGTTTAGTGACCGTTCAAAGTTACAACATCACTGAAAAAAGGCACTTATGACCATTTTTCACACTTAGTACCACTGCAGCATCTCTGTAGTCATGCGATCAAAATTCAGATCCTTGGCAACCGACTCCATTTATGTGTGCGTCCCGGTGTGTGTGTGTGTGTGTGTGTGTGTGTGTGATGCGATCCCTTTTTGCGACCTGCTAACAAAGCAAAGTGAATGGAGGAAGGCAGATTCCCTTAACAACCGTGTTTCTACCTGAACGCCGGCAGCGATTCACTTAACAACGGTGGCGAGAAAAGGTTGTAAAACGGGTCAAAATTCAGTTGACCGCTGTCTCGTTGAGCAGCAGAAATTTTGGCCTCCGTCGTGGCCGTAAATCGAGGACTCCCCGTATAGAATCCGAACCAAATACAATTCTCCTCACCCTAAATAAAAGTGGGTGGGTGGATGGCTGCCGTCCCTGGAGGAGGCTCTGAGGAGGCCACACGGTTCGTAAGCCACCAAAGTCCCCCCGTTGGCAACGGGCCGGGCCTGCCGAATTCTGGGCCCCCCAGAATTGCTGAGAAAGATCCCGCTGGGAACCAGGCGCCTTGTATCCACATGGCCCCATTGCCAATCGTGGGCTGCAGCAAGCGGCTGTCAAAAAAATAAATAAAATCCAATAAAAACGACAGGCAGGCTGCCAAACCATTATGAAACCCTCCCGAGAGGAATGGGCCCGCTTCTCTCCAGCCCCACACACCAAGTTCGCAACCCTGTGTGTGTGATTGCAGCAGGGGTGGTGGGATGGGGGACAGACCCCGAGCTTTTCTGAACGGACTCCCCCTTCCCTCGTGCCATGTTGGTAGCACATTGCACCGAGCTATGACTTATGGGGGCCATCGGACCGCACAAATGTTCGATGACGATGAGGCGGCCTCCAGGCCGGGCGTGAGGGGACGGAGGCAATTATTATTATTATTATTATTAATTTATTGGGAGTCTTTTCAGACATGAACAATCGGCTTGTTTCGTCACTCGCTGTCATGGCTCCGTCTGAACTCGCAGGCCCACAAGCTTTGAAGCCCCGAGGAAGAGAAACGGACGCCACATCTGGAAAAGCTTGGATTAATGAAAACAGAATTCCCCCAAATGAGTCGTGCCGCTTTGCAATTTGTGTGTTCCACCTCCCCACCCACTCACACACACACACCCCGCCCCTAAGTGAATTGATTAATTCCTTTCAAGATGAGCCCCCTCCCCTCCCCAATTGTCCCCTCGGTCCTCTCCTGGGGACGAATATTGCTTCTTTTTAGTCACCCGGATGGCAGGCTTCACACACAACGGACTAGCATCAAAAGGAACTGGGGAATTTTGGTCCAGCGTTTCTGTTTGTGAGCCAAGCCAATCCTACAATCTTAAAATACAGAATAACAAAGAGTTGGAAGGGACCTTGGAGGTCTTCTAGTCCAGCCCCCTTGCTTGTGCCCCCTGTACCATTCTGGAGAAATCTGGCTGTACCATCTCTTGTAAAAAATCCACAACTTCTGAAGAGAAGATGTTCCACCGTTCTGCCCCAGCTACAGACCCCAAAGAACGCAGCACACACGAAGTCTGTACAAACCTTAGTTTACTAAATTAAATCAGTCTTTTTTCAAACAAAGGCTGTTAATTTACTTTCTTAACAGCCTACAAGAATCCAAAGAATAAATAATCTTAATCTTACTAGGGTTGGCAGAAAGTCCAGAAGCAATTTGCAGGAAACTGATAAGAGAAATAAGATCAAGACGCGAAGGAGAGTGAACGAAGTTGTTCCCTGCAAATTGCTTCAGTCGGTGTTCCTCCTTAAATAGGCTAAGGGAGTGGCCAATTAGCCCCAAGCCTTACTCTCGAGGAGATCTCCTCCCGAGGAGCCACTCCTGCCTTTTGGCAGCTCTGCGCGCCCGTGCATCGAGAAGAGGACCCTCCTCTTCTTCCTCTTCACTTAAGGGAGCTTCTGGAGGTTCTGAAGGCCCTGGCTGAATCCCTGACTCTGGCACCCCATCTTTTCCAGCCTCCTCACTGTCCGACTTGAGCACCAGCTGCATAGGCTGCTGGCGCAGCACCACACCAGACTCCTTGCTGTCGGAATCAGCTACTAGCTGCAGAGGCCGCTGACGGGCCACAGCATCCACAGTTGTTTCCACTGAGAGGAAATTGAATTCAGGAGATCATCTAATCCAACCCCTCGCTCAATCCAGGAATCCATGTCAATAGAAGCCATCTGGCACTATTTAAACACCTTCGGGGCAGGATAATCTGTCGCTTCCCTAGACAGTCTGTTGATCAACTGTTGCTGCTAGGACTTTTGGCCAAAATCCAATCAAATGTCATTGCATTTGTTGCAGAGGTGAAGGCACCACACTAGAGAACGGGAAACTCTGAGTTCAAATCCCGAGTTAGGTTTAAAGTCAGCTGGGTGATCTTGGACCAGTCCTCTCTTAGCCCTAGAGAGAAAACAAAATTCAGAAAATTTTATCGTGAAAATGCGAGAGTCAACCTGGAAGGTGCAGTTTGGTCTAGTGGTTAAAGCACGAAGCTAGAGATCAGTAGATAGTGAGTTTGAGCTCTATTTTAACCAGGGGTGGGTTCTACTTACCTTTACTACCAGTTCCTATGGCACCTGTGCGCATGCACAGATCACCTATGATGATGTCCGGGTCAGTGGGTGGAGACTCCCGCCAGTTTTACTACCAGTTCTTACGAACAGGTTCAAACCAGGGGCAACCCACTACTGATCTTAACCATGAAAGCCAACTGAGTGACTTTGGGCCAATCACCAGGAGACCGTGAGTTCTAGTCCCATTTTAGGCATGAAAGAAGGCTGAGTGACTTTGGGCCGATCACCAGGAGACCATGAGTTCTAGTCCCATTTTAGGCATGAAAGGAGGCTGAATGACTCTGGGCCAATCACTAGGAGACCGTGAGTTCTAGTCCCATTTTAGGCATGAAAGAAGGCTGAGTGACTTTGGGCCGATCACCAGGAGACCGTGAGTTCTAGTCCTGCCTTAGGCATGAAAGCGGGCTGGATGACAGGGCCAATCACTAGGTGATCGCGAGTTCTAGTCCTGGCTGTCTCTCCACCCAATCCACCCTACAGGGTTGTTCTCGAGGTTGAAAATAGAAGAAGGAAGAAACATTAGATATGTTGACCACCTCATTTATAAAAATAATAAAGGAGGGGATAATTTAAAAAAAAAAATCCAGAATATGCAACTAAAATTCATTCCTTGCACTGTAATGTAAAACTCATTTCTTCTCTTGTTGTATATTATTTATTTATTTTTCAAATTTGTATAGTGCCCTTCTCCCCAAGGGACTCCATCTAGAAGATGGATAGCTCTATCTTGTCTTCTATATCAGCATTTCTCAATTTCAGCAACTTGTAGATGACCTATAAGGTTCCTTCCAACTCTCTTAATCTGTATATCTGTAACTGTGGCAAGAACGGTCATAAAATGAGTCAAAACTCACTTAACAACTGTTTCACGTAGCCACGGAAATGTTGGGCTCCATTGTGGTCGTTCATCAAGGATTCCCTGTAGTAATACTGTTAGCCATCAAAATAGTATCTTCTGCCTATCCCAGGTCTTGATAGGTGAATAAAAATGCCAAATCCAGCCTAAACATCTGGCTGACTATGCAATCAGCCGTAATAGTAATAGTAATCGTTTAGTAGGAATGGTTCACCCTGTCTTTGAATCTCAGGAAGGGAAGAAATGCCAGCAGCCTGTTGTGACTGCTCAACACACCTTGGGATCAAAAGAAACCACCAGGCACAATATAACACAACAATAAACAGATGGAAATCCGGGCTGCCCTTCCCCTTGGCTTCCTTTCCCTGGCCTTGAATTCCCTGGATGCCACCTGTCTCAGCTTCCCTCTTGGAGATAACAAAGACAACTACTACAATAACAACAACCCCCACCCTGATGCGCAAAGGGGGAAATGGGCCCCACCATTTGCATTCTAGATGCTTCCATCAAAAGTGGATGACACAATGTCTCCTCAAACTGCCAGATCTCAGCTGCAAAAATCAAGCCAACCACTAGGGGGTCGGAAAGAGAGAGAGACAAACACTTTGCTTCCCCCAAGTGGTCCCTTGCAGCACTGCACTCCAGATCTGTTCAATCTTATTCCCCTCAAAGTGTCTCCTCCAGCTGCCAGATCTGAGCTGCAAAAATCAAGACAACCACTAGGGGGTTGGAAAGAAGGAGACAAACAGACACTTTGCTTCCCCCTAGTGGTCCCTTGCAGCACTGCACTCCAGATCTCCTCCAGCTGCCAGATCTGAGCTGCAAAAATGAAGACAACCACTAGAGGGTGTCAAAGCAAAAAAGAGAATGTGTGTGTGGGGGGGAGAATCACTTTGCTTCCCCTTAGTGGTCGCCTGCAGTATTACAGTCCAGATCTGGTCAATTTAATTTCTCTTATCATAAACCATTAAAAAATAAAATAAAATATGGGATCCCCTCTTTTTTGGTCTTTTTATAGTCTTGGCCTGGGATAGAAATTAACCCCCCCTTTTTTTTCTTCCTTTTTCTGTGAAAAATCACTTCCTTTAGAACAGGTGTTTTAGAGGCTGGATGGGGAAGGGTGTTTGCCAGGAAAGACAAGGGGGAGGGGGCTGGTGATTTTGATGGTTTGTATTTACAAAACCCAGCTTTTTCCTGGTGCCGGCTGGTGGGAAAAACAACAGGATGTTGAACCCAGCAGCCGTCTCCTGAGGTCCTGCACAATGCCGTTGGCACAACTTGCTCACATACGATTGACTTTTTCATTCTCTCCTCTTTCCCATTTTATTTTATTTTATTTTTTTAAAAAAACTTCTCCCTCTCCATAAACACGGACATAGGAACGGCACCTCCTGGCTGATGCACCTGTCATGACATCCTTTGCAATTAGGTCTCTCCCGGAAATGGATGCTTGGATTTCCCACCACCGCAATAAGACCCACAAACAAACAACTTCAGGGATGTTGTAGACTTTCTCCTGGAGGGAGAGAGAGAGAGGGAGGAAAGAAGGGGAAAAACTGACACCATTTGCACATTTCCTTTGCAGTAAACATGTCCTTCCATTCATCCCTGCATCGCCCCCCACTCCCCAAAGGTGAAATGCTCCCAGTTCAGACCAGATCGCCCGGTAGTGATGGCGTTGGATGGTAGCGATGGTGTTGGATGGTTCACAGAACCGGTAGCAAAAATCCCTGCCCCCCCCCCATGCTCAGCTGAGTCGCACGATCATCAGAGGCTTTTTTTTTTAACTTTTAAAAGCATTTTTTCTACAACCTCTTCCGATTAGCTGGGATCCTCAGAGGCTTTTCAAAGCATTTTTTTCTGCAGCCTCTTGGCTGAAGAGGTGGTAAAAAAAAAATGCTTTGAAAAGTCTCTGAGGATCCCAACTGAGTTGCCTAATCGCAGAGAGGTATTTTTTTAAAAGCCTCTCTGACGATCCCAGCTGAGTTGCCTGATCGTCAGAGAGGCTTTTCAAAGCATTAGAAAAAATGCTTTGAAAAGTTAAAAAAAAAAAGTTGACCACGCCCACCCAGTCACATTACCCCCACACACCAAGCCACGCCCACAGAACCGGTAGTAACACATTTTACATTTCACTCCTGCCCCCCCCCCTCGTCACGTGGTCAAAATTCAAAAACCGCTTGGCAACTGGTTTCAGCTTTATGACGGTTGCAGTGTCCCGAGGTCACGCAATCCATTTTGGTTGCCCTTCTGGCGAGCAAAGAGAAGCCAATTGTGGATTGCTAACTTATCAACTTGCAGGGATTTGTTTAACAATCGTGACAAGAAAAATGTGGCAAAACTCCCTTCACAAATGTCTCACTTCACGACGGAAATGTTGGGCTCAATTGTGGTCGTTAATTCGAGGACTCCCTGCGGATGGTTCTCCCTGGACGATCTCAGAATAGTTTGGTGAGACTAAACGTGGCCTGTATTCCTCAAAAGGGTTTAAAATCCAACAACTCCATTTACATCACACACGTTCTTTTTTGATTAGGGGATGAAGGTTCTGCATTGACTATATTTATGTTCCTCAATCTTGGTGAATTTAAGAGATGCGGACTTCAATTCCCAGAATTCTCTTAGAAAGGCTGAGAAAGGCTGGTTTATGGCAGTGATGGAGAACTTTTTTGGCACCGAGTGCCCAAATCAGAACACACATGCATCCGTGTGCATGTCCGTGCGCTGGAGCACTGGAAACCTGAAGACCAGTGGCCGGCTTGTACATGCCTGTTTTTTTGGCTGCGTTTTTTGGCCATTTTTGGCCTGAAAAACAGCCTGAAAATGGCCTGAAAAATGGCCAGGTTTTGGGGCCATTTTCAGGCCATTTCCCGGCACTCCAGCGCCTGCAAAGACCAGCTGGTCGGCGCACATGTTTAATTAATCACGCTGATTAATTGTTCTCACTATCAGGAATTTTCTTCTCAGTTCTAAGTTGCTTCTCCTGGATTAGTTTCCATCCATTGTTTCTTGTCCTGCCCTCAGGTGCTTTGGAGAATAGCTTGACTCCCTCTTATTTGTGGCAGCTCCTCAAATATTGGATCATGTCACCCCTATTCCTTGTTTTCATTAAATTGACATACCCAATTCCTGCAGTAGTTCTTCCTACGTTTTAGCCTCCCGTCCCCTAATCCTCTTTGTTCCTCTTCTCTGCACTGTTTCTAGAGTCTCAACATCTTTTTTACATCGTGGCGACCAAAACTGGATGCAGGATTCCAAGTGTGGCCTTCCCAAGGCCTTATAAAGTGGTATTAACACTTCAGGTGATCTTGATTCTATCCCTGTTTATGCAGCCTAGAACTGTGTTGGCTTTTTTGGCAGCCGCTGTGTTAGGATATGATTTGGGCCTAACAGATTGTCCAGGCAATATATGTGTTCTGTGACTTTAAGTTTTAATGCTGCATCATGCTGTAATGCTGAGTCATGCTATAATTAGTTGTAATTTAACAACGTATTTAAGAAAGGTACTGTAATGTATTCAGTTGATGATAAGCTGCCATTGTGCTATCATCGCGTGCGTGTGTGGGTGGATCTGCTACCATCCGGGGTTTATGAACCAGAGTGAACCAACTATTGTTTGTTTGGTAAGAAGCTTTTTGGATTTAACCGGTAAAGACTTGGACACGCTGCACACAGCTGGCTCATATTTAAATGGTTGTCCACTAGGACTCCAAGATCCCTCTCACAGTTACTACTATTGAGCCAGGTACCACATATACCTTATCTGTGCATTTTGCTTTTCGTGCCTAAATATAGAACCTTACTTTTTTCACCACTGAGAATCTTTTTTTTTTATTTATTTATTTATTTATTTATTTATTTATTTATTTATTTATTTATTTATTTATTTATTAGATTTGTATACCGCCCTTCTCCTTGCGGACTCAGGGCGGTGGACAGCCAAATAAAAAACAATACACAAAAGTTAAAAATTTCTTTAAAAAGCATATAACCCTGGCTAAGAAATTAAAACCATTAAATATTAAAATACCCAACCATAAAATACAAATCTTTAAAAATTTAAAAAACTTTAAGGGGGTCAGGCTAGACCAGCAAGCCGAAAGAGATGGGTTTTCAGGGCCCGACGAAAAGTCCGGAGGTCGGGAATTCTTCTCAGTTCTGGAGGGAGATCGTTCCAGAGGGAGGGGGCTGCCACAGAGAAAGCCCTCCCCCTGGGGGTCGCCAGCCGACATTGTCTGGCTGACGGCACCCTGAGGAGACCCTCTCTGTGGGAGCGCACCGGCCGGTGGGAGGCTATTGGTGGCAGAAGGCGGTCCCGTAAGTACCCTGGCCCTAAGCCATGGAGCGCTTTAAAGGTGGTCACCAACACCTTGAAACGCACCCGGAAGTCCACCGGCAGCCAATGCAGCTCGCGCAGGAGAGGTGTCACGTGGGAGCGTCCCGTCGCTCCCATAATCCCCCGCGCGGCCGCATTCTGCACCAGTTGGAGCCTCCGGGTGCACCCCAAGGGGAGCCCCATGTAGAGAGCATTGCAGTAGTCCAGGCGAGAGGTGACGAGTGCCTGAGTGACTGTGCGTAAGGAGTCCCGATCTAGAAAGGGCCGCAACTGGCGTATCAGGCGCACCTGATAAAAAGCTCCCCTGGCCACAGCTGTTGTGTGATCCTCCAAAGACAGCCGTGAGTCCAGGAGGACGCCCAAGTTGCGTACCCTTTCCGTGGGGGCCAATGATTCGCCCCCAATAACCAGCGATGGTGTCAGCTGGCTATATCGGGACGCCGGCAGCCACAGCCACTCGGTCTTGGAGGGGTTGAGTCGAAGCCTGTTTCTCCCCATCCAGGCCCGCACGGCTTCAAGGCACTGGGACATCACTTCCACGGCATCGTTGGGGTGGTCTGGGGTGGAAATGTACAGCTGCGTATCATCAGCGTACTGATGGAACTCCACCCCAAAACCACGGATGATCTCACCCAGCGGCTTTACATAAATGTTGAACAGGAGGGGCGAGAGGACCGATCCCTGCGGCACCCCACACACCAGGCGCTCGGGGTCGACCGCTGCCCCCCTGTCAACACAGATTGCGACCGGTCGGAGAGGTAGGAGGAGAACCACCGTAAGACGGTGCCTCCCACCCCCAGTCCCTCCAACCGGCGCAACATGATACCATGGTCAATGGTATCAAAAGCCGCTGAGAGGTCTAATAACACCAGGATAGAGGAATAACCCCTACCCCGGGCCAGCCAGAGATCATCCACCAACGCGACCAATGCTGTTTCAGTGCTGTAACCAGACCTGAAGCCGGACTGGAGCGGGTCTAAATAGACAGCTTCATCCAGGTACCGAGGGAGCTGCCATGCAACCACACTCTCAACAACCTTCGCTAAGAAGGGAAGGTTGGAGACTGGACGATAGTTAGCTAAAATAGCCGGGTCCAGGGAGGGCTTCTTGAGGAGGGGCCTCACCACCGCCTCCTTCAAGGCGGGCGGTAGGGCACCCTCACTCAAAGAAGCATTTATAATCTCCTGGAGTCAGCCTCGTGTAACCTCCCGGGAGGCCAGCACCAACCAGGAGGGACACGGGTCCAATAAACATGTGGTTGCGTTCAGTCTCCCCAAGGTCCTGTCCACGTCCTCGGGAGCCACAGGATCGAACTCAGCCCAGATAACACTCTCAAGACCTGCCTCGGTCACCTCGCCCGAACTAACCCAGTCGGCGGCCAGGTCGTCCCGAATCTGAGTTATTTTGTCATCCAGATATTGAACAAAATCCTCAGCACGACCCTGCAAGGGATCCTCCCACGCTCCCGGATGAAGGAGGGAGCGGGTCACCCTAAACAGGGCGGCTGGGCGATTATCTGATGACGCGATAAGAGCGGCAAAATAGTTAGATTTTGCCGCTTTTATCGCCACTAAGTAGGTCTTAATGTGAGCTCTTACTAGTGTCAAGTCAGATTCAGAGCAACTGGCCCTCCAACCGCTCTCTAGGCGTCTTCTCCGGCGTTTCATCTTTTTACCATTTTTGAAGAAACTCCTGGAACTGTTTCCCATTTTACAGCTAGTCCTTGATCTGCAATCGTTCACTTAGTGACCGAAGTTACAACAGCAGTGAAAAATGTGACTTATGATCATTTTTCACACTTGTAGTATGACCATTGCAGCCTCTCCCGGATCACGTGGTCAAAAGTTGGACGCTTGGCAACTGCTTCATATTTATGACGGTTGCACTTTCCTGGGGTCATGTGATCATCTTTTGCCACCTTTTGGCAACGATTCGCTTAATGGCCCTGTTACTAATTTGACCGCTTAACGACTGTGGCAAGGAAGGTGGTAAAACGAGGCAGATATTTTAACAATGGTCTCGCTTAGCAACGGAAACTTGGGGCTTTGGTGGTGCAGCAGATTAAAGTGGTGTTAAGTGACACCAGCTGCCTGCAATTACTGCAAGTTCGAATCTCACCAGGCTCAAGGTTGACTCAGCCTTCCATCCTTTCGAGGTAGGTAAAATGAGGACCCGGATTGTGGGGGCAATAAACTGACTTTGTATAAAAAAAGAACACCGCTTAGGGGGGCCCGAAAACCCTACTAAGCAGATATATACAAAAGTATGAAGGCAATTGCTTAATGCATTGTAAGCCGCCCTGAGTCTCCGGAGAAGGGCGGCATATAAATTGAACCAATAAATAAATAAATAACTGTGGTCGTACGTCGAGGACTACTGGACTCTACAGGAAAGACAAATTCTCTCAGTTGTCCCATTGCTGCAGATATAATGTTTCCCGCCCCCCTTTTTTTTCTATTCTAAAACGAAAGATAATGAGAGGAAATCTGTGGCCCTCCACAGCCCTCGTGGGAAGAGGCACAAAATAAAAGCTATTCATTGCCGATTCCTGAGATTCGAAAGGGAGAACAATTCCTAAAGCAAAAAAAAGAAGAGGAATCTCCAAAGCCAGAGAAGCACAAAAAAAGAGCAGTTGCAAATGGAGTTTCCTCTTGCGAAGACCCAATAGAACACAATCAGCCATCCCTTGGTAGTCTTCCGTTAGGTTAGTCCAGGGGTGTTGAACTGGATTTCTTCGAGGGACGGATCAGCATTGTACTTCTCCTCCATGGGCTGGCCGAGGAGGGGAGAGGAGATGGGACGGCAGCCTCCTGCAGTACTTTGCTGGCCGGGCTGGCTTAACGTAGATTTTAATGGGTGAATTTTAGGAGGGATTTTAAATTTGGGGAAGCCAAAATTTGATTTACCGTATTTTCTGGCGTATAAGACGACTGGGCGTATAAGACGACCCTCCTCAGAGCCATTTAAGGCTCGTCAGAGTTTTCGGGCTGGTCTGCCTGGTTACAGGAGAATGAGACCCGGTGTATAAGACGACCCCCGACTTTTGAGAAGATTTTTGTGTGTTAGAAAGTAGTCTTATACGCAGGAAAATACAGTAATTACGTTTTTAGATTATTTTTAACTTTTATATTGCTTGTATTTTAATGTTTTAATGTTTGGCTGTTCACCGCTCTGAGTCCGTCAGGAGAAGGGCGGTATATAAATCTAATAAACTAAACTAAACTAAACTAACTAACTAAAACAGGGTGCGGGGAGGATGTGCAAATCCCCGTGCCCCATTTTTAGCCGGGATGACTTCCTGCAGCACTTCGCTGGCCAAATGGGGTGTGCGCAGTCCCCCCCTCGTGCCCAGAGTGGGATTCAGCCAGTTCGGACTGGTTGGTAAAATTCTACCCATTTTGGCGAACCGTCCAATTCCACCATTAGCTGGCCCCGGCTGTTTTTCAGCCCATTTTCAAGCCAATTTTTGACCCCTTTTTCAGCCAGAATGGTCCAAAAACAGCTTAAAAAATGTGGTGGGATTAGCCCGAACCAGGGGTGAAATACAGCAGGTTCTGAAGGGTTCTGGAGAACCGGTAGCGGAAATTTTGAGCCGTTCGGAGAACTGGCAAATACCATCTCTGGCTGGCCCCAGAGTGGGGTGGGAATGGAGATTTTGCAATATCCTTCCCCAAGGAGTGGGGAGGGAATGGGCATTTTGCAGTATCCTTCCCCTGGAGTGGGGTGGGAATGGAGACTTTGCAGTATCCTTCCCTGCCACGCCCACCAAGGCACGCCCACAGAACCGGTAGTAAAAAAAAAATTGGATTTCACCACTGGTCAGAACTGGTCAGAATTGAGAATCTCATCTCTGCCTTTGAGGCGAGTGGCCGGGAGGCGGGGCTGGGTGTGATGAGTGACATTGAGTTGGCCACACCCACCCAGTGACATAACCACCTGGCTACGCCTACCCAGCCAAAGAACTGGTTGTTAAATTATTTAAATCCCACCAGTGCCCTGTGCCCCATTTTTGCTAGCAGAGGCACCGTGGGTCGGTCCTTTCCTATTTCCAGGATGGCTCCTTGGGTCAGATTTAAGCACCTGGCAGACCGGATCTAATTTGATTTATATGCCGCCCTTCTCCGGAGACTCAGAGCGGCTTACAATACGTTAAGCAATAGCCTTCATACTTTTGTATATTTATACATAGTCAGTTTATTGTCCCCACAAACTGGGTCCTCAATTTACCTACCTTAGAAAGGATGGAAGGCTGAGTCAACCTTGAGCCTCGAACTTGCAATAATTGCAGACAGGTAAATGTTAATAACAGGCTGTTTAGCCTGTTGAGCTATTTGAGGCTCTTTCAAGAGCCTCAAATAACTCTTTCTTTCTTTCTTTCTTTCTTTCTTTCTTTCTTTCTTTCTTTCTTTCTTTCTTTCTTTCTTTCTTTCTTCCTCCCTCATTCATTCATTCATTCATTCATTCATTCATTCATTCATTCTCTCCTCCCTCTTTCTTTCTTTCTCTTTCTTTCTTTCTTTCTTTCTTTCTTTCTTTCTCTTTCTTCCTCCCTCCCTCCCTCCCTCATTCATTCATTCATTCATTCATTCTCTCCTCCCTCTTTCTTTCTTTCTCTTTCTTTCTTTCTTTCTTTCTTTCTTTCTTTCTTTCCTTCCTTCCTTCCTTCCTTCCTTCCTTCCTTCCTTCCTTCCTTCCTTCCTTCCTTCCTTTCTTTCTCCTTCCTTCCTTTGTTCCTCCCTCCCTCATTCATTCATTCATTCATTCTCTCTCTCTCTCTCTTTCTTTCTTTCTTTCTTTTTCTTTCTTTCTTTTTAAAAAAAATATATTTATATGCCGCCCTTCTCCGGAGACTCAGGGCGGCTTACAATGCATTAAGCAATAGCCTTCATACTTTTGCATATTTATACAAAGTCAGCTTATTGCCCCCACAAACTGGGTCCCCATTTTACCCACCTTAGAAAGGATGGAGGGCTGAGTCAACCTTGACTTCGCTAGGGCTGAGACCAAGAGTCTCCAAACTGGGCAACTTTAAGACTTGTGGACTTCAACTCCCAGAATCTTCCAGCCAGCAAATTCATAATTTACTTCTAATAAACATTTACTAATCAGACTTTTTAAAAAAAAACCTCAGAGTGTCTCTTCCAAGGAACTGCCGGGAAGTATTGAATGTATTGTGAAGGAGGCAGTGATTTAAATTTCTTTAAAAAAAAAAAAATCCAGGACATAGTCCTAGCGAAGTCAAATTTGGCTGGAATGGAAACTAATCAAGGAGAGAAGCAACTAGAATGAAGGAGAAATTTCCTTACGCCAAGAACAATTAATCAGAGGAACGGCTTGTCTCCAAAAATTGTGGGCACTCCATCACTGGAGGTTTTTAAGAAGAGACTGGACAGCCACTTGTCTGAAGTGGCTTAGGGTTTCCTGCCTGAGCAAGGGGTTGGACTAGAAGACCTCCAAGGTCCCTTCAACTCTGTTATTCTGTTACAACTGTTCATTTCGTGAGTGTCCAAACTTACAATGGCACTGAAAAAAGTGACCTATGACCATTTTTCACCCTGGTGACCTTTGTTGCACCTCCCCCCCCATGGTCACGTGATCCAAATCCAGCCAGACTCGTATTTATTTATTTATTTATTTTATTATATTTATATACCACCCTTTCTCGAAGGACTCAGGGCGGTGTACAGCCATATTAAAACAGTATCAATATAAAATGAAGAACGTAATTAAAACGATTAAATCATTGGCCGTAAATAAAACCCCAACTAAAACCATTGTTAAAACTCTTTTCTTAAAAAAACCCTTTAAAATCCTTATTCCGTCAGACTGGCTTGCTGAAATAATAAGGTCTTCAGAGCACGACGGAAGGCACGGAGGTCCTTCGTATCTCCGGGGGCAGTTCATTCCATAGGGCAGGGGCCCTCACAGAGAAGGCTCTCCGTCTAGGGGTTGCCAGTTGGCATTGCTTGGCCGACAGCACCCTGAGGAGGCCCTCTCTGTGGGAGCGTATCGGTCGGTGGGAGATATTCATTGGCAGAAGACGGTCTTGTAAATATCCCGGTCCTAAGCCATGGAGCGCTTTGAAGGTGGTAACCAGCACCTTGAAACGCACCTGGAAGACCACCAGGAGCCAGTGCAGCTCGTGCAAGAGAGGTGTTACATGGGACCGATGTGTTGCCCCCATTTTCACTCGCACGGCCGCATTCTGGACCAGTTGGAGCCTCCGGGGGCTCCTCTAGGGGAGCCCCATGTAGAGAGTGTTACTGATCTGTCCCCCCCCCTTCAGAGACCCACAAAAACACAGCCAGCCGAGGGTTAATAATCACTTGGCACACTCCGCAGTTCTTATCTCAACCTTGGCAGCGATATGCACACCGTCTGCCAAGGACTTTATTGGTTTACACAAACAAGAAAATCTCCTACGTAGCTTTGCCGTTCATCTAGCTTCCAAGACTACGAGGTTGCTCCGTTTGTTTAGCTTTGTTCGTCACGAACTTCGTAACCCACCGTACTGTCTTATATACATATGCTTCTGGGTGTGGTCCAGTGAGTCATTGATCCCGTGACTCCAATCCAATGACTCAGGATTTCCTCATACGCCTCAGCTGCAGTACCCTTTTCTCTCGCCTTCTTTGGCGTGCGTCCAGGAATGACGTCTCTCCCTCACTCTCATCTGAGACACCTGTTTCCCCACTACTTGGCTCTCTTTCAGCTGGCACCTGAGCCGGTGCCAGAGGGGGAGGGCTGGGAGATCTGGCTGGCTCCTCTTCCTCCTGCTCAGAGATGCCTTCCTCCAAAGGGATAGGCTCAGAGGACGGGGCCACAACAGTTACAGTAGTCCAGACAGGAAGTGACGAGGGCATGAGTGACCATGCGTAAGGCGTCCCGGTCCAGAAAGGGACACAACTGGGAGATCAGGAGAACCTGATAAAAAGCCCCCGTGGCCACGGCCGTCATATGATCATCTAAGGACACCCGTGTGTCCAGGATGCCCAAGTTGTGATCCCTCTCTGAGGGGGGCAAGGACTCATCCACAATAGCCAGCAATGGCACCAGCTGGCTATACTGGGGCGCTGGAAACCACAGCCACTCGGGCTTGGAGGGGTTGAGTCTGAGCCTGTTTCTCCCCATCCAGATCCGCACGGCCTCCAGGCATTGGGTCATCACGTTAAGGGCATCATTGGGGTGGTCCGGGGTTGTTAGGATATGAGTTGGGCCTAACAGTTGTCCAGGCAATATATGTGTTCTGTGACTTTAAGTTTTAATGCTGCATCATGCTGTAATGCTGAGTCATGCTATAATTAGTTGTAATTTAACAACGTATTTAAGAAAGGTACTGTAATGTATTCAGTTGATGATAAGCTGCCATTGTGCTATCATCGCGTGCGTGTGTGGGTGGATCTGCTACCATCCGGGGTTTGTGAACCAGAGTGAACCAACTACTGTTTGTTTGGTAAGAAGCTTTTTGGATTTAACCGGTAAAGACTTGAACTGTTTAGAAGACTACGAGATTGTTTATTTCCTATAAAGAAACCTTTTGATAACACCAGTTTGCACGTGTATCATATCTCATTACTCTCAGCAACGTTTCTCTGTGCACTTTACTCTGCTAGTTGTTACACAACAACAATATCCTTAACAGGGGTAGAAATGTACAACTCCGTGTCATCGGCATACAGTTGACACTTTACCCCGAAACCATGGATGATCTCACCTAGCGGCTTCACATAAATGTTGAACAGGAGGGGCGAGAGGACTGACCCTTGCGGCAGCCCACAAACAAGGCGCCTCGAGGTCTACCTCTGTACCCCCATCAACACAGACTGCGTACGACCAGAGAGGACGGAGGAGAACCACCGTATCACAGTGCCTCCCCCTCCCACACCCTCTAGCCGACGCAGCATGATACCATGATCGATGGTATCAAAAGCCGCTGAAAGATCTAGAAGGACCAGGACCGAGGAGCAATCCCTATCCCGAGCGCTCCAGAGATCATCAACCAATGCGATCAATGCCGTATTTACGACGGTTGCAGTGTCCCTGGGGTCACGCGATCCCCCTTTTGCGACCTTCGTGTCAAGCAAAGTCAGTGGCCAAGCTGGATTCACTTAACAACTGTGTTTCTCTCTTTTAACAGCTGCAGCGATTCCCTTAACTATCGTGGGAGGAAGGATTGCAAAAAATGGAGCAAAATTTGACCGAACGACTGTCTCGCTTAGCCACAGAATGTTTAGGATCGGTTGCGGTCGTAAGTCGAGGACTACCTGTATTTCTGTTTCTGTGGTCTTTTCCAAGCGTTGTCTTTTACTCTCCCTGAAAGCAGGGAGGTCCTTCCCCACCACACGCCATGGGTTAGGAGATTCCACCCCCCCTCATCTCTCTGACGCATGCCCTACCCTGCATAGCAACATCGCAGAGTTTTTGCAAGGCTGTTTTGCAAGGAATTCTGGGCTTCTGCTGGACAGAGATAAGCTCAAGAATTCAAGCAGCCTGTTCCAAATATCCTGCCGGCTTCCGGCTGTTTCCTTGCTGCTACTCCATGTCATTTGTCTGATTTCCGCTACATCACGCTGTGGAGCGCTTCCTGTTTTCTGGACAGAGATTGGGGAATGGCTCTGCAAAAGACCTCCCTGATGGGGAAAGACCGGAGAAAGGAGAGACCAAAATGAGATGGAAGGTCAGGGGGAACCTGGATGTCTAATGAAAAGAAGGACGAAGGGGGGGACATGATAGCATCTTCCAATATTGACACAAAAAAAGAGGGGTTCAATTTATTCTCCAAAGCACCTGAAGGCAGGACAAGAAGCAATGGGTGGAAACTCATCAAGGAGAGAAGCAACTTAGAACTAGGGAGAAATTTCCTGACAGTGAGAACAATTCGTCAGTGGAACAGCTGGCATCCAGAAGTTTGAATACTCCATCCCTGGAGGTTTTTTAGGGGAGATTTCTCTGAAATATTATAATTATAATAATAATAATAATAATAATAATAATAATAATAATAATAATAATAATAATAATAATAATAATAATAACAACAACAACAACAACAACAACAACAACAACAACCTGATCGACCACCTGATCAGTGGGTGCAGCAAAATTTCACAAACCGACTACCTACAACGCCGTGACCGCGTTGCTAAGATCATTCACTGGAAATTGTGCCAGAAGTTTGGATTTGAGTACAGCGAAAACCACTGGGAACATCAGGTTGAGAAAGTTTTAGAGAATGAGAAACTCAAGATCTTGTGGGACTTTAGGATTCAGACTGACAGGCACTTGGTCCACAACACACCTGACATAACAGTAGTTGAAGAGAAAAAAGTATGGTTCATTGACATTGCAATACCTGGTGACGCACGGATCGAAGATAAGCAGCAAGAAAAAAATCACAAAGTACCGGGACTTGCAAATTGAAGTTGAGCAACTGTGGAAAAAGAAATCGTGTGTTTGTCCCGATTGTAATTGGAGCCCTTGGAGCAATACCCAAAGGGCTACCCCGCTATTTAGACATTCTAAATTTACTGGACTTGAACATTTTGACTCTACAAAAAACCACCTTACTCGGAACAGCTTACATCCTCCGACGATACCTTAACAGTTCCTAGGACTCGAGCTGCTGAGCTATTAACCAGCCTCAAAGACTGTGAATCTTACTACAGATTAACCAATAATAATACTAATAATAACCACTGGACTTGAATATTTTGACTGTACAAAAAAACCATCTTACTCAAAACAGCTTACATCCTCCGATGATATCTTAACAGTTCCTAGGTCCTTGGTTAGGACTCGAGTTGCTGAGCTATTAACCAGCCTCAAAGTCTGTGAATCTCACTAAAGATTAAATAATAATAATAATAACAACAACAATAATGTGATACTCTGCTCACTGGGTGCTGTGTCTAAAGCCCTAGGCAAGCACTTAAAAACAATTGGCCCTGACAAGATCACCATGGGTCACGTGCAGAAGGCCATTTTACAGGGATCTGCTCGCATAATCCGCCGATCCATCACGCAGTCCTAAACGCTTGGGAAGTGTTCGACCAGTGATTTGGGATACGAAATCCAGCATGGTCATCTCATTTGCTGTGTATACTGTCGTCATCATCATCATCATTTCACAAAACACTTCAAGAAATTGCAGCTTCCTGCAATAACACCACCAGTGGAACTGCAATAAACTGCGCTACTCGGAACATCATATATTTTAAGAAGATACTTGGTTAATACCTAGGACGCTGGCAGCAACCTGTATCAACCATTAGCAACAGTCGATGGTATTTGTGATGCATTTTTAAATGTCCAGTTGACTGAGTTTCATTTTTAATGCATAAAAGAGAATAATAATAATAACAACAACAATAATAACTTTATTGTCATAGGATCTTCTGCTTGGGCAGGGGGCTGGATTAGAAGACCTCCAAGATCCCTTCCAGCTCTATTCTAAATTCTAAGGACTAGGGGTGACTTGATAGCAGTGTTCCAATATCCGAGGGGTTCCCCGAAAGCAGAGGGGGTCAACTTAGTCTCCAAAGCACCCGAGGGCAGGACAAGAAGCAACAGATGGAAGCTAAACAAGGAGAGAAGCACACGAGAACTAAGGAGGAATTTCCCGACAGTGAGAACAATTCATCGGTGGAACAGCTTGCCACCAGAAGTTGTGAGTGCTCCATCCCTGGAGTGTTTTTTTAGAGGAGATTCGACAACCATTTCTCTGAAATGGCATAGGGTGTCCTGCTTGAGCAGAAGGCTGGACTAAAAGACCTTGAAGGTCCATTCCAACTTTGTGATATGCTGGGGAAGTTGTAAGAATGGGCCCGAGGAAGGAAAGCTGGATTTTTGCCAGGAAAAAGCAACGGGCTTTGTTTTTTTGAGATGATGACACAACCCAAGGTGACCCTTGTCTTCAGGGCTGGAGGTTCTTCTCCAAGCATCCTGCAGAAGAGAAGATGGGGTTGACCTATTCTCCAAATCGGGCAGGACAAGAAGGAACGAGTGGGTGAAAGAGAGATCCGGTCTAGAAGTACGGAGAAACGTGAACAATTAATCCTTAGAACAGCTTTCGGCCTACAATCAGGTTTTCAGAAATAGACTGGACTAATCCTGTGACCGGGATGGTGTATAAGGTTTCTTGCTTTGAGCAGAGGGGGGTGGACTAGAAGATCTCCGAGGTGCCTACCAACCCAACCGTTCTATGTTTTATGAATGATGCAATTGGGCTTGATGAGGATACAGTGGGGGGGGGGGGTGAGGAGGGAGCCTGGAGTGCAGTCCCATGTTTCCACCCTGATCTGACCATAGAAGGCCTGGATTTCCCCCCCCCCCCGCCTCCCATCCTCTTGGAAAAATAAAAGGAAACGAGTGGGGGAATTTCAGCAAAATGCAGTTGCTTCCTCTGAGCCTGTTTGTGGTGTCAGCTGGCTGGTTGCATCATCCTCCAGGGTGGTCCATATTAGATAAGCATGGAAAGCGTCCCATTCACGCTTCTCCAGCTTGGTGCTCTCTTCAACAGAGCTGGAGTTCACTCCCAAATTCCCAACCTGTTGTTTTTGGATTCCCAGGTGGGGTATATTGAGTGGGCATCCCGTTTGGAGAAGGTTGGTCTGTTCCTTCCCAATAGCAGGCAACTCCTTCTGCTGCCCAATTCCACCAAGGATAGGATAGGATAGGATAGGATAGGATAGGATAGAATAGAATAGAATAGAATAGAATAGAATAGAATAGAATAGAATAGAATAGAATAGAATAGAATAGAATAGAATAGAATAGAACAAGAGTAGAGTAGAGTAGAGTAGAGTAGAGTAGAGTAGAGTAGAGTAGAGTAGAGTAGAGTAGAATAGAATAGAACAAGAATAGAGTAGAGTAGAGTAGAGTAGAGTAGAGTAGAATAGAATTGAGTAGAGTAGAGTAGAGTAGAATAGAACAGAACAGAACAGAACAGAACAGAACAGAACAAGAGTAGAATAGAATAGAGTAGAGTAGAACAGGACAGGACAGAACAGAACAGGACAGAATAGAATAGAACAAGAGTAGAGTAGAATAGAATAGAATAGAACAAGAGTAGAGTAGAGTAGAGTAGAGTAAAGTAGAGTAGAATAGAATAGAATACAATAGAGTAGAGTAGAGTAGAGTAGAGTAGAGTAGAGTAGAGTAGAGTAGAGTAGAATAGAATAGAATAGAATAGAATAGAATAGAATAGAATAGAATAGAATAGAATAGAATAGAATAGAATAAGAGTAGAGTAGAGTAGAGTAGAGTAGAGTAGAGTAGAGTAGAGTAGAGTAGAGTAGAGTAGAGTAGAGTAGAGTAGAGTAGAATAGAATAGAACAAGAATAGAGTAGAGTAGAGTAGAGTAGAGTAGAGTAGAATAGAATTGAGTAGAGTAGAGTAGAGTAGAATAGAACAGAACAGAACAGAACAGAACAGAACAGAACAAGAGTAGAATAGAATAGAGTAGAGTAGAACAGGACAGGACAGAACAGAACAGGACAGAATAGAATAGAACAAGAGTAGAGTAGAATAGAATAGAATAGAACAAGAGTAGAGTAGAGTAGAGTAGAGTAAAGTAGAGTAGAATAGAATAGAATACAATAGAGTAGAGTAGAGTAGAGTAGAGTAGAGTAGAGTAGAGTAGAGTAGAATAGAATAGAATAGAATAGAATAGAATAGAATAGAATAGAATAGAATAGAATAGAATAGAATAGAATAGAATAGAATAGAATAGAATAGAACAAGAGTAGAGTAGAGTAGAGTAGAGTAGAGTAGAGTAGAGTAGAGTAGAGTAGAGTAGAGTAGAGTAGAGTAGAATAGAATAGAACAAGAATAGAGTAGAGTAGAGTAGAGTAGAGTAGAGTAGAATAGAATTGAGTAGAGTAGAGTAGAGTAGAATAGAACAGAACAGAACAGAACAGAACAGAACAGAACAGAACAAGAGTAGAATAGAATAGAGTAGAGTAGAACAGGACAGGACAGAACAGAACAGGACAGAATAGAATAGAACAAGAGTAGAGTAGAATAGAATAGAATAGAACAAGAGTAGAGTAGAGTAGAGTAGAGTAAAGTAGAGTAGAATAGAATAGAATACAATAGAGTAGAGTAGAGTAGAGTAGAGTAGAGTAGAGTAGAATAGAATAGAATAGAATAGAATAGAATAGAATAGAATAGAATAGAATAGAATAAGAGTAGAGTAGAGTAGAGTAGAGTAGAGTAGAGTAGAGTAGAGTAGAGTAGAGTAGAGTAGAGTAGAGTAGAGTAGAGTAGAGTAGAGTAGAGTAGAGTAGAGTAGAGTAGAGTAGAGTAGAGTAGAGCAGAGCAGAGCAGAACAGAACAGAACAGAACAAGAGTGGAGTAGAATAGAGTAGAGTAGAACAGGACAGGACAGGACAGGACAGAACAGGACAGAATAGAATAGAACAAGAGTAGAGTAGAGTAGAATACAATAGAATACAATAGAGTAGAGTAGAGTAGAGTAGAACAGGATAGGATAGGATAGGATAGAATAGAATAGAGTACAGTAGAGTAGAGTAGAGTAGAATAAGAAAGAATAGAATAGAATAGAATAGAATAGAATAGAATAGAATAGAATAGAATAGAATAGAATAGAATAGAATAGAATAGAATAGAATAGAATAGAATAGAATAGAATAGAAACAGAACAGAACAGAACAGACTAGAATAGAATAGGAGAATAGAATGGAATGGAATGGAATGGAATGGAATGGAATGGAATGGAATAGAATAGAACAGAACAGAACAGAATAGAATAACAGAGTTGGAAAGAATCTTTGAGGTCTTCTAGTCCAACCCCCCAATTAGGCAGGAAACCCTACACCACTTCGGACAAATGGTCATCCAACCTCTTCTTAAAAACTTCCAATGTTGGAGCATTCACAAAGAGGAGGGAGTCAATTTATTTTCCAAAGCCCCAGAACAGAAGGCAGGACAAGAAACGATGGATGCAAAGCTAAAGAAGGAGAGAAGCAACCCAGAGCTAAGGAGAAACTTCCTAACGGTGAGCCCAATTAACCAGTGGAACAGCTTGCCACCAGAAGTAGTGGGTGCTCCAACACTGGAGGCTTTTAAGAAGAGACTGGACAGCCACTTGTCTGCAATGGTACGGGGTCTCCCGCTTGAGCAGGGGGTTGGACTAGAAGACCTCCAAGGTCCTTTCCAGCTCTATTCTGATTGATTGACCTTTCCTTGATTGCTTTGTAACTAGAAGGCCAATCCACTGTTGAGGCAGGAAACCCCTTACCCAATAGCAAAGTTGGCTGGGGAATTCTGGGAGTTGAAGTCCACCAGGCTTAAGGTTGCCAAAGTTGGAGGGCCCTGTTTTCAAGTATGGGTTAATTCAGTACTACATGAGAATGCAGATCCTGAATCCTGTCGTGAAAAAAAAAACCACAACCCCTGTTGGTTTTTCCATGTGTTAGTTTCATTTTTTTTTGATTGGGCCCTTTATTTATAAAAAGGCCTTTGAGCAATTCAGGGACCGTCTAGCTAGCGTTGTCTAGTTGTTGGAAAAGTTGGGATGGCCCCATCGCTGGTCTGTATTTGCAACAGACGCCACAAATCTGTTCTCTGCCTATGTTAGTCATCCCAGCAAAAAAAAACAACAACCCAACAACACCCCAAAACAACTCATTTCTATAGTTTTGTTAGTGCAGTTGTGTCCTGTTTCCTGTCTGGCCTGCATTTGTTTCTGTACAAACACAGACAGACAGACAGACAGACAAATCCCTAAAATAAAATTGCAGTCTTGGGCACTCTTGCTTAAATCTCGAATAATACAAGTATGGAGACGTGTCATTGAATTTAACGGTCAGTTTGTCTAATCCCAGATTTTCAACTGCATTCCAGCATCTGAAGTGATCAATTTACTTAGTGGGGTAATCCTGACCATTTTTAATTGGAGAAGCTCAGAACTGACCCTCCTGGGAGAGGGGAGCTGGATTCGGGGGGAGCTTTGAGATTCGTTAGATCTTCCATTGAGTCATTGGCTCTCCTCCAGCATACATTTTGCATCCTGTTGTGCTGTGGACAAGGTGCAGTTTTCTTCAGACTTTTTTTTTCTTCCGTTATTGTGTTCCAGATTAACTTTGGCATGCCTGCTGCTGCGCCAGGTTAGGGAAAGAAAGAAAGAAAGAAAGAAAGAAAGAAAGAAAGAAAGAAAGAAAGAAAGAAAGAAAGAAAGAAAGAAAGAAAGAAAGAAAGAAAGATATGGAGGGAGGGAGAAAGGAAGGAAGGAAGGGAGTCTTAAAATAATTTCAGAGAATCAAAATGAATTTCCACGATTGATGGTTGCCGTGGAATGTGGAATAGGGTGGAATTGTGATCTAATATTTGGAGAACAAACATATATCACGTCATCCATGAGTTCACGCTCTCTTATTCACATGCAATGCTTAGGCCCTATTGCTGATTCACATTTCTTACTAATCAGTCTAATCAGGCTATCCTGACATGCTAATGTAGGTCCTTCCTTCCTTCCTTCCTTCCTTCCTTCTTTCCTTCCTTCCTTCCTTCTTCCCAGACTCCTCTCTCTTTCCCTTCCTTTCCCTTCCCTTCCTCCCTTCCCTTCCCATCCCATCTCTTCCTTTCCTTCCCTTTCCCTCCCTCCATCTCCCTTCCCTTTCTTCCCTCCCCTTCCTTTCCTTTCCCTTCTCTCCCTCCCTCCCTCTCCCTTCCTTCCCCTTCCCTCCCTCCCTAACACCCTGCCTGCCTCCCTCTACCTCTCCCACTCCCTCTCCCTCTCCCTTCCCTTCCCTTCCCTTCCCTTCCTTTCCTTTCCTTTCCTTTCCTTTCCTTTCCTTTCCTTTCCTTTCCTTTCCTTCCCCTTCCCTCCCTCCCTCTCCCTTCCCTTCTCCCTTCCCTTCCCTCCCTCCCTCCCTCCCTAACACCCTGCCTGCCTCCCTCTCCCTCTCCCACTCCCACTCCCTCTCCTACCCTTCCCTTCCCTTCCATTTCTTCTCCATCATTACCTTGTTAGTTTTTAACCTGTGTCATTTAAAAATTTAATAAAGCCACCACAAAATTACCTGCTAAATAAAAATCCCCACCTCCCCTCCCCTCCTTCTTTTCTGCCCTTTTAGAGTGATCGGCCTCCTCAGAGCCTGTCCTTTTTAGCAACGCAAGCCTGGCTTTGCCCAAAGAGGAACCATGATTTGGGCATCCCTGTTGAGGAAGCAGTCTGTGTGGCCACAGGGGTGACTGTCCTTTAGACCCCCCGAGATTCCATGATGGATGTGAGCGAGCGTTCCCAGTCATTCTCATTATTTTCAGCCAGACCGGAGGTATTCAAAGCAGGGAAGGAAGCACGGGGCAGCAACTGAAACAACAATCAAAAGAAAACAAAAGACTTTAAAAAAAAAAATTAAACAAAAAAGAAATTATCCGTTCATAAATCAGATGAACTGCAGGTAATCCCTGGAGCTAGGCAAAAGCTTGGAAAAGACGAGGTCTTTGAAAAACTCTCAAGAAACAGCCGAGAGACATGAGGGTGGGCTCGGGGGGGGGGGTATCTTCCAAAGAGGAGGTAGGTCAAAAAAGTCAAGATGGCGTCCACAAGCATGCAGTGGTAGCCCCGCCTCTTTTTGACAAGCGGCGCTTCAATCTCAGAGTCACAGCCGCCATCTTGCCTTTTTTTTTGGAAAACCTTCCTCCTTGTTCAACAAACTTTGTCAATGTCATAGCAAGTTTTTCAACAGGCCCGGTTAATAAGCATGTTGTGCGAACAGAGCCATAGGCTTCAATCAAGGATCAAGTTATTTATCATAGAAATTGGGAGGGGTCCCAACCTTGGCGACTTTACGACTTGTGGACTTCAACTCCCAGAATTCCTCAGCCAGCGCATGCTGGCTGAGGAATTCTGGGAGTTGAAGTCCACAAGTCGTAAAGTCGCCAAGGTTGAAGACTCCTGATATAAAGAACAAGGGAAAAAAGTCAAAGAAACAGCCGGCCCACTAAAGAGAGAAGATGGCAAGGAAGGAAAGTAACAGCCAACAGAAAGAAAGCAGAACTGCTTAACTAAAAAAAGGAGCCTGAGTAGCGTAGGGGGGCAATGCCTCCTACAAAGGCAGCATTTAAGATCCTGCTGCCTGCAATTACTTGCGAGTTCAATCCCAGCCAGGCTCAAGGTCGACTCAGCCTTCCATCCTTTATAAGGTGGGTAAATTGAGGACCCAGTTTGTTGGGGGCAATAAGCTGACTTTGTATAAATATAAATATACAAAAGTATGAAGGCTATTGCTTAACGCATTGTAAGCCGCCCTGAGTCTCCGGAGAAGGGCGGCATATAAATCAAATTTTAGAGCCTCAGATAGCTCAATGGGCTAGATAGCCTGTTATTAACACCCAGCTGTCTGCAATTATGCGAGTTCGAGGCTCAAGGTTGACTCAACCTTCCATCCTTTCTAAGGTAGGTCAATTGAGGACCCAGTTTGTGGGGGCAATAAGCTGACTTTGTATAAATATGCAAAAGTATGAAGGCTATTGCTTAACGCATTGTAAGCCGCCCTGAGTCTCCGGAGAAGGGTGGCATATAAATCTAATTAAAAAAACAAAACAAAACTCATTCTTTGCATCGGTCTTTACGCAAAAAGAAACTAGAAAGACTAGAAATAAAAATTAAAATGAGCAAGGAAATGGTAGGAGAACACCCGTCTGACCTTGATGAATATAAATCACTGGGACCTGACGGATGACATCCCAGAGCTCTGAAGGAACTGACAGATGCCTTCAGAACCATTGTATCCAATGGTTTCTAACCAGTTCTGGTGGTTTCTAACCAGTTCTGGAGAACTGGTAGTGGAAATTTTGAGTCATTCGGAAAACCGGTACTAAAAATTCTGACTGGCCCCGCCCCCATCTATTCTCTGCCTGCCAAGTCCCAGCTGATTGGGAGGAAATGGGGATTTTGCAGTAACCTTCCCCTGGAGTGGAGTGGGAATGGAGATTTTACAGTATCCTTCCCCTGCCCCGCCCACCAAGGCACACCCACAGAACCGGTGTTAAAAGGAATTTGAAACGCACCAGTGATTTTTTCATATCTTTCAAAAATCCTGGAGCACCGGGGAACTACCAGAGGACTGGAAAAGAGCTGATGTGGTTCCCATCTTCAAAAAAAAAAAAGGGGGGGGGAAACCAGATCCAGGAAACTACAGACCAATCGGCCTAATATCTTTTTTTTTTATTGAAAAAGTTTTACAAATACAAGTTTTTTTCCCCTTCCCCACCCTAACCCTCCCTGACCCACCCCTCCCTACCCTTGACTTCCCTTATAACCTTAAGATTACAATTCATTTTTAACTCCCCAGGTATTAAAAGTTAAAATCATATCATGTCATACAGTTCCCCCCAACTATTCTACCCCCTCTCTATACAAAAAAATTCTACATAACATTCAAATAAAAGCTATCTGATACTTTCCTGATTAATATTTATTCTGCACATTGTCTATCACGAATATTAAAAAAATAAAATCCAAATCCTATCATAATTCCCCCCAACCACTCTACTCTACACCCTGTATATACTATAAATTTCTACATAACATTCAGCTAAAAACAATCTGATACTTCTTTGTTTGAAATTTATTCTGCACAAAGTCTATCCATTTCTTCCATTCCCACACAAAAGTTTCTTGAGTCCGGTCTTTTAAATATTCTAAATTTCTGCAAAACTAGCCACCTTCAAAGTCCATTCTTCAATAATAGGTAAAATATCTTTTACCTAACATCAATACCTGGGAAGATACTGGAAAAAATAATCCAAAAACTAGACCTACAAACATCTAGAAACAAGTAAAATTATAAACGAAGCTAGCATGGGTTTGTGGAAAAAAGATCAGGCCAAAACAGACTTATTTCATTCTTCAACACAGGGACTAAATCGATAGACCAGCAAAATGCTGAGGGGATAGTATACTTAGACTTCAGCAAGGCATTCGACAAAGTAGACCACCGCCTACTTCTTGGTAAACTAGAAAAATGTGGGATAGGCAAAATCATCACCAGATGGATTTGTAACTGGCTGGCAAACCATACTCAACAAGTAGTCCTCAATGGAACTACGTCTACATGGAGGGAAGTAAGCAGTGGGGTACCACAACGTTCTCTCTTAGGCCCGGTTACTCTTCGACATTTTTATAAACGACTGAGATGAGGGAATAGAAGGAGAACTCATCCAATTTGCAGATGACACTAAGCAATCTTTTTGTCAACTTCCTGCATAAGAAAGTCGATGAGGAAGCCGGCAAGAAGTCTCAAGTGGCAACCATAGAAAGTCCTCACTTAATGACACAAGGTGATTCGCTTAATGATGGCACCAAGAATAGGACAGGAAAGGACAGAATAGAATAGAATAAACAGAGTTGGAAGGGACCTTGGAGGTCTTCTAGTCCAACCCCCTGCTCAGGCAGGAAACCCTATACCCATGATGGCGAACCTATGGCACGGGTGCCACAGGTGGCATATGCAGCTGTATCAGTTGGCATATGAGCGTTGCCATAACTCAGCTCCAGTGCACATGTGTGAGCCGGCCAGCTGATTTTTGGCCCTTTTGGTCCTACCAGAAGTTGGGAAATGGATTGTTTCCAGCCTCCGGAGGGCCTCCGGGGGAATAGGGAAGACTTCGCCCTCCCCAGGCTCCTAGAAAGCCTCTGAAGCCAGGGGAGGGTGAAAAATGGGCCCACTGTGCCATTATGTGCTAAAAGGGGGGGCACATGCGCAGGGGTGGGGCGCATTGAATTATGGCTGTGGGCACACACATGGATGACTTTGCCGCGCTCCCCCCGCTTTTGGCACGCAACAGCAAAAAGATTAGCCATCACTGCCCTATACTATTTCAGATAAATGTTAGTCCAATCTCTTCTTAAAAGCTTCCAGTGCTGGAGCATTCACAACTTCTGGAGGCAAGTTGTTCCACTGATTCATTGTTCTCACTGTCAGGAAATTTCTCTGGTTGGCCCCAGGGTGGGGTGGGAAGGGAGATTTTGTAGTATCCTTCCCTGCCATGCCCACCAAGCCACACCCACAGAACCGGTAGTAAAAAAAATTGGATTTCACCACTGTGGTAGAACAACCTTTTTCAGAGTTTAGGTCAAATCGTTGAGGAAGAGAATTAATTCAGAATTAATCAAGGAGCCTGTGTAGCGTAGAGGGCTAATGCCTCCTACTAAAGGCAGCAATTAACACCAGCTGCCTGTAATTTCTCTGAGTTCAATCCCAGGCAGGCTCAAGGTCGACTCAGCCTTCCATCCTTTCTAAGGTGGGTAAATTGAGGACCCAGTTTGAGGACCCAGTTTGTGGGGGCAATAAGCTGACTTTGTATAAATATAAATATACAAAAGTATGAAGGCTGTTGCTTAACGCATTGTAAGCCGCCCTGAGTCTCCGGAGAAGGGCGGCATATAAATCAAATTAAAAAAAAAAAAATTGAAATTGGCAAGAAAAAATAAATAAATCTAAGAATCTGTGGAGATTCCCCGTCATCCAGGTCATGGTTCTCCTAAAGGTGCTTCTTCAGGAGGCAACTGGACTTTCTTATTTTTTTTTTCTTTGAAGACATTTCGCTTCTCACCCAAGAAGCTTCTTCAGCTCTGACTGGATGGTGGGGAATGGAAGTATTTATATTCCTTGCAGACAGCTGGTCATTTGCATCCTTTTAACAGAATAACAGAGTTGGAATGGACCTTGGAGGTCTTCTAGTCTAACCCCCTGCTTAGGCAGGAAACCCTCCACCACTTCAGACAAATAGTTATCCAACATCTTCTTAAAAATTTCTAGTGTTGGAGCATTCACAGCTTCTGGAGGGAAATTGTTCCGCTGATTCATTGTTCTGTCAGGAAATTTCTCCTTAGTTCTAAGTTGCTTCTCTCCTTGATTGGTTTCCCCCTTTGCTTCTTGTCCTGCCTTCAGGTGCTTTGAAGAATAGCTTGACTCCCTCTTCTTTGTGGCAGCCCCTGAGATATTGGAAAACTGCTATCATGTCTCCCCTAGTCCTTCTTTTCATTAAACTAGACATACCCAATCCAGCACTGCTATTGCTAATTCATGTGGTCATGTGACATTGAAATTTATGACCGCGTCACTTAACAATGGGAAATTCCAGTCCCAATTGCCATGTCTCCCTCATTGTAAGGGAAGCTGAGGTAATATACGAGGTTTAAAAACTCATGATAACAATAACAAGGAAGGTTTCAAAAGATAAAATAGCAGCAGTAGGAAGATAGAACATTTGACCATATCCCACCTCAGATCCCAATATATCCCAATAGCCTGGTGGCGCAGCAGACTAAACGCCTGTTATTAACATCCAGCTGTCTGCAATTACTTCATGTTCGAATCTCCCCAGGCTCAAGGTTGACTCAGCCTTCCATCCTTTCTAAGGTAGGTAAATTGAGGACCCAGTTTGTGGGGGCAATAAGCTGACTTTATATAAATATACAAAAGAATGAAGGCTATTGCTTAAGGCATTGTAAGCCGTCCTGAGTCCCCGGAGAAGGGCGGCATGGCATATAAATCAAATTTTTTAAAAAAAACCTCCATTAGCAAGGGTATTTCTTGGGTAGGGATCAAAAATTAAAATGTAAGCCACAATAGTGCAATTGAAGCTCCACCTGATTTTTAATTCTTGTAGGAAGAACCAGAGGTAGAAATTTTTCTTGTTTCCTTTCCTTTGCTTTCCTTTGCTTTCCTTTGCTTTCCTTTCCTTTCCTTTCCTTTCCTTTCCTTTCCTTTATTTTCCTTCCTTCCCCACCTCCTTCCTTCTTTCATTTCTCCCTTTCTCCTTTCCTTCCTTCCTTCCTCCCCTCCTTCTTTTTTCATTTTTCCTTCCTTCCTTCCTTCCTTCCTTCCTTCCTTCCTTCCTTCCTTCCTTCCTTCCTTCCTTCCTTCCTTCCTTCCTTCCTTCCCTTCTTCCTTCTCTCCCTCCCTCCCTTCTAAAGAAGAACTGAAGATGTTTTTTGAATGAGAAGCGAAACATATTCAAAGGGGAAAAAACCCTCAAAAGTCCTGTTGCCTTTCGATAAAGCACCTTTGGGACTGGACGTTGTATATAAACGCTGCATCTTTAAGATATTTTATCCAGTGCCTGGGAATGCTCTTGCTGAATTACAGCTTCTAATCAAATACATGTAACCATGTCACTTAAAGGGCCCAGGAGAAGAAATAATACATTTAAAAAAAAAAATACAATTGGAAGAGCACAAGATTAAAACCAGCTGCTTTGCTAGACCTCTCTGCATTTAATTGGTTCTGAATGTTCTAAGGAAGGGAGGGTAGGGGGTGCAGAAGTGAATGCAGCCAAAACACCATATTTCTGTCCATCTTTTTGGATCCCACTAAGTCTGCTTTATATTTTGGGGGAGAAGGGGTGGGGGGAAGCCCAGCAGGAGCAGCTAAGCAAGGAGGAAAATGGACCACGGGTGGTGGTGGCGTTAGAGGCCCCCATCTGGAGTGCTTACCCTCCCTCTTTGCCTTCCATGCCAGCTTCATGGGGACAGGAGAAAGCTCAGGTTCCCTTCCCAATTTAAAGAAATAAAGGGGGAGGGGGCCAGAAGAGACAAATGGGGGGGAGGGAGGAATCCCAAAAGTGGATTTTTTTTCAAGAGGCAACGACTTTCTTGTTTTTCTTTGGAAGATGTTTTGCTTCTCATCCAAGGAGCTTCTTCAGCTCTGACCGGATGGTGGGGAAGGGAAGGATTTCTACTCCTTGCAGAGAGCTGGTCATTTGCATCCTTTCAGAGAGTCATTGAGGCCACTTGGAGGTTGGTCTGTGTCCTCGGGGTCACCTGAGTGGTGTAAATGGGTGTGGGGTCTTCTTGGAATGGCTGAAAGGACCGTGTTGTAGATTGGAAATAGATGATGTTGTATCCCTCCTCCTCTATTGAGGGAGGGCTGTTCAATTTGGACATAGATGGCCAAAAATGACTTACGATTGGTGCTTGCATTTACAATGCAACAGCATCCCCTTTATAAACAGGGAGCAAACCCCACACTCACTTAACTGATGATGTTGCCTAGCAGGGCGATGAAACGTCTTCTAGCAAACTATCAGGCTTGGAGAGCACCAGGAACTCCCCAGTTCAACCCCGAGCTTCATATATTCTCTTCTATTGGGCTTCTGAGTGCTCTTCGATTACTAGTACCCTGTTTCCCCGAAAATAAGACCCAATTGGAAGATAAGTCCTAGCATGATTTTTCAGGATGCTCGTAATATAAGCCCCAGTTAATATTGTCAGCCAGATGGGTGCATTTAGTACCGTATTTCCCCCAAAATAAGACCTAACCAGAAAATGTGTCTTTTGGAGCAAAAATTAATATAAGATTTGGTCTTATTTTGCGGGAAACACGGTATTATCTTATAGATGATCGATTATTAATTGATTGATCTTACGGAGTCTATGGCTTAGCTTCCATAAATCACCAGGTTGTTTTTCTCTGTGTAGAAGCAGCTCACCTGTTCCATCTTCTGGAGGAAAATAGATGAATTGTTCCCCATTTTAAAGAGGTCAGTGGCAAGGGCCGGGAAACATTGGTTTTGAGTAAACCCAGTTTAGTTTAGTGGTTAAGGCATCAGGTGAAAAACCAGAGGACTGTGAGTTCTAGTCCTGCTTTAAGAATAAGAGCCAAGTGGGTGATTTTAGGCCAATCACCAGGCGACGGTGAGTTCTAGTCAGTGGTGGGACTCGAGTAATTTAACAACCGGTTCTCTGCCCTAATGATTTCTTCCAACAACCAGTTTGCCAAACTGCTCAGAAAGTTAACAACCGGTTCTCCCGAAGTGGTGCGAAGTGGTGAATCCCACCACTGGTTCTAGACCCATGTTAGGCATGAAAGCCAACTGGGTGACTTTGGGCCAATCACCAGGAGACCGTGAGTTCTAGTCCCATTTTAGGCATGAAAGCCAACTGGGTGACTTTGGGCCAATCACCAGGAGACCGTGAGTTCTAGTCCCATGTTAGGTGTGAAAGCCAACTGGGTGACTTTGGGCCAATCACCAGGAGACCGTGAGTTCTAGTCCCATGTTAGGTGTGAAAGCCAACTGGGTGACTTTGGGCCAATCACCAGGAGACCGTGAGTTCTAGTCCCATGTTAGGCATGAAAGCCAGCTGGGTGACTTTGGGCCAATCACCAGGAGACCGTGAGTTCTAGTCCCATGTTAGGCATGAAAGCCAACTGGGTGACTTTGGGCCAATCACCAGGAGACCGTGAATTCTAGTCCCATTTTAGGCGTGAAAGCCAACTGGGTGACTTTGGGCCAATCACCAGGAGACCGTGAGTTCAAGTCCCATTTTAGGCATGAAAGCCAACTGGGTGACTTTGGGCCAATCACCAGGAGACCGTGAGTTCAAGTCCCATTTTAGGCATGAAAGCCAACTGGGTGACTTTGGGCCAATCACCAGGAGACCGTGAGTTCTAGTCCCATTTTAGGCATGAAAGCCAACTGGGTGACTTTGGACCAATCACCGGGAGACCGTGAATTCTAGTCCCATTTTAGGCGTGAAAGCCAACTGGGTGACTTTGGGCCAATCACCAGGAGACCGTGAGTTCTAGTCCCATTTTAGACATGAAAGCCAACTGGGTGACTTTGGGCCAATCACCGGGAGACGGTGAGTTCTAGTCCCGCCTTAGGTATGAAACCGATCTGGGTGATTCTCAATTACTGTATTTTCCTGCGTATAAGACTACTTTCTAACACACAAAAATCTTCTCAAAAGTCGGGGGTCGTCTTATACGCCGGGTCTCATTCTCCTGTAACCAGGCAGACCAGCCCGAAAGGCTCTGACGAGCCTTAAATGGCTCTGAGGAGGGTCGTCTTATACGCCCAGTCGTCTTATACGCCGGAAAATACGGTAGTTTCACACTCTTATAGCCCAACCCACCTCACAGGGTTGTTGTTGTGAGGAAAATAGATGTAGGAAGGAATAGTAGCTATGTTTACCCCTCTGAGTTATTTATAAATTAATAAATAAATAAAATAAATCATGGCTCTCTTTTTTTTTTGTATAACAGTGTCTCCCATCTGTTAACCAAGCTAGATTGTCACCCAGCCTGGTCACATTCCAGGAGCTTGTTAACCTCTGAACCTCTCCAGAAAGCGCTAGAAGTATGACAACTCCAAGCCATTTGTGGTTTGGAACTTGCCAGTTGTTTTATTTGTCATATTATTATTTTTTGTATAATGATCTTTTTTGTTGCATTCTTACATGCTTTCTGTTTCAGAATGCTAACTGCGGGGTCTTTTTGTCACCCATGTACAAAACTGTCATAAATAACAACAGCGCATAAATCCAGTACAGAATCACTCCAAGCTACAGGCTGTGTCTCCAAACCCACGCGTTACATTCTTATCCATCTTTGGGGCGTGCAAAACTTTCATTTAATGCACCCCGGGGTTTGCACAATCTCTCAGCCATAAATTTCCATCGGAATCGTGCTTGGGGGGAACCGGAGATCGTAGCAGCGTACGTTTTCTGCCAAAAAAAAAATAAAAATAAGGGTTTCGCTTGCTTTCCTAACCTACTCGCACAGCTAATAATTTCATAAAGGTGTTAAAAACAGCGTCTCTCAATTGTGTGCCGTTTTCAGAGGGGTGGACTTCGACTCCCAGAATTCCCCAGCCAGCAATGGCCATTGCTGGCTGGGGAATTCTGGGAGTCGAAGTCCACCCCTCTGAAAACGGCGCACAATTGAGAAACAAAAGGGTGTAAAAGAACAGAAAAGAACCGCTTAATCCCTGATGTGTAATTTCATTTCATGCCTAAGTGGTTTTTTTTCAGATCATGGGACAAACCACGTTCGTGACTCGAGGATATCAGAATCACCTTCCGCGTTCAGACTGAGAAATCCGAATAAAATACTTTTATTTTAGTGGGTTACTGAATCTTTCTGTTTTTGTTTTTTTTAACCTTCCACATGGCAGTGAAGTTTCCTTTTCCTCTTCCTAACTTCGGTTCTTGCTTGCCTATGTGGCTAACCCCCTTTATCCGCCTGCTGACTGAACTGGCCACCAATCGCAGCTTGTCATAAAACTATAAAAGATTTCCAGTTACTGGAACAGAAACAGGGCCAGGCAATGGATGTGGAGCGGTGGTGGGATTCAATTTTTTTTTTATTACCGGTTCTGTGGGTGTGGCTTGGTGGGCGTGGCATGGCTTGGTGGGCGTGGCTTGGTGGGCGTGGCAGGGGAAGGATACTGTAAAATCTCCATTCCCTCCCCAATCCAGAGGAAGGTTACTGCAAAATCCCCATTTCCTCCTGATCAATTGGGACTTGGGAGGCAGAGAATAGATGGGGGCAGGGCCAGTGAGAATTTTTACTACCAGTTCTCAAACTACTCAAAATTTCTGCTACCGGTTCTCCAGAACTGGTCAGAACCTGCTGAAGCCTTCTTTCTTTCTTTCTTTCTTTCTTTCTTTCTTTCTTTCTTTCTTTCTTTCTTTCTTTCTTTCTTTCTTTCTTTCTTTCTTTCTTTCTCTCTCTTCTCTCTCTCTCTCTCTCTCCCTCTCTTTCTCTCTCTCTCTTTCTTTCTTTCTTCTTGATTTTTTATCCCGCCTTTATTATTTTATTAGAAATGCAAGGTGGTGAACATTTATTATGATCCTTTTCCTATGTCCCGCACCACAACCCTGTGAGGTGGGTTGGGCTGAGTGGGAGTGATTGGTCCAAAGTCACCCAACTGGCTTTCATGCCTAAGGCAGGACTAGAACTCACAGTCTCCTGCTGATTGGTCGAAAGACACCCAACCAGCTTTCATGCCTAAGGCAGGACTAGAACTCACAGTCTCCTGCTGATTGGCCGAAAGACACCCAACCAGCTTTCATGCCTAAGGCAGGACTAGAACTCACAGTCTCCTGCTGATTGGCCCAAAGTCACCCAGTTGGCTTTCACGCCTAAGGCAGGACTAGAACTCACAGTCTCCTGCTGATTGGCCGAAAGTCACCCAGCCAGCTTTCACGCCTCAGGCGGGACTAGAACTCACAGTCTCCTGGTGATTGGCCCAAAATCATGCAAATAATAAATATATATTATTTAGTTGAGTCATTCTGTGTTTGTTCTTTTAAATTTTGCTTGGTCATTGACTGAATAAATATTATTGTTTGATGGATGGAGCTTATGCACATAGGCCCAGTTAGTCATTCCCTCTCTTCTATGACCTCATGTAGTGGCCATGTGGACTGAATCATTGTGAGTGACGTATGTTGATGTTGAAGTTATACAGATAGTCCTAAGACAACCCTTCATTTAGTGACCAGTCAATGCTACAGTGGCACTCAAAAAAGTGACTTAAAACTGTTCCTCACACTTACGACTATGACGGCATCCTCACCAGGGATGGAATTAACTTACCTTTGCTACCGGTTCACAAATGTGAGCACGGTCCTCCTCCATGCGCAGAGGGTCAAAAACGGGACGTGATGACGTCCAGGCGGATGGGCGGGGCCTCCCACTAGCGATGCTACCGAATCGCGCGAACCGGATAGAACCGGCTGAATTTCACCACTGATCCTCACCATGTGATCAAAATTTGGGTGCTTGGCAATTCTGGCTGTACACTGCTCTGAGTCCCTCGGAAGAAGGGCGGTATAAAAATTTATTTATTTATTTATTGAATTAATTAATAAAATCAGCTTCTATTTATGATGGTTGCAACGTCCAGTTGCCGCTACCGATTTGCCCGAACCGGTTCAAACCGGCTGAATGTCACCACAATGGGGGAAACCAGATTCTTTTAATGACCATATGAATCGTTTAACTGCAGTGATTTGCTTAACAACCACGGCAAAATAAAATAAATAAAAATAAAAGGTCATAAAATATAAAAGGTTATGATACACTTAACAACTGACTTGGTTAGCAACTGAAATTCTGGTCTCCATTGTGGTCATACGTTGAGGACCAGCTTCATCCCTGGAGGGGCTTTCAAGAAGAGGCTGGACGGCCCTGTGTCAGAAATGGTGTAGGGCAGTGATGGCTAACCTTTTTGCCATCGCGTGCCAAAAGTGGGGGGAGTCCGGAGGGGTGGGTCATGTGTGTGCGTGCGTGCCCACACCCATAATTCTATGTGCCCTGCCCCCCGTGTGTGACCCCCCCCCGTGCTCTGCCCGCTTTTGTCACATGATGGCCCGGTGGGCCTGGTGGGCCCGTTTTTCGCCCTCCCCAGGCTCCAGAGGCTTTCTAGGAGCCTGGGGAGGGTGAAAACGGCTTCCCTACCCCCCGGAGGTCCTCCAGAGGCCAGAAACAGCCTGTTTCCCAACTTGGCCCAGAAGACTTGAAAATCAGCTGGCCAGAGAGTGCATGTCCACTGGAGCTGAGCTTGCGTGCCCACTGATATGGCTCTGTGTGCCACCTAGTTCACCATCACAGATGTGGGGTCCCTTGCTTAGGTGAGGGGGGTGGATTAGATGACCTACAAGGTCCCTTCCAACTCTGTTTATCTGACTACCTATGTTCCTTCTCGCCACCGTCAACTTCAATTCTTATTCCAGTCCCTGGAATTAAACCAGGCAGAAAGAAGACGATGAACAAAAAACACAATTCTAGTTATTTGGAAAGCTAAGCCCCCCTAGTGATCTAACAAAGGGTGAGTTATTCATTCACAATGACAGGTAGTCCTCAACGTACAACAGTCCGTTTAGTGACAGTTTGAATTTACAACGGCACTGAGAAAAGTGACTTATGACCGTTTTTCACATTTACGACTGTTGCGGCATCCCCCATGCTCACGTGATTTCCATTCAGATGCTGACTCACATTTATGACGGCTGCAGTGTCCCGGGGTCACATGACGTGATCTCCTTTTGCGGCCTTCTGATGATCAAAGTCGACGAGGGAACCAGATTTACTCAACAACCATGGGACTCATTGAACAACTGCGATGATTCGCGTAACAAGAGTAATAAGGAAAGCGGTAAAGCAGGGCAAAAGTCATTGAACACATGTCTCCCTTCACAACAGAAATTTTGGGCTCAATTGTGGTCGTAAGTCAAGGACTACCTGAATTCTTGTATCAGAAAGGATTGGGAAAAAAACTTCTCTGAAAAGATCTGGAAACCAATGCAAAAAAAAAAAATCCTTGAGGAACTTGGGCAGTTCGGAAATATGAAATATAAATAAATTTAAAATAAAAGAGGAGCTCTAATAAATTTGGAAAGAGGGAATTGGGGTATAATCTCTGTTTACTCTCCTCTAAATCCCTCATTGTTTTTTCCAAATTGGCAACTTTAAGATGGGTGGACTTTAACTCCCAGAATTCCCCAGCCAGCTTTGCTTTAAGATGGGTGGACTTCAACTCCCAGAATTCCCCTGCCGGCTTTGCTTTAAGATGGGCGGACTTCAACTCCCAGAATTCCCTAGCCGGCTTTGCTTTAAGATGGGCGGACTTCAACTCCCAGAATTCCCAGCCTGCTTTGCTTTAAGATGAGCGGATTTCACTCCCAGAATTCCCCAGCCGGCTTTGCTTTAAGATGGGCGGACTTCAACTCCCAGAATTCCCTAGCCGGCTTTGCTTTAAGATGGGCGGACTTTAACTCCCAGAATTCCCCTGCCGGCTTTGCTTTAAGATGGGCGGACTTCAACTCCCAGAATTCCCCAGCCGGCTTTGCTTTAAGATGGGCGGACTTTAACTCCCAGAATTCCCCTGCCGGCTTTGCTTTAAGATGGGCGGACTTCAACTCCCAGAATTCCCAGCCTGCTTTGCTTTAAGATGAGCGGATTTCACTCCCAGAATTCCCCAGCCGGCTTTGCTTTAAGATGGGCGGACTTCAACTCCCAGAATTCCCCAGCCGGCTTTGCTTTAAGATGGGCGGACTTCAACTCCCAGAATTCCCCAGTCAGCAAAGCTTGAGTTGAAGCCCGCCCATCTTAAAGTTGCCAATTTGGAAAAAAACAATGAGGGATTTAGAGGAGAGTAAACAAGGGTTGTACCCCCGATTCCCTCTTTCCAAATTTGGGAGTTGAAGTCCACCCATCTTAAAGCAAAGCTGGCTGAGGACTTCTGGGAGTTGAAGCCCACCCATCTTCAAATTGTCAACTTGGAGAAATAATGCTTTAGAGTGGGGAAATAAACCTACATTTGTGCAACCAGGACAAAGGTTTCCTTCTTGACCCAGTGGTCACAGCTGCTTGCGAAGCTAAACAATTGGCATGATCAATTGTCCTTCATTGGGACAACACTCTTGAAACAATTAATAAGCCACGATGCCCCAGCAGTGAGAATTCCACACCCGGGTACACATGGCTCCTAATTTCCTTGTTCTTCCCAGCATTGTGGGCTCGCACCCTCCTTTTCTTTTCTGTCTGCACAATTTTTGGCTGAAATCTCACATTCCTATTGCTGGCTTCCCCCGGCAGCCGTCGCCGAGTTTCCCAAGCTGTGTGGTGGCTGTGTAACGTGGACAAACCATTTGCAACGAGTCAGACGGCGACCGCCAGACATGTTCCATAACGTCGCTTTGTGACACGCCAGGCCTTTCAGCCACTTGGTTATGTCCAGGAGGAGTTGTTCTCGGACACTCCAAGGGCTCGGGACAAAGGACATTTGTTGCACACCGCAACGGCGAGAGACCTCTGCCTACTTAATTTAATATAAAAGGAATATTTACGAAATGGCGCGGGCACACGCAGAAAAGCACACACACGCATGCACACTGGATGGAAAATGTTCATGGGTTCCATATGGGAAGACACACACACACACACACACACACACACATTCTGGCCAGTGGAAGGCAGCCAACGAGAGAAAGAGGTGGTTGGTTTTGTGTGTGTGTGTGTGTGTGTTTGTGTGTCTGTATTTTCAAAGACACATTCCACAAAAAGTGATGGCTGGACCACTTCCCAGAAAGAGCTCCATTATAGCTTGGACCTGTTTTTTTTGGTTTTTTTCGTGATGGATTTCAACTCCAGCAGAAATTGCAAGCCTTTGCCAGGGTTTTACCCTCACAAGCTGGAGAGGTTCTCTTGTCTGAGTTGGATCCCACATCTTCCCCCCAGAACCCGAGTCAAGGCAGGAGTTGTGTGTATGAGATGACTTGGGAGGTGGTAGAGGAGAGAACCTCTCACCCAGTGTTGTGGCCCGTCAGCGGCCTTTGTAGCTAGTAGTTGATTCCGACAGTGAGGAGGCTGGTGTGATGCTGTGCCAGCAGACTGTGCAATTGGCACTCGAGTTGGACAATGAGGAGGCTGGAGAAGATGTGGTGCCAGAGGCAGGGATTCAGCCAGGGCCTTCAGAACCTCCAGAAGCTCCCATAAGTGAAAAGGTTGAAGAGGAGGAGCCTCTTCTCGATGCACCACAGATCTTCCAAAAGGCAGGAGTGGCTCCTCAGGAGGAGGTCTCCTTGAGAGTAAGGCTTGGGGCTAATTGGCCGCTCCCCTAGCCTATTTAAGGAAGGACGACGACTGAAGCAATTTGCAGGGAACAACTTCGTTCAAATTCCTTCGCGTCTTGATTCCAGAAAACGTTTGATTTGGCTCTTGTTTCTCTCTTATGAGTTTTCCTGCAAATTGCTTCTGGGTATTCTGCCAGCCACAGTTAGATGATAGTTATCTGAAATACTGTGCCTCAGAACTGAGTTATTATTCAGTTCAGTTTGTCGGCTGTTAATGAAGTTAAATTAACAGCCCTTGTTCAGAAAAGACTGATTTATTGTACTTGTGTTCGAACAACTATTGAGAAAGCTCATTAGTAGTATTTAATTAGTAAATTAAGGTTTGTACGGACTTTGTGTGTGCTGCGTTCTTTGGGGTCTTTAGCTGGGGCAGAACACCCCGGATGGTCTAAATGAGATGGTTGAAAACAGGTGGGTTTCACATCATTTTACCACCTGGTTCGCCGCGCACCAAAAATGTGAGCCCGCGGGTGGGCACGCTCATTTCATTCACTTCCACTTTGCTCACGTGTGCGGCTTGCACGCATGCATGCGGCTTAGAAAATGTGGCTCAATTGGATGGCATAGCTCCAGGGCAGGTGGGCGAGCACACCTGCAGGTTTCCACTACCGATTTGCCTGAACTGGTCTGAACCTGCTGATTACCACCACTGGTTGAAAAATTCTGAAATCCACCCACCTTAAAGTTGGGTGGACAATACGGATTTCATTCAGACAATATTGGTCTGAATGAGAAACCAGACATTTGAGCATCTTCTAGGACAGGGGTGTCAAACTCAAGGCTGGATCCGGCCTGCAGGGCGCTTAGATCTGGCTGCAGGGCTGCCCTGGAAACAGCGAAGGACCAGTCCGCAGTGCCTCTACCAGCGAAAACGGAGCTCGGGAGGGTTACATGTGGTCCTCCTGAGCACTGCTTTTCCTGGCAGAGGGTTATAGGAGACCATTGCAGCTGAAAATGGAGCTCATGAGGACTGCGGGTGCCACTCCCAAGCTCCGTTTTCACTGGCAGAGGATCCGTCGTAGCCGAAAACGGAGTTCAGGAGCCCATTTTTGCTGGCAAGGTGCTTGGGCCTCCATAGGCACCCTTGACCTGAGTGACGTCGAGTGATCTGTCCCCCTCTACACACACACACAAAAACGCAGCCAGTCGAGGGTTAAAGAAGCACTTGGCACACACCACAGTCCTTATCTCCAACTTGGCAGCGATATTCACACCGTCTGCCAAGTGCTTTAATTGTTCACAGAAAGAAAATCACATACGTAGCTTTGCCAAAATCCGTTCTTTTAGCAGCTTCAGGCTCCAATGACTACCAGATTGAGTTTTGTTCGTCACAGGGATCACTGACCACCACCCTCTCTTATATAGTCTCTGGGGTGTGATCCAGTGACTCATTGGTCCTGTGACTCAAGTCCAGTGACTCAGGTCTATTCCCTCGCACGCCTCCTCAGCTGCTGCAAGCGCTTATCTCGCCTCCGTTGACGTGTGTCCAGGAATGACGTCTCTCCCTCACTCTCATCTGAGACACCTGTTTCCCCACTACTTTGCTCTCTTTCAGCTGGCACCTGAGACGGTGCCAGAGAGGGGGGGGGGGCTGGGAGATCTGGCTGGCTCCTCTTCCTCATGCTCAGAGCTTCCTTCCTCCAATGGGATAGGCTCAGAGGACGGGGCCACAACATCGAGCTGGCCACACCCACCTCAGCCCCCCAAGGTCAAACACAACCCCGATGCAGCCCTCAATGAAATCGAGTTTGACACCCCTGTTCTAGGACAAAGGACTTCCACATTGACTAGCAGTCACACCTTACTAAGCAAGGGGAACACAATATAAATTGTGAGGTCCTCAATCCTCTCCGAGCTTGGTGGTTTTCTTGCAAACTTTTCATTCATTCAATGCATTGATGATGTTACCTAGTTGGGTCGTGAGACGTCTGCAAGAAAACCAGCTAGCACAGAATACGTAACAGAATAACAGAGTTAGAAGGGACCTTGGAGGTCTTCTAGTCCAATCTCTTGCTCAGGCAGGAGACCCTATATACCATTTCGGAGAAATGGCTGTCCAATCTCTTCTTAAAACTTCTTGAACCTCCAAACTTCTGGAGGCAAGTCATTCCACTGGCTAATTGTTCTCACTGTCAGGAAATTTCTCCTTATTTGTAGGTTGGATCTCTCTTTGTTAAGTTTCCATCCGTTGCTTCATGTTCTGCCTGTTTTGGAGAATAAGTTATCTCCCTCTTCTCTGTGGCAGCCCCTCAAATATTGTATCACCTTTTTCATTAAACTAGACATACCCAATTCCGGCAAATGTTCATCATATGGTTTAACCCTCTAGACTCCTAATCATTTTTGTTGTCCCAGAGGTACTTTTTCAAGAGGCATCTGCACTTTCTGGTTTTTTTCTTTGAATACATTTCGCTTCTCATCCAAGAAGCTTCTTTTTTTAATTAATTTTTTTAAAATATATTCTATGCGCCAATACACAAATGAAATATGCAATCTTGCCACCATGGTATAATGTGAATACATTGTCCATAAATATAAAGTCATTCCTTTATACATACATACTTGTCATCATATATACACATCATCATATATCTATTCTATCCCACCTTTTCTGGACCCAGCCCTACCATAATTTCCAACTGTTATAAAATTCTGAATCTTTTTTTTACCATTGATCAATCTAGTGGATCTATCTGATTCCGCGCACTCATTAATTTTATGTATTATTTTCAAATCCACCGGTAAGTATTGATTTTTCCACTCCTGCACGTACGCTAATCTTGCTGCACTAATAATATGAACCAAGAAAAACCATATACCTATTTTAACATTCAAAGGTTTTGCTCCCCAAAACAGGAAAATCTCGGGCCTTAATTCCAAATTAATCTGTGTAATTTCCAAAATCCACTGCCGTATTTTTTCCCAATATTTAACCGCCTGCGAGCAGGTCCACCATTGGTGAAAATAAGTTCCATTACTGTAACCGCATTTCCAACAGCAGGAAGATGTCCCAGGAAACATTCTCTCTGTCCAAAATGTGGACTTTGCTATCTTCAAAAGAGCAGCCTTTGTCTTTTAAGCGCGGGTGGACCGTTGAATCTACTTCGGATAGATTAGTTCTCCTATGTTGCTTTTCTCTGCACTCTTTCTAGAATCTTCGCATCATTTTTTTTTAAAATTGTGTGAACCAAAACTTGAAGAGATCAGAAGCATTTGAAAAGTGGATCTACAGGCGACTGTTATGTATAAATTGGGTTGACAAAATCAGAAATGAGGAGGTTATAAGCTGCCTTGGAAAACGAAGGGAAATGATCAAAACCATTAAAAAGGGAAATCGGACATGTGATGTGACACCTGGAAAAATATGCCATACTTCACTTAATCCTCCAGGGAAAGATTGAAGGGAAATGAGGTCCAGGCAGAAGAAGAATAAAATAAAAATAAAATAAAATCTATAAAGCCCCAGTAAGAACGCACCTAGAGTACTGCATCCAGTTTTGGTCATCACACTATAAAAAAGATGTTGAGACTCTAGAAAAAGTGCAGAGGAGAGTAACCAGGATGATGAGGGGACTGGAGGCTAAAATATATGAAGAACGGTTGCAGGAACTGGGAAAGCCAGACAAGGAACAATGGATGGAAATTGATCAAGGAGAGATTCAACCTAGAAATAAGGAGAAATTTTCTGACAGTGTGAATAATCAACCCATGGAGCAGAAGTTGCCTTCAGAAGTTGTGGTAGCTTCATCACTGGTGGCTTTCCAGAAGAGACTGGACTGTCATCTGTCAGAAATGGTGTAGAGTCTCCTGCTTGGGCAACGGGTTGTCCAAGAACAGGGGTCACCAACCTTTCGGACCTCAGGGACCACCAAATTCATAATTTTAAATCCCGCGGACCATTAATATGATTTTTTTTAAAAAAAATAATAAATAATATTTAGAGCAATATTAAAAATGCAAATAGTTTGTCTATGGACCACAAACATTTTCTCATGGACCACCAATGGTCCACGGACCATCGGTTGGTGACCAGTGGACTAGATGACCTGTCCTACAAGGTCTGCTTGAGTGGGGGGTTGGACTAGATGACCTATAACCGTGATGGCGAACCTATGGCATGGGTGCCACAGGTGGCACGTGGAGCCATATCAGTGGGCACGTGAGCTCAGCTCTGGCACGCATGCGATTTTCAGGCCTTTTGGGCCCCCCAAAAGTCAGGAAACATACTGTTTCTGGCCTCCGGAGGGCCTCCGGGAGGGTGGGGAAGGTCGTTTTTGCCCTCCCCAGGCTCCTAGAAAGGCTGTGGAACCTGAGGAGAGCAAAAAACGGGCCTACCGAGCCCACCATGCCATTACATGCCAAAAGCGGGGGGAGCACAGGGGGAGGGGCAGGGCGCATAGAATTATGGATGTGGGCATGTTTGCATGTGACCCCACCGCACTCCCCCCGCTTTTGGCACACGATGGCAAAAAGGTTAGCCATCACTGACCTATAAGGTCCCTTCTAACTCTGTTAATCTGTTAAAAACATCGTGGCTTCAAAATCTACGGGAGCGTTTTGGACAAAACTCAGCAGCACTTTTTCATGCGGCTGTTGATCAAAACAGGATCGCCAACATGATTGCCAGCGTCCGATGACGGATATGGCACAGGAAGAAGGTCCAAAACTGAATGTAGTATTGCAAGTGTGGTCTCAATCAATGGATTGAAAGCAGCCTGAAGCCCCCCTGAAATATTTCGGGTAGGGTGAAGACTGAGCAGTCCTCCCAAGTGATGTTCCAGTTCAAAAACGCGAAATCTGCACAATTGAGAAACCAAATCTCTAACGTCTGTTATATAGGAAAAGAAAGCAACTTATCCCTCCAGATGCTGTATCCCAATTCTACCCCAGCCTTTCACAAGTTAACGGCCTTCCATCTGCGTTGGACCACACAACAGTCTGCTTCCCTGCCCTCCCTCCCCTCAGGAAACATGGGAATTGTGGTCCAACGTCAATGACACCAGACCAGGAGAGCAGTTCCATCTGCTGGGTCAGGTATTCTCAACCTTGATGGCTTGAAGATGTGTAGACTTCATCTCCCGGAGGAGGTGGGGAATTGTGGGAGATGAAGTCCACAGCTCTTCAAGCTGCCGAGGCTGACCAACACGATTAGGTGAGATCAGTAATGGCTATGTTTGGGAATTTGGGGCTTAATTTGTTTTTCTTTTTTTGTGTGTGTTTGTGTGATTGGTGTAGTGCACTGTGTTCAGGCTTGTTGTGCGTATTGTATTTTATCGCCTCGATGCAGTATATTCACACCCTTGAATTCACATTCCATTCTGAGTATGAGGAGCCCTAGTGGCGCAGAGGTTAGGATTCAGTATTGCAGGCTAATTCTGCCGACTGCCAGGAGTTCGATCCTGACCGGCTCAAGGTTGACTCAGCCTTCTAGCCTTCTGAGATGGGTAAAATGAGGACCCAGATTGTTGGGGACAATATGCTGACTCTGTAAACCACCTAGAGAGGGCTGGAAAGCACTATGAAGCAGTATATAATTCTATTCTATTCTATTCTATTCTATTCTATTCTATTCTATTCTATTCTATTCTATTCTATTCTATTCTATTCTATTCTATTCTATTCTATTCCATTCCCATGGTGTCACAGAGGTTAGAATGCAATATTGCAAGCTGACTCTGCCCACAGTCAGCAGATCGATCCTGACCGGCTCAAGGTTGACTCAGCCTTCCATCCTTCCAAAGTGGGTAAAATGAGGACCCAGATTGTTGGGGGCAAGAGACTGTAAACCGCTTAGAGAGGGGCTGGAAAGCACTGTGAAGCGGTATATACATAAGTAAGTGCTATTTCTATTTCTATTGTTATTCTTGCAATGCAGTGCCTTTTGTTATTTTATTCTGGAAATGCAGCGTGTTTATATCCCTGAATACGAATTGCCAGAGGCAGGGGACAGGTAAAGATTAGGAATGGATACTTTTAAATCACACAGTTGCTTTGGATAATGAGATGGGCAGCATATTGAAGGAATGAATGAATAAATGAATGAATGAGCGAGCAAGCATTGTGCATTTTGGGGTTCGATTTTAGTTTTAATTCCCGCTAACAGGTCTGGGCTGCAACATCGAGATGACCACGAGAGGGCAGCAAAGAGTTCTCTTCTGGATTTGCAATTCAGGTAAAGTTCAGGTTTTTAATTGATGAATTCTTATTGGGCTTCACCTCGTGGATTGCTTTAGCTGTCTTATTGATGATTTTTTTTGTCAGGAATCATAGTATCCTATCTTTCTCTGTTATGTAGAGCTGAGTCAAGTTTGTTTATTTTTTCTTCTGTTCAATCGTATCCAGTTCTTAGAGATGGTTTGCACAAGTGCCTGGAGTTTTCTTGGCCCGGCTTTCCCCAAGCACTTTGCCATTGCTTGCTTCCTAGGGCAGAGGGAAAGTGACTGGCCCAAGATCACCCAAGCTGGCGTTATTTAATTTAATCAGAACAGAGCTGGAAGGGACCTTGGAGGTCTTCTAGTCCAACCCCCTGCTCAGGCAGGAGAACTTATACCATTTTAGACAAATGGCTGTATAGTCTTTTCTTAAAAGTCTCCAATGAGGGAGCTTTAAAGATTTAAAACTAACAACTTATAAATCTGCAAAATTAGATATTTCCATATTTATTGATTAAATTTTTATCCTAGTCTCTTGGTGATTAGTCCAAAGTCACCCCGCTGACTTTCATGCCTAAAGCAGGACTAGAACTCACAATCTCCTGGCGATTGGTCCGAATAGAGTAGAGTAGAGTAGAGTAGAGTAGAGTAGAGTAGAGTAGAGTAGAGTAGAGTAGAGTAGAGTAGAGTAGAGTAGAGTAGAATAGAATAGAATAGAATAGAATAGAATAGAATAGAATAGAATAGAATAGAATAGAATAGAATAGAATAGAATAGAATAGAATTTTTTTATTGGCCAAATGTGATTAGACACACAAGGAATTTGTCTTGGTGCATATGCTCTCGGAGCACATAAAGAAAAGATACATTTGTCAAGAATCATAAAGTACAACACTTAATGATAGTCATAGGAAAACAGTCAATATAAATCTTAAGGATACGAGCAGCAAAATTACAGTCATACAGTCATAAGTGGGAGGAGATGGGTGATAGGAACGATGAAAAGATTAAGAGTAATGCAGATTTAATAACTAATTTGATAGTGTTGAGGGAATTATTTGTTTAGCAATGTGATGGCGTTCAGGAAAAAACTGTCCTTGTGTCTAGTTGTTCTGGTGTGCAGTGCTCTATTTGTGTCATTTTGAGGGTAGGAGTTGAAACAGTTTATGTCCAGGATGCGAGGGGTCTGTACATATTTTTCCAGCCCTCTTTTTGACTCGTGCGGTATACAGGTCCTCCATGGAAGGCAGGTTGGTAGCCATTGTTTTTTCTGCAATTTTAATGATCCTCTTAAGTTGGTGTCTGTCTTGTTGGGTTGCAGAACCAAACCAGACAGTTATAGAGGTGCAGATGACAGACTCAATAATTCCTCTGTAGAACTGGATCAGCAGCTCATGGGGCAGTTTGAGCTTTCTGAGTTGGCGCAGAAAGAACATTCTTTGTTGTGCTTTTTTGATGACGTTTTTGATGTTGGGTATCCATTTTAGGTTGTGAGAAATGACAGAACCTAGAAATTTGAAGGACTCTACTGTTGATACTGTGTTGTCTAGTATTGTAAGTGGTGGTAGTATGCAGGGGGGGGAGGTGTTGTCCTAAATCCACCACCATTTCTACAGTTTTGAGTGTGTTCAGTTTAAGATTGTTCCGGTCGGACCACGAAGCAAGTTGTCACCCAGTCAACTTTCATATTTAAGGCAGGTCTAGAACTCCCAGTCTCCCAGTTTCTAGCCTGATCCTTTTTTTACACTACACCAACCTGGCTCTTGACAGAGCCATTTCTCTCCAAAGAAAGATGAAAAGTTTTCTTCTGGACTCCGGCTGGACGGCGAAGAGTTAATGCCTCTGCCTTGGTTCCATTAATGTCGGACTGCCCCTCTTTCTCTTCCTCCCCCTCCCCATTATTGCAATTTGCATGTTTAAACCCTGCACCTCAATTGGCAAAAATTAGATCGAGGCCACATAATCGAGAGCAGATGGCGGGGTGCAGTTGGCTCTGGCTAGAGATGGCACCCCACGTTTGGTGCCCCCTTGAACAGCCGAGGCAGGCCTGGCTCGGCTCTCATAGCCTTGGTAGAAGGAAAAAGCAGGCACCCACCATCCCGGGAGATCCTATTAAAATAATTGAATCTCCTCATTAAATGCAGCCCATATGTGTGTGCGTGAGGGCGTGCATTTTATTCCTAGCCCCAGCTAAATAGCTGGGAGGTCTTCATCAATTGGGAAGTGTAGATTTCATGGAAAACCGGCCTTGCCAGATGCCGGAGTAATGGACTTCTAATTGACATGAGGAAGGGGAGGAGAAGGGGATGGTGGAAGACTAATGAAATCTCTATTTCTTTTTCCAGCAATTCCAAGCAGGAGGGGAAAAAAAATATAGGCAAAGACCAGTTTGCCAGAGCTTCAAGGAGAAGATAGTCCTTGACGTGCAACCACAATGGGGGGGCCAACATTCCTGTGGCTAAGCAAGACAGGTGTTCAATGGGTTATGAGCCTCGTTGAAGAACCTTTCTTGCCCCCCCCCCCGTTGTTAAGTGAATCGCCACCGTGGTTAAGTTAGCCCCACGGGTTGTTTTAGCAAATCTGGCTTTCCCTTGGACTTTTGCTCGTCACAAAAGGGAATCATGTGACTGCGGGACGCTGCAGCCATCATAAATATGGGCATCTGGGTTTGGACCGCCCCAACGGTCGTAAGCATGAAAAACGGTCTCGTAAGTCACTTTTTTCGGTGCTGTTGCAACGTTGAAGGGTCTCTTAAGCCAGAAGGGGTAAATCAAGGGTTATTTGTTCCTTCCCTGAAGTCATCTCTAAATTCCGTTAGAGCAGGGGTGTCAAACTCCATTTCATTGAGGGCCGCAGTGGGGTTGTGTTTGACCTTGGGGGGTGGGGGTGGGGCATGGCCAGGGTGAGCGTGGCCAGCCCGACATCAATCGTGCTGGGGGAGTCTGTGATGGCCCGAGAGCTCTGCCATCAAAAACAGGCTCTGGAACTCAGTTTTCGGCTGCGACGGCCTCCTGAAACCCTCTGCCAGCGAAAATGGAGCTTGGGAGTACTGTCCGAGGCCCTCAAGAGCTCCGTTTTCAGCTGCGATGGTCTCCTGCAACCCTCTGCCAGCAAAAACAGAGTTTGGGAGTACTGTCCGAGGCCCTCAAGAGCTCCATTTTCAGCTGCAACTGCCTCCTGCAACCTTCTTCCATCGAAAGCGGAGCTTGGGAGTACTGCCCAAGGCCCTTATGAGCTCCATTTTCAGCTGCGATGGTCTCCTGCAACCCTCTGCCAGCAAAAACAGAGTTTGGGAGTACTGTCCGAGGCCCTCAAGAGCTCCGTTTTCAGCTGCAACTGCCTCCTGCAACCTTCTTCCATCGAAAACGGAGCTTGGGAGTACTGTCCGAGGCCCTCAAGAGCTCCGTTTTCAGCTGCGATGGTCTCCTGCAACCCTCTGCCAGCAAAAACAGAGTTTGGGAGTACTGTCCGAGGCCCTCAAGAGCTCCGTTTTCAGCTGCAACTGCCTCCTGCAACCTTCTTCCATCGAAAGCGGAGCTTGGGAGTACTGCCCAAGGCCCTCAGGAGCTCCATTTTCAGCTGCGATGGTCTCCTGCAACCCTCTGCCAGCAAAAACAGAGTTTGGGAGTACTGTCCGAGGCCCTCAAGAGCTCCGTTTTCAGCTGCGATGGTCTCCTGCAACCCTCTGCCAGCAAAAACAGAGCTTGGGAGTACTGTCCGAGGCCCTCAAGAGCTCCGTTTTCGGCTGCGACTGCCTCCTGCAACCTTCTTCCATCGAAAATGGAGCTTGGGAGTACTGCTCGAGGCCCTCATGAGCTCCATTTTCAGCTGCGATGGTCTCCTGCAACCCTCTGCCAGCGAAAACAGAGCTTGGTAGTACTGCTCGAGGCCCTCAAGAGCTCCGTTTTCGGCTGCGACTGCCTCCTGCAACCTCTGCCTGCGAAAACAAAGCTTGCATGCAGCCCTCCCGAGCAATATTTTCTCTGGCAGAGATACCGCGGGCCGGTCCTTTGCAGTTTCCAGGCCTCCCTGCGGACCAGATCTAAGCACCCTGTGAGCTGGATCTGGGCCCCGGGCCTTGATTTTGACAAACCTGCTTTACAGCAATACTTCTCAGTGTCTGCAACTTTAAGATGGGTGGACTTCAACTCCCAGGATTCCCCAGCCAGCCTGCATGGAGGAGAAGGAGTAGTTTTTATGGAGTGGAAAGGCCCATCAGTGGTGAAATCTTCGGAGTAAGTAGAAGGGCAAGGGGGAGAACAGCTGTGCCGTGCGATTTAGCTTCGCTAGAAAGCAGCATTTCCTGCTTTCTCGCGAATATAAACCACGCGGCACAGCTGATCGTCGGAAATACTGTTTCGGACCAACCGGTAGGGGTTTTTTTTACTACCATTTTGCCTGAACTGGTAGTATTTATCAACCGATAGCATTTCACCCAGTGGTGGGTTCCTCCCGGTTTGGCCCAGTTCTCCCGAGCCGGTAGCGGTGATGATATGAGTAGATCAGTGCCTCCAAAAATACATGAGTAGACCAGTGCCTGCAAAAATACATGAGCAGACCAGTGCCTGCAAAAATACATGAGCAGACCAGTGCCTGCAGATATACATGAGTAGACCAGTGCCTGCAAATATACATGAGTAGATCAGTGCCTGCAAAAATACATGAGAAGATCAGTGCCTGCAAAAATACATGAGTAGACCAATGCCTGCAAATATACATGAGTAGACCAGTGCCTGCAAAAATACATGAGTAGATCAGTGCCTGCAAAAATACATGAGCAGACCAATGCCTGCAAAAATACATGAGTAGACCAGTGCCTGCAAAAAATAAATGGGTAGACTGGTACAGCTCTGCAAGCAGTTAAAAGCCTGGTAGACCAATACCTCTGCTAAATCCTAAAGAATTATCACATGACCACCAAGCCACGCCCACAAAATAAGCCACGCCCACAGAACCGGTAGTAAAAAAAATTAGAACCCACCCCTGATTTCACCCCTGCTGCCCATCTTTAGCTTCCATAAACTCATTCAGGTGATCCTAAACATTGGCAGTTAAACACTCACTCCGTCTATTGTCCAATACAGAACTACCTATATTTATGTTGCTAAGTGAGAAATTTGCTAAGTGAGTTTTGCCCCATTTTACGACTTTTCTTGCCACAGTTATTAGGTGAATCGCTGACGATTGTTAACTCTTAACCCTCTATGGTAGAGCTGGGCAGTGAATGGAAAATAGTTCAGAAATGTGCTTCGGGCCATGCAAAACTCTTGAAAACCACTGCATCGTTTTCAGCCATTGTTCAGCTATCCTCTCCGATTGTTCAGAAGATGGAACGCTGTTTTTTGAGTCCAGTTTTGGTTGCCGCAATATAAGAAGATGTGGAGACTCTAGAAAGAATGCAGAGAAGAGCAACAAGGATGATTAGGGGACAAGGCTAAAACATATGAAGAACGGTTGCAAGAACTGGATCAGTGGTGGGTTCCTGCTGGTTCAGCCCGGTTCGTGAGAGCTGGTAGCGGTGACGATATGATGTCATCGAACCGGTTCTCTGTCTTCGGGAGCTGGGGCCTCCCGCCCGCCCCTGCGTTATTCTGACCTTATATGTCTGCTTTTTTCGCCCAGCTGAGAGGTGTGGCAGAGCGGATTGCCGCACCTCAGCTGGGCAGATTCGCAATGTGCTTGCGCGAAGCACAAGTTTGGTGTCCTGCCAGCGAACCAAGCATGCACGCGGCAATCATGCGCAAAGTGCACGACCGAAGAGGCGATCGCGTGTGAAGCGCACACACAAAGAGAGTCGGTAGTAAAGCCAGTTAGAACCCACCCCTAAACTGAGTATGTCTAGTTTAATGAAAAGAAGGACCAGGGGAGACACGATAGCAGTCGTCCAATATCTCAGGGGCTGCCCCAAAGAAGAGGGAGTCAAGCTATTCTCTTGAAGGCAGGACAAGAAGCAATGGATGGAAACTAATCAAAGAGAGAAACAACTTAAAAGCAAGGAGAAATCGTTCAGGGGAACGGCTTGCCACTGGAAGTTGACGGTGCTCCATCACTGGAGATTTGAAGAAGAGATTGAGCAACCATTTGTCTGGAACGATATGGGGCAGTGATGGTGAACCTTTTCAACCCTGAGGGCCGAAAAAGTCACACAGAAACAATACCTGCACGCACAGGCGCTCGTCAGGGTTGCACTCCGGAAAAGCCGAACTTCCGGGTTCTAGAGCGCATTGCACCCGACAATCAGCTGGCTGCCGTGCATGCACACACAGGTTTTCAGCATTGCCGCCCACACAAAGGACAGCTGATCTTCACATGCACACGTGCGCCAGGAACCCGGAAAACAAACAGGCAAGGCTGAGCGTGCCGAGTGACATGGCTTCACGTGCCACTTATTTATTTATTTATTTATTTATTTATTTATTTATTTATTTTGTCAAATTTAGATGCCGCCCTTCTCTTGTAGGACTCTGGGCGGCTCACAAGAATAAAAACAACCCGACAATAAATAAAAATTAATTAGTGATTAAAACCAATTTAAAATCCCCAATCCCCAATTAAAATCCACAACAGATCAGGGAAGCTGCTGAAAGAGCCATGTCTTCAGGTCAGCACGGAAGATGCAGAGGTCGGGGGCCGTCCAGAGCCCGGTGGATAACCCATTCCAGAGGGTCGGTACGACCACAGAGAACGCCCTCATCCTGGGGACCGCCAGCCAACACTGTCTGGCTGAGGGGACCTGGAGGAAGGCAGCCCTATGTGAACGCATTGAGCAGAGGGAGGCCAGTAGGAGGTAATCCTGCAAATACCCCATGCCCGTGCCATGAAGGGCTTTATAGGTGAGGAGCAGCACCTTGAAGCGGATCCGGAGGACCACCGGTAACCAGTGCAGCTCGTGCAATAGTGGTGTTATATGGGAGTAGCGGGACGCACCTATAACTACTCGCGCAGCTGCATTCTGGACCAGCTTGGAGCCTCCGGGGTGCACCCCAAGGGCAGCCCCACAGAGGGCATTGCAGTAATCCAGCCAAGAGATGATGAGAGCGTGAGTGACCATATGGAGGGCATCCCTGTAGAAAAGGGCGTAACTGGCGCACCCAGGCGCACCTGTGCAAATTCCCCCCTTGTCACGGCCGTTAAATGGTCCCCTAAAGACAGCCGTGAATCAAGGAGGACGCCAATATTACGAACCTTTTCCGAGGGAGCAAGGCACTCCCCTACCATCAATAGTAATGGTGGAGCTAGATCATGGGACGCCGGTATCCACAGCCACTCAGTCTTGGAGGGTTGCCTCCTGAAAGAAGCACCTTTGGGACAACCAGGACTTGGATAACTGAGAATCTCTACAGACTTTCAACAGAAGACAGTATGCAGTTCTGGACAAATGGCTGTACAATCCCTTCTTGAAAAGACACGGTGGCTTTCATGAGTTTGGAGACCGACGCTCTGGTTGTTGTCCTCACATTGTGGTCCAGGGTGCCTTTCGGAAACAGAATCCGTTGCACAGCCCTGATGATGATGAGATCATGTCATGAGCCCCGGAGTGGAGAATGAGATGCTTTGAGCGAGTGGAAATGTCAGCCACCACAGAAAAGCTACACGGGAGCAGTACATCCTGTTCTCTAGGCAAACAGGAAGTGCTGCTCTTCAAACTTGACATGGCATCCTTTATAGGTTAACCAAACCCAGAAGGGAACTCACAATCTCTCTCCCGGGGCCAATCAAAGCGATTATGGGTTGATTATCGAAGACACTCAGATAATATGATGGAATATTTGATCCTTTGCATAACTTTGCATAACAGCAAGATGGACGGAGGTGCTTCAACAAACATGAGAACCTACCATGAATAATAAGCATTGTTGTTGTTGTTGTTAGTTGCGAAGTCGTGTCCGGCACATCGTGACCCCATGGACAACGTTCCTCCAGGCCTTCCTGTTCTCTACCACCCGGAGTCCATTTAAGCTCACGCCAACTGCTTCAGTGACGCCATCCAGCCACCTCATTCTCCATTGTCCAGTGATGGAATTCATCTGTATTTTCACCTTATAGTTCATTTCATTGCTGTAATTTATTCATGCTCAGCCTTAATTAGCTACAAGCTAATTAGTGATTCTGTTTTTATAGGGCTAAACCAGTATTTTTCAATATCTTGACAGCTTGAAGATAGCTGGACTTCAACTCCCAGAATTCCTCAGCAAGCATTTATAGGGCTAAATGATTAATGATTGTAACTATGATTTATGATCTATGACCTATAACTTTGTTGTTATGTTTATGTACTTTCAGAACTTATGCATTACAAACAAATTCCTTGTGTGTCCAATCACATTTGGCCAATATAGAATTCTCTTCTCTTCTCTTCTCTTCTCTTCTCTTCTCTTCTCTTCTCTTCTCTTCTCTTCTCTTCTCTTCTCTTCTCTTCTCTTCTCTTCTCTTCTCTTCTCTTCTCTTCTCTTCTCTCCCGTCCCGTCCCATCCCATCCCATCCCATCCCATCCCATTCCATCCCACCCTGCCCCGCCCCGCCCCGCCCTGCCCCGTTCTGTTCCGTTCTGTTCTATTCTATTCTGTTTCCCACCCTTGAGAACTTTAAGATGTGTGGATTTCAACTCCCAGAATCTCCCAGCCAGCATGTCTTTCTGTCTTTACAGGGCTAAATCAGTATTTCTCACTCTTGAGAACTTTAAGATCCGTAGACCTCAAGTCCCAGAATTCTGGAAGTTAAAGTCCACCCATCTTAAAGTTCTCAAGATCGAAAAACAGTGGGTTAAACCAAGCAGTGCATCCATCTTTGATTCCTGAGGTGCCGAACACAAGATGGTGGTGATGATTGCTTAACGCATTGTAAGATGCCCTGAGTCTCCGGAGAAGGGCGGCGTATAAATCGAACTAATAAAAAAATAAATAAATAAATTTATAGTCTTCCCTGAGTTCAGGTTGTAGAACAAGGCAACTGAAGGCACCTTCTTCATCTCCAAGTTAGAATATATCCAGGGATATCTCCTAACTTGGAGGATTCCAAGTTCATGGGTTGGGAGCTTAACAGGTGGCCCTCAATGGTGGCCCCTGGTGTCAACTTTGGATCAGAGGAAGACCCAACACAAAGCAGGTTCGCCTCTGGGATCGGCGCTTAAATAGCTAAATAGGAAACGAAAGGGTGAGAAAGGTCTTTTTTCTGTCTGTAACTCTAGGGAAATATTTCCATTTGGGATAGATAGACCGTTCATGGATGGACACCAGAATGTAAACTAAAGCCGGGGAGAGGGGAGAGGGCTTCAAAAATTTTAGCCAGGGGATCTCTGCCTGGTTGCTATGTGGGCGTGGCCTAGTCGGCCTCCTGCATCATGATGGGAAGGGACGTTTTTGCCCTCCCCGGGCTCCAGAGGCTTTTCTCAAGCCTCCGGGAGGGCGAAAAACGGCCTCCCCAGGCTCCAGAGGCCCTCTAGAGGCCAGAAATGGGCCTGTTTCCTGCCTTCTTAAACTTCCAGTAGGCCGGTTTTACGCCCTCCCCCCTGCCTTGCACTTACCTGCATCCAAAATGGGCCACGTGGGGACTCCTGGGGGGGGCAGCCAGGAGTGGGATTTGAGGGTTCTCCAAACTGCACAGAATCTTAGTTAGAGGTTCTCCCGAACCCCTGCGAACCCCCAGGAGCCCACCCCTGAATAAAGCCGTTTCCGATGCTTCTTGATGTTTGCTCATGGCTTTGTCTTGGCCTGGAAATCTCGAGGGTTAGAAATGGGGACCTCTCTCTTGGTTACGGCAGTCCTCGACGTAATGGCCGCTCTTTTAACGATGGTTCAAAGTTACCTTGGGAATCAATGGCCTTGGGAAATGTGTCTTATTATTGGTACTCGCGCTTTTGACCGTTCCAGCACACTCATGGTCAAAGGATCGCGATTCAGGTGGTTCGACAATTGACTCGCATTTATGACCAGTTACAACATCCTGGGTCACATGATTGCAATGTTTTTGCTGATTTCCAGCCAAAAACGCCCATTAGGGGAGCTGAATTCACTTAACAACCACCATAAAAATTGTTGTAACATCTGACAGCAGGGGGTTGGACTAGAAGACCTCCAAGGTCCCTTCCAACTCTGTTATCCTATCCTATCCTATCCTATCCTATCCTCTCCTCTATTCTATTCTATTCTATTCTATTCTATTCTATTCTATTCCATTCCATTCCATTCCATTCCATTCCATTCCATTCCATTCCTTATTTCTTTTCTATTCTATTCTATTCTATTCTATTCTATTCTATTCTATTCTATTCTATTCTATTCTATTCTATTCTATTCTATTATTCCATTCCATTCCATTCCATTCCATTCCATTCCATTTCTTAATTCTGTTATTCTATTCTATTCTATTCTATTCTATTCTATTCTATTCTATTCTATTCTATTCTATTCTATTCTATTCTATTCTATTCTATTCTATTCTATTCTATTCTATTATTCCATTCCATTCCATTCCATTCCATTCCATTCCATTTCTTAATTCTGTTATTCTATTCTATTCTATTCTATTCTATTCTATTCTATTCTATTCTATTCTATTCTATTCTATTCTATTCTATTCTATTCTATTATTCCATTCCATTCCATTCCATTCCATTTCATTCCATTCTATTCCATTCCATTCCTTATTTCTATTCTATTCTATTCCATTCCATTCCATTCCATTCCATTCCATTCCATTCCATTCCATTCCTTATTTCTTTTCTATTCTATTCTATTCTATTCTATTCTATTCTATTCTATTCTATTCTATTCTATTCTATTCTATTCTATTCTATTCTATTCTATTCTATTCTATTATTCCATTCCATTCCATTCCATTCCATTCCATTCCATTTCTTAATTCTGTTATTCTATTCTATTCTATTCTATTCTATTCTATTCTATTCTATTCTATTCTATTCTATTCTATTCTATTCTATTCTATTCTATTATTCCATTCCATTCCATTCCATTCCATTTCATTCCATTCTATTCCATTCCATTCCTTATTTCTATTCTATTCTATTCCATTCCATTCCATTCCATTCCATTCCATTCCATTCCATTCCATTCCATTCCATTCCTTATTTCTATTCTATTCTATTCTATTCTATTCTATTCTATTCTATTCTATTCTATTCTATTCTATTCTATTCTATTCTATTCTATTCTATTCCATTCCATTCCATTCCATTCCATTCCATTCCATTCCATTCCTTATTTCTATTCCATTCCATTCCATTCCATTCCATTCCATTCCTTATTTCTATTCTATTCTATTCTATTCTATTCTATTCTATTCTATTCTATTCTATTCTATTCTATTCTATTCTATTCTATTTTCTACTCTACCCTACCCTACTCTACTCTACTCTACCCTACTCTACTCATTACCTGACTTGACTTACAATTGCAAAGACTTGCAATGGAAATTCCGGTCCTGCGTATAGTCACAGACTGAGGACTACTTTGTGTTGAGTTCTTCATAGAATATTCAGCAAATATCAGATGAATAAATCATGGTTTAGATCAAATCTAGAGCCCCATCACTGGCAGTGTTCACAGAACACATTTAACCAGTACAATATTGGTGGCTGCTTAGTACAATGGTTGAAACTCGATTCATGTTAACTTTGATGGTTCCTTTTTGTGGCTTAGCCGGATTTGGGAACACGGCATATTTGGTTAGTTTAGTATTGTGCAAACCTAAAAAACGAAGCTAATGAGCCCCTTCTTCTCTCAAGCTGATTAAAAGCAGCAAGCTTTGTGTAATTGCAGATTCCCTGAATCTCTGGATTTACTCATATCCAAGATCAGCTTCTGGAGACAGCATCCATTGCTCATGTCGTGCACAATCTCCCCAAGTTTTATGTCTCTGCTAAGTATTCTTTTTAGGAACCTTACATCCTAAATCTGAAGGCTATTTTATTTAGGTACTTGATTTTTAAAATGTTCTTCAGATTTAGGATTTTTATCTTGCCTTATAAGTAACAAAAGGTGTTGAATGTAGCTAATACTCATTCCTCCTCCTATTTTCCCCACAACAGCAACCCTATGAGGTTGGTTCATCTGAAGGAGTGTTTGGCCTAGATAGCTTTCATGCCTAAGGAAGGACTAGAATTCACCATCTCCTGGTGATCGGCCCAATGTCACTCAGCTGGCTTTCATGGTTAAGGTGGGACTAGAATTTATTGTCTCCTGGTGATTGGCCCAAAGTCACCCAGCTGGCTTTCATAAGGCGGGATTAGAACTCATTATCTCCTGGTGATTGGCCCAAAGTCACCTAGCTGACTTTCATGCCTAAGGCGGGATTAGAACTCACTGTCTACTGGTGATTGGCCCAAAGTCACCTAGACGCTTTCATGGCTAAGGCGGGACTAGAACTCATTGTCTCCTGGTGATTGGCCCAAAGTCACCCAGCTGGCTTTCATGCCTAAGGCGGGATTAGAACTCACTGTCTACTGGTGATTGGGCCAAAGTCACCTAGGTGGCTTTCATGCCTAAGGCGGGACTAGAACTCATTGTCTCCTGGTGATTGGCCCAAAGTCACCCAGCTGGCTTTCATGCCTAAGGCGGGACTAGAACTCATTGTCTCCTGGTGATTGGGCCAAAGTCACCTAGGTGGCTTTCATGCCTAAGGCGGGACTAGAACTCATTGTCTCCTGGTGATTGGCCCAAAGTCACCCAGCTGGCTTTCATGCCTAAGGCGGGATTAGAACTCACTGTCTACTGGTGATTGGCCCAAAGTCACCTAGACGCTTTCATCCCTAAAGTGGGACTAGAATTCACTGTCTCCTGGTGATTGGCCCAAAGTCACCTAGACGCTTTCATGCCTAAGGCGGGACCAGAACTCATTGTCTCCTGGTGATTGGGCCAAAGTCACCCAGCTGGCTTTCATGCCTAAGGCGGGACTAGAACTCATTGTCTCCTGGTGATTGGGCCAAAGTCACCTAGGTGGCTTTCATGCCTAAGGCGGGACCAGAACTCATTGTCTCCTGGTGATTGGCCCAAAGTCACCCAGCTGGCTTTCATGCCTAAGGCGGGACTAGAACTCATTGTCTCCTGGTGATTGGGCCAAAGTCACCTAGGTGGCTTTCATGCCTAAAGCAGGACTAGAACTCACAGTCTCCTGGCCTTGGGTCCAAAGTCAGCCAGACTTTACCCAACTCTGAAATAAAAATTGGAGTGAAGCTGAATAGTAGTCATGCAAAATTACTTGGCGATTTTCCCTACCTCTTTATTTTATCATCTTCGGACTCCATAAATACTAATATAGTAGTGAATAAGTAAGAATTGTTTTGTCGCAGGACAATTCCTGCGGGGGAGGGGAAAACAAAGAGCAAGAGAACTTTTATGTTAAGTTAAACTTATATGTTGAGAATACAGGTAGGTTTTGATTTACAACCGTTCGTTTAGTGACCAAAGTTACAATAGCACTGAAAAATATTATGACTTATATGGTTTTTACACTCATGATAGTTGTAGCATTTCCGAGGCCACATGATCAAAATTTGGGCCCTTGACAACAGACATGGGTTTATGATGGTTGTAGCAGCCCAGTGTTGGAAGAAAAATCTGGTCCGGTTCCAAGCTGGGAGAAAGGCACTAGAGATGAAATGAGAGGCTGATTGGAAAGAAGGACTCTGTTTATTGATGAGCAGAGCCAACTACAACATGTAGTTCTGGGACAGCTGGCAAATTGATTTGACGAGTACGTGGATTTTTATAGGGTTCTGAGATGCTCCAGGGGGTTGTGCAATGTAGTGAGCCTTGTGCCTTTCGCTATTCTAATGGTGGTAGGTTAATCCTATTATGTCCTAAGGGTCCTGTCCTGCCGTTAGAATTTGGATGGGCGTGGGGGGTGGGATGTAAATTCTTAATCCCATCATCTGGACCTGAAGGTGTTTTGTTGGTGAACAGGCTGGCCTGGATTTCTTAAGGGGCACAAAATCTCCATCTCTAAAGACTTCAGGCATCTGCTGGAGGCTGTTGGGGGCTGCTTTCTGCCTTTGTTTCCCCAATTTCTACATTGGGGAAATATAATAGTCTTCCTCTTTTAATATTCCCCAAAATATTTCATTCTTGGGGCGGGGGGGGGGCTTCAAGCTGGAATGGAAATATCCCTAAAAATTGCAATATGGGTAGTCCTCGACTTACAACCACAACTGAGCCCCAAATTTCTGTTTTTAAATGAGACATTTGTTAAAGGAGTTTTGCTCCATTTTGCGACATTCCTTGCCACGATTGCTAAGCAAATCACTGGCGTTGGCTAAGTGAGTAATACAGTTGTTAAGTGAATCCGGCTTCCCCATTGATTTTGCTCATTGGGAGGTCGCAAAAGGGGGCCGCAGGCACGACCCCGGGACGCCGCAAATGTCATAAATACATGCTACTTGGCAAGGGTCCGGAGTTTGATCACCTGAACACTGGGGGTGCTGCAACGGTCGCTAAGCGTGACAAATGGTCATAGGTCACTTTGTTTCAGGGCTGTTGTAAATTTAAAAGGTCACTAAATGAATGGTTGTAAACCGAGGACAACCCGCATGGTGTGGCTCAGTGGTGTGGTTGGTTCTGTTTAGTTCCAACTCTGTGGAGTTCTTGGTACTTGGGTACACGCACAAAGACATAGAGTAGAGTAGAGTAGAGTAGAGTAGAGTAGAGTAGAGTAGAGTAGAGTAGAATAGAATAGAATAGAATAGAATAGAATAGAATAGAATAGAATAGAATAGAATAGAATAGAATAGAATAGAATAGAAGTGAAGTGAAGTGAAGTGAAGTGAAGTAGAGGAGAGGAGAGGAGAGGAGAGTCAAATAGAACAGAACAGAACAGAACAGAATAGAATAGAATGAGAGGAGAGGAGAGGAGAGGAGAGAAGAGAATAAGAGTAGAGTAGAGTAGAGTGGAGTGGAGTGGAGTGGAGAGGAGAGGAGAGGAGAGGAGAGGAGAGGAGAGGAGAGGAGAAAAGAGAAGAGAAGAGAAGAGAAGAGAAGAGAAGAGAAGAGAAGAGAAGAGAAGAGAAGAGAAGAGAAGAGAAGAGAAGAGAAGAGAAGTAGAGTATAGTAGAGGAGAGGAGAGGAGAGGAGAGGAGAGGAGAGGAGAGGAGAGTCAAATAGAACAGAACAGAACAGAACAGAACAGAATAGAATAGAATAGAATGAGAGGAGAGGAGAGGAGAGGAGAGGAGAGGAGAGGAGAGAAGAGAAGAGAAGAGAAGAGAAGAGAAGAGAAGAGAAGAGAAGAGAAGAGAAGAGAAGAGAAGAGAAGAGAAGAGAAGAGAAGAGAAGAGAAGAGAAGAGAAGAGAATAAGAGTAGAGTAGAGTAGAGTAGAGTAGAGAGGAGAGAGGAGAGGAGAGGAGAGGAGAGGAGGAGAGGAGAGGAGAGGAGAGGAGGGGAGGGGAGGGGAGGGGAGGGGAGGGGAGGGGAGGAGAGGAGAGGAGAGGAGAGGAGAAGAGAAGAGAAGAGAAAGAGAAGAAGAGAAGAGAAGAAGAAGAAGAGAAGAGAAGAGAAGAGAGAGAAGAGAAGAGAAGAGAAGAGAAGAGAAGAGAAGAGAAGAGAAACCTGGAAGGGACCTTGGAGGCCTTCTAGTCCAGCCCCCTTGCACAAGCTGGAGAACCTGTATTATTTCAGACTAGTGACTGTCTAGTCCAGTGAAGGTGAACCTTTTTGGCACCGAATGCCCAAACCAGAACGCACGCATGCGTCGCAGCACCAGAAACCCGAGACCAGCTGGCCGGTGCACATACGCCCGCCGGCCAGCCGATTTTTGGGTTTCCGGAGCACACACGTGCACCAACCAGCTGGTCTTTGGGTTTCCAGCACTCTAGGACACGGAAAGACCAGCTGGCTGTGAGCATGTGCGCACCGGAAATCTGAAAGCAGCTGGTGACAGTGCGTGTGCCCACAGAGAGGGCTCTGTGTGCTACCATTCTGAGGTTCACCATCATGGGTCTAGTCTCTTTTTAACAACCTCCAGAGATGGAGCACCCACAACTTCTAGTGGCAAGCAGTTCCACTGGTTAATTGTCCTCACTGTGAGGAAGTTTCTCCTTAATTCCAGGTTACTTCTCTCCTTGATTTGTTTCCATCCGTTGCTTCTTGTCTTGCCTTCGGGGGTTTTGGAGAATAAATTGACCCCCTCCTCTTTGGGGAAGCCTCTTAGATACTGGAATGCTGCTATCATGCGTCCCCCCCATCCCAGTCCTTCTTTTTTCTAGACTAGCCAAACCCAAATCCTGCAACCGTTCTTCCTACATTTTAGTCTCCAGGCCTAATTAATCATCCTAGTTGCTCTTCTTTGCACTTCCCTCCCCACCCCGCTTGCTTTCCGGGAATTAATTATTGTCAAAACTTCTGCTTGGGGATCCGGATGCACAAAGCCGCCACAAATGGCTGGGACTGGAGCCATGAACCCGTATCCCCCCAGATTAGGGGTGAAGAGGCGTGGCTTCAGAGGCCGAGGGGGCGTGGCTTCCCAGCATCCCAGAGGAGTAGGTTGCTGGAGCTAGGAGGAAGTTGGTTTTCTACTTGTTGAAAATGACTCTGAGCTTCCTTTGAGATGGGACATGCTCGGCTCCCTTCCTGTTGGCGTCCGAGAGGGGGGAAAAGGGCCGCCATGGCTTTCTCCTTTATAGTTCAGGAAATGATCACATCGCCCTAACCTGAAAAATAAGCCAAAGGGAGCTTTTCAACCCCACTTCCCTCCCTCCCTCCCTCCCCCCCACAAATTCATCCTTCCAGATTTGTTCCTGGGGAGCATAATGTCACTAGGACGTTTCCTGTCCCAGCCATATGCGCAGGCCTGCACAGGATGTTTCTCATCTTTTTCCAAGGCTGGGGTGGGGGGTGGAGAACGGTAAGTCCAGTATTTTTGGCACAGGTTGAGTGTCCCAAAAATGGCCCGGAGCCAGACCTCCTGTTTAACGGGTGATGTCACTTTTCCCTTTCATTCTTCCTTTTTTTGTTATGACACTTATTTCTAACGCTTCTCCCTGCCTTGTTATCAAGCTGGATGCCTTAACACCCCCAAAGCCAAATTTGTCACTTTAGTTTGTGAGGAAAATCCCTTTTCTTTCTCTTTTCTGTTTCTTTCTTTCTTTCTTTCTTTCTTTCTTTCTTTCTTTCTTTCTTCTTTCTTTCTTTCTTCTTTCTTTCTTTTTCTTTCTTTCTTTTTCTCTTTTTTCTATCTTTTTTTCCTCTCACTCCTTCCTTCATTCTCTCCTTCCTTTCCTTTCCTTCCTTTTCTTTCTATCTTTCTTTTTTCCTTTCTCTTCTTCCTTCTTTTCCTCCCTCCCTCGTTTTGAAAAGCAAAACATGGTTTCTTTTGGGGGTTAAATTTCAAACAAATAAATAAAAGAGAGTGAAAATGTAATCCTTCCTGCCAATCATTTTCATAAAAGAAAAAAAAATCTGTTGTCAGTCAGGGTTTTTTTTAACCCTACAATAAGAAAGAGAGAGAAAAAAGGATATTATGTTAAAAATGCAGACTTTTCTGAAAAATCTGTTCCAAATCACCATCATTTGATGAACAGATGCCAGTGGCATTCTCCTGCAGTGGATGGAAAATTCCCCCTCGGAACACTCAAAAGATACGCATTGGAATAGTTGCCAAAATTAAGCTTGATTAATTGAGAAAAGAAAGAGAAAGAAAGACAGAAAAGAAAAAAAGGAAGGAAAGAAAGGAAGAGAAAGAAAGATGGAAAAGAAAGATAAAGACAGAAAAGAAAAAAAGGAAGGAAAGAAAGAAGGAAGGAAGAGAAAGAAAGATGGAAAAGAAAGATAAAGACAGAAAAGAAAAAAGAAAGGAAAGAAAGAAAGAAGGAAGGAAGGAAGAGAAAGATAGAAAAGAATACAAAGGTAGGAAAGAAAGAAAAGAGGGAGGGAGGGAAGGAAGGAAGGAAGGAGGGAGGGAGAAAGAAAGACAAAGAAAAAAGGCAGAAAAGAAAGAAAAAAGATGCAAAAGAAAGGAAGAGGAAGGAAGGAAAGAAAGAAAAGGAAGAAAGGAAGGTGGAAAAGAAATAAAAAAGGCAGGAAAGAAAGGGGGAGAAAGAAAGATAAAGAAAAAAGGCAGAAGGAAAAAAAGATGGAAAGGAAGGAAGGAAGGAAGGAAGGAAGGAAGGAAGGAAGGAAGGAAGGAAGGAAGGAAAGATGGATGGATCAGAAGATGTTTTCAATATTCTACCAGCCAACAAAGAATCTGGTTTTTGGCATTGAAGCAGATATTTTAATTTGTACTTTCTGTAAAAAAAAATGCTATTAAAAAAAAAGACAAAAAGAGTCATTTTCTCTTGAAAATTAATGCAATCTGCTTTGCTAAAGGAAAGGAAGGGGGGCGGGAAAGGAGAAAAAAATCTGCCTTGGGAGACATTCTGTGACTTCACACAAACTTCCTTCCACAACTAAGTTCCTGTTTTGATGACATTCCTTTTCGGATGGTTGGCGTTAAAAACGTCTTCCTTGGAGGGGTGTTTTTGTAAATTGCGCAGGAGACGGGCTGCTCCTTTTCTAAATCTTGCCTTGATAAAGTGGCTATAAACCAGATTTATAACAATAAACACTTGATAGGTAAAGAAACTCTTCTTTCGGGATATTTCTTTAGTGATCAATTAATTTACAACCAGCAACTTACAACCAGTCCTTGCGCTTACAGCCGTGGCAACATCCTTACAATCGCACGATCGAAATTTGGGGTGCTTGACAACTGGCATGTATTTTACAACGGCTGCAGCAATCTGGGGTCATGTGACTGCCAGCTTCCCAGCCAGCGCCTGACAAGCAGAGTCAATGGGAGAAACCAGATTCGCTGAACGACCATGCGCCTCGCTTAACAACCGTCGGCAAAGATCTAAAATCAGACGTGACTCACTTAACCACCATCTGAAATGGTATAGAGCAGAGGTCTCCAACCTTGGCAATTTTTAAGTGGGTTTCAACTTCCAGAATTCTTGGAATTGAAGTCCGCCAGGCTTAAAGTTGCCCAAGGTTGGAGACTCCTGGTATAAAGGGTCTACTGCTTAAGCAGGGGGGTTGGACTAGAAGACCTCCGGGGTTCCTTTCCAGCTCTGTCCTGATTGAACTGCCTCGCTTAGCAACAGGAATTCAGATCCTCGTTGAGGTCGTAAGCCGAAAACTACCTGTGCATTATTCCCAAGGATGCTAAAGGACTTTTGCAAAACAAACAAACAAACAAAAAAAACCATCAAAATTTCCCAGCCTTGATTTAGAAATACAGTCAGGCTTCCTGAGTAGGACAAGAAGCAACTTAGAACTAAGGAGAAATTTCCTGACAGTGAGAACAATTAATCAGTGGAACTACTTGCCTCCAGAAGTTGCAAATACTCCAACACTGGAGGTTTTTAAGAAGAGATTGGATAACCATTTGTCTGAAGTGGTGGAGGGTTTCCTGCCTAGACAGGGGATTGAATTAGAAGACCGTCCAACTCTTGTTATTGTATTCTGCAACCCCCCCCCCCCCCCATTATAAAATTAAACACAGGTACCAGCACAAAATGTTGCGATGGTGAGCGCACATATCTGCTTGGCTTAAAACCAGGTTGATGTCATCCGAATTTCTGTATCATGTTAGAAAGAAAACACACAACATACACGCATTCAAGCAAGCGGACGTATTTGGCCCCCAACCCAACTGATCAGTTCCCGGAGACCCCCCGCCCCAAGCTGTGCAGAACTTCCTTTTGGGAGGGGAGAGAGGGGCAGAACAGATCCCACCCACCCCTACCACCCCCTTCTGGGACAAATCTAGTAAAGACTCAAGGTTGACTCAGCCTTCCATCCTTTCTAAGGTAGGTAAATTGAGGACCCAGTTTGTGGGGGCAATAAGCTGACTTTGTATAAATATGCGAAAGTATGAAGGCTATTGCTTAACGCATTGTAAGCTGCCCTGGGTCTCCGGAGAAGGGCGGCATATAAATCTAATTAAAAAAAAAAAGCATTTGCACAAGCTGTTGCGTTAAACCCAAAAAAATCCACACACCCAGACAATGCTGAGAAAAGAATATCACAGTGTTTTATTCGAGTTTTTCCATGCTGAGAACAGACCCTTTCTCCAAGCCAACGCATCCCAAACTTGCCATGCCGAACATCAACCCATGGGTTCGAAGTGCCAGTCCTTTCGTATCTTTGACAGGGTCTCTTGGCGGGAGGTTCCCACGAAGTCAACGCGGAGACGAAACACGGATCGGCTGCCAGAAAGAAATCTGGAAACACTTGGGGGCAACATCGGTTGGGGGAAATCGGAACATGTGTTTGCCTAACAAGCACATGAGAGTCATGCAATTAGGAAAATATGTTCTAATAATTAACCAGGCAGCGAAACAAGGCGTTGGATTCAGTCCGATGCTCCAACATGTGTCCCTGCGATGCTGTAGGTCAATATACACAAGTAGGATCGTTCCATGCGCTCGCTGGGAAGTTCGGAGGGCAGCTGCAAATTCCCCCCCCCACCGCGTGAACCCCAAATTCCAGAGGTTTTACACACACACCCAGCGCAGTTTAAGAGCTGTGCTTCTTCCGATGAGCCCTGTAATTTGCTACATAGGTGCTTTTCAACACTGTGATTACCCTTTTATCGATTACGAGAAAGAGAGAGAGAAGACGTAGTATAAAATGCCTGAACAACTTAAATATTATTTATAGATAGATAATTTTTTTATAAAAAAAAAGCTTAGTAAAAAATATAGATTTGTCCAAACCAAAGAGAATGCTCTGATACGGTGGGAAATAAGTGGTAAGGGGCACCCTGAAATTATCCTGGTCCCTTCACATTGAAAAAGGCTTGTTGATCTGGATTTTAACACTCGCATCGTTCAGTTATGAAATGGCGCGTTTTAAAGATGGAAATGTTCACTTTTTTTCATGCGTGGTGCAGTTTTCGGTTAACGGTCGAAACGGGGTTATAGTTCCTCCTTACATCCTGCGTAAGGAGGATTTGAAGAAGCTTGTGTGTGTGTATGGTGGGGGGAGGGGGCTTTACACACAGAACGCCTCATATTTATTGTCTGGCACACCCAGCTCACACTTTGCAGGGAAAATAACTTTGGAAGGCTAAGATGGAGAGTCAAAAAAAAAAAAATCTGTCCGGCTTTAAATAGGATTTAAGGCAGCATTTTTCAACTGGAAGATACATGGACTTCAGCTCCCAGAATTCCCCAGCCGGTCATAGCCGGCTGGGGAATTCTGGGAGTTGAAGTCCACGTATCTTCCCAGTTGCTACAATGGAGAAACATTTCTTTAAAACATCAGCTCCAAATAGGTGCCCATAAACACACACACACACACACACACGCTTGGCAATTAGCCAAGGGTTCAAAATCCACACGGCTGAAGCTTTGCAGACGAGGAGACCCACCTTCAGTTTACCCACCCACCAAATCTCTTGCGCCAATGTCATTTAAGTGGGATTTTCACCTAGAAGTAGCAAAAATCTGCGGAATAAATTCTACACCTGCCTAGAATTGCACTCCAGGAATCGCAAAACAGGGGAGGAAAAAAGCGAGAAGCCACTTGGAAGGGATTAAAATCAATGCATTTCCTTCCTGTTGCATAGGGCTGGACTAGATGACCCTCGTTCTAAATTCCCTTCATTCTAAATTTCCGTGGATTAAGAGCCAAGCAAATGGGCCTAATAATCCAGAGAGCCGCTTGCCTTTCCTTTCAACTTTTCCAACACTTCCCCTTCTTCACTCTTTTAATCACCTCCGGCTACGTTCCTCTCTTGTTTTATTCCCTCCGACGTCCAGCCTAATGGAACATCCCAATGATGAATGCATTCATCGCAAGAAATCATGCATTCCAGCAATGCAGCACAGGCTTCGCATTTTTCACTGTTGATTCCCTGCAGGAGAATAATCACGCAGCCTTTGCAAAGTGCCACAATGATTTCACCAATGGCCCAACTCTGTGGATATTGCTCAGATCCGAGTATCGCCATTTCAAAATTTAGCCCTTTTACTAAATTTTATCTTTGGAGGCAAAATAGGCTGGGGTTTTATCTCGATTTAGAAACCGGGGTTAAAACCCTTGAAAACAAACCTTTTTCAATTATGGGCCGAGGAGGGATTGGCGCAGGTAATTTCATACCGGGATACCTTCTACATAGTGGGAAAGGAATTCAAACGATACCGTTTGCTCTAATACGGAATTGTGTAACTGAGGTTTCTAGACCGTGGCAACTTTTAAGACGTGTGGACTTCAACTCCCAGAATTCTATGCTGGCTAGGGAATTCTGGGAGTTGAAGTCCATATGTTTTCAAGTTGCCAAGATTCAGAAACTCTGGTGTCAATGAATATTATTTATGGTTAGCTCAATAAGTATTTGCCTGAATTCCTTCCCTACCTTTACCTGAAAAAACCCAGAGACAGGTACCCCCGTCCAGAATATATAGCACCTTAAAATTGCATTTTCCTTCTGTTTTGAACCATCTCCTTGTGCTACACAGCAATACAGTATATCAATTCTTCAGCCTTATTTGTTTGTTTGTTTTTAAAAAAGAAAGCAATGCCATTAATGAGATAGTCTAAAATATTGCAGGGTTCACAGATCAAAAGAGAGGTTTGGTGCAACCTGATGTATGGGGGTGGGGAGGGTAGAGGGTGGGGAGGCACTTATGGGGCAGACTACAATAGCTATGGGGTATGTTCTACTTTCCTTGGAGAGGAGAAATTTCCTGCATGTTGGGTGTACAGATACACGTAATCCTCAATTTACGACTCGTTTAGTGACCATTTGAAGTGACAACGGTTTTACCAATTTAGCAACTCAATTCAGGGATTCACTTATGTGGCAAGAAAAGTCGTAAAATGTGGGCAAAACTCACTTAGCAAATTTCTCCCTTAGCAACGTGAACTTTTGGGCTCAATCGTGGTCGTAAGTTGAGGACTACTGTAACGTCAAAAAGAGCAGGAGGCGGCTCCAATGTGAGCGAGCCGTACTGAGTTTGCTTTGATCTTTGCAGCCACTGTGAAAAGGAGACCAAGAGGCGATTCACACATTACATGGCAAGAAAGTTAAGTTTGCCATCCATGATCTTATTGGAAGGCTATGGTGTGTAGAGCCCGGAATTACTACATATCACAATATGACTACATCTGTAGTTAACACAGATGCTAATATGAAGTCCATCTTTTGTTTCGAAGTCTCGAAGGTATTTAAAGGTTTGTAAAGTGTGAGAAGGCCCCTTCTCTGCTTCTTTAGCGTTGAGCTCAAACCGTTTTCAAACTGTGAGATATTTTCTGTACAAAATTTGTTCCGAGCTCCTTGTAGGAACTTTACTCCTCAGCTCCTTGACAGGCAGCTGAGCCCCGTCTCCTTCTCCAGGGCTCAAAGCGTCACACCCACGCAAAGAGCAAACTCACCGTTTCCTCTTTGGAGTAAAGCATCAGCATCTTCATGGCCTGCTTTTTGTCTAACCCAGTGTTTCTCAACCTTAGTAGCTTGAAGAAGGGTGGACTTCAACTCCCAGAATCCCCCAGCCAGCAGCGCTGCTGACTGGGGAATTCTGGGAGTTGAAGTCCACCCATCTTCAAGCTTCCAAGGTTGAGAAACACTAGTCTAACCACTTCCTACTGTCACAAGTAATCCTCGATTTACAAACCACAATGGACACCAAGATTTCCATTGTTAAACAAGGCCACCGTTAAGAGAGCCACACCCGATTTCACAGCCTTTTTTTTTTTGCCCTAGCAGTTGTGAATCACTGCAGTTGTTAAGTGAATTGGATGGTCATTAAACAAATCCGACTTCCCCCATTGTCTGTATTGTCAAAAGCCAGCAGGGAAGGTTGCAAACAGCGGTCGGGTGAGACTCTGCAAACATCGTAAACACGTGCCAGTTGCCAAGCGATTACGTGATGCTGGAAAGGACATAAGTGCGAGGACCAGTCGCTTTTTTTCAGTGCTGGTGGGATGGTCGCTAAATAAGTGGTTGTAACTCGAGGACTACTTATACGCCTGTGTCCCAATCTCCTCTCCAATTAATACCGGGTTCACTGTCCTAGCTTTCCCCAAGGAATCCTGGGAAACCGAACGGGGACTGTCCAGAGCACGTCCCTCCTGCTCGAATTTCCCAGCATCCTCGAGAAGAGGAGACGACGGTTCCCCCGGCTTGTTGGGGTGCCCCAAACCTCTCCCTTAATTCAACGTTTACCCAGTGATACAGGCGCTGTAATAAACAGCGCTGCTCGCATCGGACAAGGCTGAGATGAGGCTGTTGTCCTCACAGCTCCGGGGAGTCACTTTGGACATGGAAACATGGTAGGCGAAACCGGAAGGATCCGGACGAGTCCTGCTCATATTCAAATACTGGTCAAACTCGTTGCGGTCCACTTCTGTCCACAGCTCGTTCGGATTTCAAGTGCTCCACGCCATCTAGCTGGTGCGATTCGGGAGGAGGAGAAAGCTGGCCCAGGTGGGCCGACAGCCCGTTGGGAGCTCCGGCGGCACAGATCTGGTTGTAGTACATCCCAGACGGGTGGTGGGGAGTCCTCATGGCTTCAGCCAGGTGGGAGGGTGGGTTGGGGGGGTACCCCATGACCATATTCCTCCCCAGGTTTTTTTTCCGGGGAAAACTCCATCGGCGGTGGAGGAGGAGGAGGAGGGTGGTGATACCCACGAAAGGACATCACGTTGCAGTCATCCTGCATGTGCGGCGGGAAAAAGGCCGGCTCCGCCTGTTCCAGAACATCCAGAGGAGACATCTCCGGGGTCGGCAGGCCGTAGTTCTCCATCTCTGACCCCCATCGAGCGCAGTTCTCGGAAGTGGTTCAGTGGCGGAGGCTGGGAGTGGCCGATGCCACCTCCTCCGGTGGCGCCGCGGTGGCCCATGGCAAAATTCTCGCCGCACGGTTTGGGGCAGGTTGTGGAGAAGGATGCTTGGTTCCATCCTCTTGATTTTCTTGGCCTGCTTCTTCCGGCGGGGTCGGTACTTGTAATTGGGGTGGTCCTGCAAATGCTGGATCCTGAGCATCTCGGCCTCCTCCACGAAGGGGCGCTTGTCAGTGGTGCTCAGGGCTTTCCACGCCTGACCTGGGGGTCCAAAAGAGAAAAGAGAGGGCATGATAAAAAGATACGACGAACCGTTGCAGGAATGGGGTAGGTCTAGTTTAATGAAAAGAAGGACTAGGGGTGACATGATAGCAGTGGTCCAATATTTGAGGGGCTCCCACAAAGAAGAGGGGGGAAAACCTATTCTCCAAACCAGAAAATGGCAGGACAAGAAACAATGGATGGAAACTTATCAAAGAGAGATCCAACCTAGAAATAAGGAGAAATTTCCTGACTGTGAGAACAACTAATAAATGAAATGCTTTCCTCCAGAAGCTGTAGGTACGCCATCACCGGAGGTTTTCAAGAAGAGATTGGACAACCATTTGTCCGAAATAGTATAAGGCCTCCTGTGTGACCGTTTCAAGTTATAACGGCACTGAAAAAAAGTGACTTGTGACCAATTTTCACACTTAGCGACCGTCGCAGCATCCCCCTGATCATGTGAACAAAATTAGGCTGTTAGGCAACTGGGTGATACTGACGGTTATAGTGTCCTGTATTTATGTGATCACCTTCCGCGACCTTCTGAAAAGCCAAGTTCCACGGGGGAACCAGATTCACTTAATAGCCGCGTTACTGACTTAACAACTGCAGTGATTCACTTAACAACGGTGGCAAGAAAAGTCGTAAAATGGGGCAAAACTCCCTTAACAAACGTTTTGCTTCGCCACAGAAATTTGGGGTTCAATTTTGGTCCATAAGTCGAGGACTATCTGTAATAGCAAAATGGTAATTTTGGGAGCCTCTTAGCAACTAATAAACTTGGGGTCCTTCCAATTCTTTTACGGATTGCAATCCGGTTCTAATTTAGATGCACGGAGTTAATTGTGATCCTTGAGCGTCTCCAACTGAATCTCTCTCTCTCTCTCCGTCTTTAAGGTACGATAATAGTTTGAGACGTGCACACAATTCCTAAGAACACTTGCTGCAACTTGGATTTAGATATGGAGATGTCTTTTAAAAGACCATCTGTTAGTTTTCCAATAAGGATGCATAAAGAGAGGCAGTTTGGTCTAGCGGTTAAGGCACCAGGCGAGAAAAAAAAAGGCAAGAGAGAGTTCTAATCCCGTTTTATGTATGAAAGCTGGCTGGATGACTTTGGCCAGTGGTGGGTTTCAGCCAGTTCGCACCTATTTGGGAGAACCAGTTGTTAACTTTCTAACAGTTCGGAGAACCTGTTGTTAGAAGAAATCTTATTTTGTTCTTTTCCACTTTACAGGGCTAATCCTGTAAGGAAGGCAGGAAGGAAACATTCTGGTGGTGTTTCTAGCCTAATCTTTATTGCCCTGCTTATAGAAACTGCCTCTCTGGTTAACCCTTATTACATTGTAACAGTAAGGTGAAGCGCCCATCGACGTGAGTGATATTAAGTTGGCTACACCCACATGGTCACATGACCACCAAGCTACGCCTACCCAGCTGGTCGTTAGGGCAGAGAACCGGTTGTTAAATTATTTGAATCCCACCACTGACTTTGGCCCTCTCACCAAGAGACCGTGAGTTCTAATCCCACCTTATGCACGCGAGCCAGTTGGGCGACTTTGGACCAACTGCCAGGAGACGGTGAGTTCTAGTTCTGCCTTAAAGCTGGATGATTTTGGTCCTATCACCAAGAGACCGTGAGTTCTAATCCCACCTTATGCATGCAAGCCAGTTGGGTGACTTTGGACCAACTGCCAGGAGACGGTGAGTTCTAGTTCTTTCTTAGGCAAGAGAGCTGGCTTGGATGACTATGGACCGGTCATTCTTTCTCAGCCCAATTCATCTCAAGGATTGTTATTGTGGAGAAAACAGGAGGAGGAATTTGTGCTGGATATGTCTGCCGTCTTGAGTTATTTGTAAAAAAAATAATACAGACTGGAAACAAATAAGTTAATTAAAAAAAAAAACGGTGTCCTTATTCCATCATCCCAATATATTTGCATTAAAAAAAAAATTATGCTTGTATCACACAACCGTAACTTGTGAAATCAGTCAGAGGGGTTAGCGGATTCTGGAACGGCCAACTGGTTTTTTAAAGGTGCACAACTTCCAAATTGTGACTCACTAACATCAAAGGGCCCGTTGTTTAGGGAACATTTTCCAGAAACTGTGAGACTGCAATTTGGACATTTTTCAAACCCTATAAGTGAGCCAAGTTCCACTTTAAAGAGAGAAGGGGGGGAAAATAAGATACTCTACAGCGAGTTAATTTCACTACAATGCTTCACTACAAGCATTTAAAGAACAAGAAATGGCTCGGAGACAATAAACATTGGAGCGTAAAAATATTTCTTTGTTAAAAAAAAAAGCTCTTAAATTCATTTTCCATATTGCCTTGCTTAATAGCGAAAGCCAAATTACGTTGTCTGAAGTGGCTACAATGCAGATCCTGTTTAGAAATGGCGCTTTCCCACAATCGGTTCCATCAACCGATAAACTGAGTGGAAGAAAAGGGATAAAAACATGGATAAAATTATTTATAGCAGGGGGAACGGAGAATATGTGCACCCTGGATTGTCCAAGAACACTGAATCATGGGAGATTTCGCTGCTCTTTACACTGAGATATTAAACTGTGAAACTCATGGCCACAAGATAGTTAACAGCCAGCAACCTGGAAGAAGTAAAACCCAGGAGGATCTAGCTATCAAGAGCTATTAATAATTTTGATGATCTTTCTATGATCTCCTGCAGTCTTAAAAGACACCTTAAGAGCAGGAAAAGAAAAATAGATCTATCTATCTATCTATCTATCTATCTATCTATCTATCTATCTATCTATCTATCTATCTATCTATCTCTATCTATCTATCTATCTATCTATCTATCTATCTATCTATCTATCTATCTATCATCTATCATCTATCTATCTATCTAATAATGATCCTTTTTTCTTTGAAAAAGTCATTTTCTAGGACAGGAAGAAAAATTCTATTTTTCTTTGAAAGCGCAAATATAGTCCATTTGTTTAAGACTGGGAGAAATGATATCCAATGGGGCATATAAATAAATAAATAATAGAATTGTTGATATTCAGGCAGTATCAACATTTAATAAATTATGGTTTGGCGCTCAGTCAACCAGAGGCCTTTTTGTCCTCCAATCGAGTCTTTCCCGAGGACAGGTAGAAGTTTTGTTTGAGGGTGTTAAATAATAATAATAATAATAATAATAATAATAATAATAATACATCAAGAAATTACAGCTTCCTGAAATAACACCAGCGGAACTGCAAAAAACTGCGCTACTCCGAACATCGTACATCTTAAGAAGGTACTTGGTTGATACCTAGGATGCTGGCAGTATCAATCATTAGCACCAGTCAATCGTATTTGTGACACATTTTTAAATGTTCAGTTGACTGAGTTTCAAGTTTAATGAATAAAAAAGATGATGATGATGACGATGATGATTATCATTATTGTTGTTGTTGTTGTTGTTGTTGTTGTTATTATTATTATTATTATTATTATTATTATTATTATCATGTTTCCCTGAAAATAAGACCCTGTCTTATATTTTTTTGAACCCTGAAATAAGTGCTTGGCCTTGTTGCCATGCACTCAAAAGCCCGATTGGGCTTATTATCAGGCAATGTTTTATTTTGGGGGAAACAGGCTATTATTATTATTATTATTACATATAAATAGTCTCAATCAATAGACAATTCAATACTGTTTTAACTCACACCTGGCCAGTTAAAGACCTTTTTGCTGTAATTATTGCAACATACAAAGCTTGATTAGATTTAACCTCACCACGTATTTCCCTGCTGCGGCTTAACGTGTTATATGAAATCTCCCCGTTTGGTTCGTTTATGATCCAATATGCTGTGTGAACACAGAGCGTAGGTTCAACCAGTACCCGGGTTAAGAGCATTGTGTGAACACAGCAACTGTTTTGCCTCCAGATACGGGAAACTCCTGAGTGAGCACCAAAGCAAGGCTTCCATAATTTTCCCTCGAGACAGAACTATTTGAGTACGGATAATGTTATCTAATTGGGTAATGAGACGTCTACAAGAAATCAAGCTCAGGGAGCATCACAGGACCTCTTATTTCAACCTTGAGCTACAAATATTCTCCTTTATTGGTACTTGAATCCTAATTATTTGCTTATCAAATATTTGGCTATTATTTCCAGATGTGCTGGTTCATAGTGTATTAGGGTTGGCAATCACCCTAGCGGTCATCTAATCACCCCAAATAATGCAGTTAATTATTATTTTTTTAAAACATCCAATGGATTTTGGAAGTTTAAAATCATCCAAAAGGTCAATTAAAGTAGACTTCAGAGGTTTAAAATCTCTTCTGTCCGGTCTCAATTGATTCCCTAAATTATTATAAGAAGGATGCAAAATGTTCCTAAATAGATCGAGCTCAGAATAATAATAAAATGCTGGGATGTGATTGGGCTCCATCTACACCCAGATCTGATTTTGTTCGCATTCTGGATCAGACTCAGCCGGGATAAAATTCCTCCGTTAATCAGAAATGCTGGGTTAACCCTAAGTGGCAGAGGGTGGATCTAGATGACCTTCAGGGTTCTTTCCATAGTTTCCATTCTGTGCTCCTACAAACACACTTAATTAAAAGTTGGGGAAATCAGCCCAAATCTTTCCTTTGAGCAATGCTTCTGAAGCTTGGCAACCTTTAAGACTTGCGGACTCCCCCCCCCCCCACTCCTAAATTCCTGCAGCCAATCTGTGCTCCCCCTTAAGCGCACTAACACCCCCCCTCCATTCTTGGGATCCCGCCAATGTGGTTTGCAAGCGAAGTGGGCTTTTTAAAGATAGACCAAGGGACTCAGAAGACCACAACTCAGCTCCCCTTGGGATGGACCCCAGAGTTGCACACCCTCCCTCAGAATTTTCGCCCTCTTGGATTTTCAGAACCTGGTGGCCGGGAGTTCCACAGAGGATTGTTTGCAAGGTGTTAAGAAACAAATCGGGTTCTGTGTGTGTAAGGGGGGGGGAGTAGTAAGATGAGCCCAGATGTGTGTGTGTGTGTGTGTATAACAAGGGAGTGGGGAGCCTCAGCTGGATACATTTAACAGTCTTGGAAGGGACCTTGGAGGTCATTTAGTCCAACCCCCTGCTCACGCAGAAGACCTGTACTAGGGAGTCGAACCGCCAAACTGCTGACCTTGCTGATCGACAAGCTCAGTGTCTTAGCCACTGAGCCATTTGGATATGTCTGCGTGTGTGCCTGCGTGGTTGGGTGTCACGGGAGAAGTGGGGAGTCCGGTCTGTGTGTGCGTGCGCACGCGTGTGTGTCAATGCATGTGTGCAAAAAGCTCCGCGGGAAGAGGACCTCCCGTGAGTGCCTGCCTGCGTGTTCGTGTGTCACGAGGGGGAGGGGAGTGGGAAGAGGACCCTCCGACACTGTCCCGGGAGCACAGGTGTGTGCCTGTGTGTTTGGATGTTACGGGAGCAGTGGGGAGTCCAGTCTCTCTGTGTGCATGCGTGCTTGCATGTTACAAACGGGACGGGGAAGAGGACCCCCGATGCCATCCCGCAAATCCGTGTGTGCCTGCATGTTTGTGTGTCACGGGGGTGTGAATGGAGTGGGGAGCCTGGTCTGTGTACACATGTGTGCCAAGAGGGACGCGGGAAGAAGACCTCCCGTGAGCGCTTGCCTGCATGTTCCCATGTCACGGGGAGGGGGGGGGGGGGAGGAGAAGTGGGAAGAGAACCCCCGATGCCGTCCTGCGAGTGCGTGTGTGCCTGGTTGTGTGTCACGGGAGGAGTGGGAAGTCCGGTCTCTCTTTGTGTGTGAGCGCATTCGTGCGTGTAACAAACGGAGAGTGGAAAGAGGACCCCGGATGCCGTCCCACGAGTGCACGTGCCTGTTTGTGTGTCACGGGAGGAGTGGGGAGTCCAGTCTGTGTGTGTGCGTGCGTGCGTGTAACAAATAGGGAGCGGGAAGAGGACCCCGGACTCCATCCCGCGAGTCCTTGTGTACCTGCGTGTTTGTATGTCACATGTGTGTGTATGTGTGTGTGTGTGTGTGTGTGTGTATGGAGTGGGGAGCCCGGTTTGGGTGCGCGTGTGTGTCAAGAGGGCCGCGGGAAGAGGACCTCTCATGAACGCCTGCCTGCGTGTTCGCGGGTCACGGGGGCAGGGGAAAATGGGAAGAGGACCCTCCGACGCCGTCCCGCGAGTGCGTGTTTGTAAGTCACTCTGTGTGTGTGTGTGTGTGTGTGTGTGTATGGAGTGGGGAGCCCGGTCTGTGTGCGCGTGTGTGCCAAGAGGGCCGCGGGAAGAGGACCTCCCCTGCGTGTTCGCGGGTCACGGGTGGAGGGAGGAAGGCAGTGGGGCAGAGGACCCCCGCCCGCCCGCCCGCCCGCCCTTACCGAGCATCTTGCTGAGCACGGCGTTGTGCAGGTCCGGGTTCTGCTGGGCCAGCCGCTTCCTCTCGTCCTTGGCCCAGACCATGAAGGCGTTCATCGGGCGGCGGATGCGCGAATCCTCGCCGGTGCCTCCGCTGCCGCCGCCGCTGCTGCTCTTGCCCGGGACGCCTCCGTAGCCATAGCCCGCAGAGGTTGCCGCTCCTGCCGCTGCGTCGTCGGGGCAGGGCGCGGGGCTGCCGGGCGCCGCCGCCGAGGAAGAGGAGGCCGAGGAGGCGGCGGGAGCCAAGAGGGCCGAGCCTCCGGGCTGAGCGGCGCCGGGGCAGAATCCGAAGGCGGCTTCGGGGCTGGGCGAGCGGCTGGGGGCGACGGGCCGGCTGTGGCGCGGCGGCGTCGGGTAAGCGAGCCCCGGATCAGGCGCGGCGGGAGCGGCGGTGGCGGCGGGCGGCGGGGCGGCTGCGGCAGCCGCGACGGCTCCCCATGAAAAGTCGCCTCGGGCTTGCGGGATCTCCTCTGCACGGAAAGGGCGCTCAGATCTATTCATTCCAGCTGGACGGAGCTCTGGGGGTCGAGCCGCGAGGCCGAGCCGAGAGGCGGAAAAACCGGACGGGCGGACGGAGCCGAGAGAGGAGCGAGCGAGCGAGCGAGCAAGAGAGCGATCGGTGGGCGCGGTCCCTTCTCTGGGCGGAGGGGGGGGGAGGCGGCTCTATCCTCCGGCCGAAGGGAGGACCAGCGGGCTGGAAGGATGCTGGCCGTCGAGGGGCCACATTATAAAGGCTTCGACCAGCGGGGGGGGGGCGAGGAGGGAGGAGAAACGTAGCGGGGGTGGGAGGGGGTGCAGAAGAGGAGGAGGGTATGTGTGTGGGGAGGGGGGGGCTAGAGGGGGCGTCCGGGATTGGAAAAGCGAACCCAGCGCTCCGGCTCCGTTTCCTTTTGTTTTTTTCCAAGGAAATGGGCGGGGCGGGGTGGGAAACGGCCTCTCTTCCTCGACTCGACCCCCCACCCCGCCCCCCACCCCTTTCGTCGGCTGCTGTAGCGGCGGCAGAAGCGGCTCAAATCCGCTTGGAACGAGCGCGGGAGGGGAGGGGAGGGGGGGGGCCGAGAGCAGCCTGCGAGATCGCGCCTGGACGGCGTGGCTGGACAGCTGCTTGAGTGGGTGGGGGGTGGGTTGCTTCAAAGAACGCCAGGGAGGGGGGACGCGAAGTGTCTTCCTTCCTTCCTACCTACCTACCTACCCACCTCACTTCTCCTCTCCTTCCTTCCTTCCTTCTTTCCTTCCTACCTACCTACCTTCTCCTCTCCTTCATTCCTTCCTACCTAACTTCTCCTCTCCTTCCTTCTTTCCTTCCTACCTTCTCCCCTATTTCCTTCCTTCCTTCCTTCCTTCCTACCTACCTTCTTCTCTCCTTCCTTCTTTACTTCCTACCTTCTCCTCTCTTTCCTTCCTTCCTTCCTTCCTAACCTAATTTCTCCTCTCCTTCCTACTTTCTCCTCTTTCCTTCCTTCTTTCCTTCCTCCCTTCCTACCTACCTACCTTCTCCTCTCCTTCCTTCCTTCCTACCTACCTTCTTCTCTCCTTCCTTCTTTCCTACCTAACTTCTCCTCTCCTTCCTTCTTTCCTTCCTACCTTCTCCCCTCTTTCCTTCCTTCCTTCCTTCCTTCCTTCCTTCCTTCCTACCTACCTACCTTCTTCTCTCCTTCCTTCTTTACTTCCTACCTTCTCCTCTCTTTCCTTCCTTCCTTCCTTCCTTCCTTCTTTCCTTCCTACCTACCTACCTTCTCCTCTCCTTCATTCCTTCCTACCTAACTTCTCCTCTCCTTCCTTCTTTCCTTCCTACCTTCTCCCCTATTTCCTTCCTTCCTTCCTTCCTTCCTACCTACCTTCTTCTCTCCTTCCTTCTTTACTTCCTACCTTCTCCTCTCTTTCCTTCCTTCCTTCCTTCCTAACCTAATTTCTCCTCTCCTTCCTACTTTCTCCTCTTTCCTTCCTTCTTTCCTTCCTCCCTTCCTACCTACCTACCTTCTCCTCTCCTTCCTTCCTTCCTACCTACCTTCTTCTCTCCTTCCTTCTTTCCTACCTAACTTCTCCTCTCCTTCCTTCTTTCCTTCCTACCTTCTCCCCTCTTTCCTTCCTTCCTTCCTTCCTTCCTTCCTTCCTACCTACCTACCTACCTTCTTCTCTCCTTCCTTCTTTACTTCCTACCTTCTCCTCTCTTTCCTTCCTTCCTTCCTTCCTTCCTTCCTTCCTTCCTACTTACCTAACTTCTCCTCTCCTTCCTACCTTCTCCTCTCTTTCCTTCCTTCTTTCTTTCCTTCATACCTACCTACCTACCTTCTCCTCTCCTTCCTACCTTCTCCTTCCTTCCTTCCTTCCTTTTTTCCTTCTTTCCTTCCTACCTATCTACCTTCTCCTCTCTTTCCTTCCTTCCTATCTTTTTTCCTTCCTTCCTTTCTTCCTTCCTTCCTTCCTTCCTTCCTTCCTTCCTTCCTTTCTTTCTTTCTTTCTTTCTTTCTCTCTCTCTTTCCTTCCTTCTTCCCATTTCCTTGCTTTCTACTTACCTTCGCCTCTCTTTCCTTCCTTCCTTTTTTGCTTGCTTCTTTCCACATCAAATTCACCTTCCTCCCTCCCTCCCTCCCTCCCTCCCTTCCTTTTTCTCCTTCCTTTTTTCTTTTTTCTTTCTCCCTATTTCTATTTCTATTTAATCGAATTTGTATACCGCCCTACTCCCAGAAGGGACTCAGGGCAGCGAACAGCCAAATAAAATACAATGACACACAAAAGTTAAAAATATTTAAAATAAATTGAATAATTAGGCTGAAACAATTAAAATCCAATTATATAAAACCATTAAAACCTCTTTTTCTCTCCCTCCCTTTTATCCATCCAACTCATCTTCCTCCCTCCCTCCCTCCCTCCCTTCATCTCTCTTTCTTCTTTTCCCTTTCCCCCTGCCAACATTTTTTTAGCAAGCTTTGCTATCCCTTTCCTGCCAGCCGCTCCACTTTCTTCTTCCGAAACCTAAAGAAACGACCGAAACCTTTTTCAGAGGCTGCCTTGCACTGACATTGCTGGGAATGCTTTTTTTTTTTTTAAAGGGAATCTTTGCGCTGGGCAGGGGGTTGGATTTGAAGCCCCTCAGGGAGAAAGAAGGAAAAAGAGGAAAGAAAAGAAAAGAAGAAAACCAACAGAGGGAGAGGAAGGGAGGGGGGGGGGGTCCCAGTTTGCATATGGGGCGGAGGAGCGATTTGAAAGAAAAATGTCCCGTGGAAGATTTCGTGGGTGGTAAACTGGTGGAGTTGATTGCCATGAGATTGTGATGATCACGGAGTTGGGGTGCCTGCCAAAGGGGGCTGTGGATATTCACGGAGGGCTCTTAGTCCTGGAGATTCAGCATTTCCTCTCGGTTGGGGACAGCTTGCCTCGAGACTGGAGGTTTTTAAGAAAAGACTGGACAACCGTTCGTCTGAAATAGTAGATGCTTCCTGCTTAAGCAGGGGGTTGGACTAGAAGACCTCCAAGGTCCCTTCCGTTATTCTATTCTGTTCTGAATAAGTGTGGGGTTGTGACTGATGGGAGAACCAAAATACTGAACTGAGGTAGTCCTTGACCGATCTCCCTGTCAGTCAGTCGGTCTCTTAACTCTTGTTTGAATTCTGATCTTTTAGAAGCCCCCAAAACTTCCTTCCTCAGCAATCAATGCAAGATAAGCAGGGATTAACCCCAGACAAACAAGCAGTAAACATCAGCCTAATCACGGATCTGCCAAGGAGAAAGCCACACTCTCATCAAAATGGGCAGGACAAGCTGCTGTATACCACAGGTTGTCCTCGACTTACAACTGTACATTTCGTGACCGTTCAGAGTTACAATGGCACTGGGGGAAAAAATGACTTGTTTTTTTCACACAACCGTTGCACATGATCAAAATTCAGATAGTGGCAACGGGTTCAATATTTATGACGGTTGCAGGGTCCCGGGGTCATGTGATCAATTTTTGCAACCTTCTGACGAGCCAACTCCATGGGGAAAGCAAGATTCACTTAACAACCATGTTACCCATTTAACGACTGCAGTGATTCACTTAACGGCAGCAAAAAAAATCGCAAAACTCACTTCAAATGTTTCATTCAACAACTAGCTTACTTAGCAACATAAATTTTGGACTCCGTTGTGGCCGTAACTCGAAGACTAACTGTAAACAGAAAAACCCTTCTAGCACTGATGACATTGAGTACTTGGGTAATGAAACGTTTGCAAGTGAAAAAGCCAGCTCAGCGATTACCAAGGACTCCAAAGCCCCTGTGATTGTACAAGTAGCCCTTGACTTATGACCACAACTGAGCCCGCTGCAGCGGTTGTAAGTATGAAAAATGGTTATTTCCCTGTTTTAGTGTAGTTGTAACTTGAAACAATAGGGATGCGGTGGCTCAGTGGCTAAGACGCTGAGCTTGTCGATTGAAAGGTTGACAGTTCAGCAGTTCGAATCCCTAGTGCCAAGTAACGGGGTGAGCTCCCGTTCCTTGTTCCAGCTTCTGCCAACCTAGCAGTTCGAAAGCAGGTAAAAAAAAATGCAAGTAGGAAAATAGGGACCACCTTTGGTGGGAAGGGAACAGCGTTCCGTGAGCCTTTGGCGTTGAGTCATGCCGGCCACATGACCACGGAGACATCTTCGGACAGCGCTGGCTCTTTGGCTTTGAAAGGGAGATGAGCACCGCCCCCTAGAGTCAGGAACGACTAGCACATATGTGCGAGGGGAACCTTTACCTTTATCTTGGAACAGTGACTGAATGGTAAACCAAGGATTACCTGTATATGTTGGCACAAGAAAGGCATGGTTCGGGTTAACCTTGGTTAGGTAGCGGGTGGCTTAGCATGGGGCAGAAACTCAGAGAACATATAGGGCAGGAATTGGGTCTGTGAACACAGCCTCTCGTGATTTGGGTCCAGGCACCACCACTCAGCTTTCCTACTGTGCAGGGTTGTTGTTGTTTTTAATTTGATTTATATGCCGCCCTTCTCCGGAGACTCAGGGCGGCTTACAGTGCGTTAAGCAATAGCCTTCATACTTTTATATATTTATATTTATACAAAGTCATCTTATTGCCCCCACAAACTGGGTCCTCAATTGACCTACCTTAGAAAGGATGGAAGGCTGAGTCAACCTTGAGCCTGGTGGGATTTGAACTTACCGTAATTGCAGGCAGCTGAATGTTCTTTCTTTCTTTCTTTCTTCCTTCCTTCCTTCCTTCCTTCCTTCCTTCCTTCCTTCCTTCCTTCCTTCCTTCCTTCCTTCCTTCCTTCCTTCTTTTTTTAATTTGATTTATATGCCGCCCTTCTCCGGAGACTCAGGGCGGCTTACAATGCGTTAAGCAATAGCCTTCATACTTTTGTATATTTATACAAAGTCAGCTTATTGCCCCCACAAACTGGGTCCTCAATTGACCTACCTTAGAAAGGATGGAAGGCTGAGTCAACCTTGAGCCTGGTGGGATTTGAACTTACCGTAATTGCAGGCAGCTGAATGTTCTTTCTTTCTTTCTTTCTTTCTTTCTTTCTTTCTTTCTTTCTTTCTTTCTTTCTTTCTTTCTTTCTTTCTTCCTTCCTTCCTTCCTTCCTTCCTTCCTTCCTTCCTTCCTTCCTTCCTTCCTTCCTTCCTTCCTTCCTTCTTCTTTTTTAAATTTGATTTATATGCCGCCCTTCTCCGGAGACTCAGGGCGGCTTACAATGCGTTAAGCAATAGCCTTCATACTTTTGTATATTTATACAAAGTCAGCTTATTGCCCCCACAAACTGGGTCCTCAATTGACCTACCTTAGAAAGGATGGAAGGCTGAGTCAACCTTGAGCCTGGTGAGATTCGAACTTACAGTAATTGCAGACAGCTGGTGTTAATCACAATGCTTTTTAATCTGCTGAACTAATCAGGCTTGTTGTGATGGCACGCCATGAAATCAATATACGTGCTGCCTGGAAGCAAAGTGGACCATCCCTCTGAAATTTGGGAAGCAGAATTCCAGTTATCATCATCATCCCCACCATCGCTGGTGCCACCCCTAAGTCCTTGGAGACGACAATGACGCTTTTTATTCTTTTGCAGTTCAAAGACCTTGTCAGCAATTGAACTCAGATGGGGCTGGGAGCCTGGGCAGAGCCAGGGGGTGGGGGCCTGCATGCCTGTGTGTGTGTGGGGGGGGGGGCTCCTATGGGTTCAAAGGGTTGGCATTATCTCTTACATGCAAACTGTCTTCCCTTCCCAGGATTGAAACCTCGAGGACTTCTCTGTTGTTTGGAGACAAATGTAACCTGCCGGGGCTGTCCTACCAGGAGTTTCAATTCCTTTCCACGAGTGAGACCTCAAATTGTCTGGGGAAGAAGAAGAACTTCCCAGGTTGAGTAGCCCTTGGCTTGGCAGCAAAGGATGGATGGCTGTTTCAGGAGAAAGAAAGAAAGAAAGAAAGAAAGAAAGAAAGAAAGAAAGAAAGAAAGAAAGAAAGAAAGAAAGAAAGAAAGAAAGAAAGAAAGAAAGAAAGAAAGAAAGAAAGAAGAAAGAAGAAAGAAAGAAGAAAGGAGAAAGAAAGAAAGAAAGAAATGAGGGAGGGAGGAAGGAAGGAAGAAAAGAGAATGAGAAAGAAAGGGAGGGAGGGAGAAGGAGAGAAAGAAAGGGAGGGAGGGAGGGAGGAAGGAAGGAAGGAAGGAAGGAAGAAAATAAGAGTACAAGAAAGAAAGGGAGGGAGGGAGAAGGAGAAAGAAAGGGAGGGAGTGAGGGAGGGAGGGAGGAAGGGAAAGAAAAAGAAAAAGAACAAAAAAAGGGAGAAGAAGAGGGAGGAAGAAAGGAGAAAGAAAGGAAGGGAGAAGGAGAGAGAAAAAGAAAGGGAGGCAGAAAGGGAAAGGAAAGAGGAGAGAGAGAGAGAAAGAAAAAGGAATAAGGGAGGAAGGGAGAAGGAGAAAAAGAAAGGGAGGGAGAGAAAGAAAAAAGCAAATGGGAGGGAGAAAGAAAGGGAGGGAGAAAGAAAGAAAGGAGGGAGGAAAGGCATGCAGGAAGGAAAGGAAGGAAAAGGAAAGAAAGTAAGGAAAGGGGGAAGAAAAGGGAGACAAAAGGAAGGAAAGGGAAGGAAAGAAGTGAAAAGGAAATGAAGGAAATAAGGAAGCAAGGGAAAAGGAAAGAAGAGGAAAGGAAGTGAAGAAGGAAGGAAGGAAGGAAGGAAAGAAAGAAAGAGAGAGAGAGAGAAAGAGGGAAGGAAGTCCAAAGTTAGCAAGGAGCCACCAATGCCGAGGGAGGGACGTTCTGTGAGGACAGAGAACCCACAGTGGACAATCTCCATCCATGTGTTGACGCCTCACATGTGTGCCAGAATTGCCCCATATGTGCTCATGCGCTGAACTGCATGCGCGACTGACGGAAATCACAGCCCCCTGCAGATCTCATAGGATGTGGAGAAACTATTAGGGAGAGAGAGTCCCGCCCGTCCACTGACCCCCTGCCACATAGGGCTTTAAGGGTCTTCAGTTTTACAGCAGTCCTCGAGTTACAACCCTTCATTTAGCGACCGTTTGAAGTTATAAAGGAACTGGCACCTACGGCCATCCCAGCATTTCCACAGTCACCTCAACAGAATTTGGGCCCTTGGCAATCAGCATGTACGGGTTGTGCTTCAGTTACAACCGTTTGTTTAGTGACCGTTCGAAGTTACGACGACACTGGGAAAAAAAGGGACGTATGAGCGTTTTTCACACTTCACAACGGTCGTAAAAATGGAACAAAACCCGCTGAACAACCATGTCGCTTAGGAACATAAATTTTGGGGCTCAATTGTGGTCATACGACAAAGACTAGTTGTACAATCACAGGGGATGTTTAGAGTCCTTGGTGCTCTCTGAACTGGGTTGTTTTAGACGTTTCATTACCCAACTAGGTAACATCATCAGCACTAGAAGGGAGTGGGGTTTGCTCTCTTTTTATTGTAGTCCTAAATCGAGGACTACCTTCATGTACGCCCATTGCAGCCTGGGCTATTGGAGATCTTCCCAGCTGTGGGAAGCCTGTGGTTGAGGAACTATTGTAGAAAGATCTAAAACAATAAAAAAGGGATCTATCGATTACAAAGGAAGATGAAATAGATTCCTCCACTCCAGATCACGTCACTACTGTCCTGAGAAAAAACAGATCCCAACCAGTGTCTTCCATTGTGTATCAGCACCAGGATTTGATTTATTTGTGTCCCACCTTTATTATTGTTTTCACCGATAAGCTGGGGAGCCCATTCAACCAGAAGTGGTATTAAGCCGGTTCGGGCCGATTTAGACCGGTTTGCCCGAATTGGTAGCATCTGCCCAGATGTAATGCATTCCTATTTAGCCATGTTTTCGAGGCTGGGGGCATGCGCGGAAGTTGTGCATGCACCAGTAGTAACAATATGTGAAACCTACCCCTGCATCCAACCCACTTTCCTCCTCCTATTTTCTCCACCGTGACGACTCTCCACCTCTAAGAGATGGACAAAGAGAAAGGGATTGGCCCCAAGGCACCCAGCCAGCTTTCATGCTTATGGTGGAACTAGAACTCACAGTCTCCCGGTGATTGATCCAAAGTCACTCAGCTGGCTTTCATGCCTAAGGCAGGACTAGAATTCATTGTCTCCTGGTGATTGGACCAAACTAAGGTGGGACTAGAACTCACAGTCTCCTGGTGATTGGTCTAAAGTCACTCAGCCAGCTTTCATGCTTATGGTGGAACTAGAACTCACTGTCTCCCGGTGATTGATCCAAAGTCATTCAGCTGGCTTTCATGCCTAAGGCAGGACTAGAATTCCCAGTCTCCTGGTGATTGGTCTAAAGTCACCCAGCCAGCTTTCATGCTTATGGTGGAACTAGAACTCACTGTCTCCCGGTGATTGATCCAAAGTCACTCAGCCGGCTTTCATGCCTAAGGCAGGACTAGAATTCACTGTCTCCTGGTGATTGGACCAAACTAAGGTGGGACTAGACTCACTGTCTCCCGGTGATTGATCCAAAGTCACTCAGCCAGCTTTCATGCCTAAGGCAAGACTAGAATTCCCAGTCTCCTGGTGATTGGTCTAAAGTCACTCAGCCAGCTTTCATGCTTATGGTGGAACTAGAACTCACTGTCTCCCGGTGATTGATCCAAAGTCACTCAGCCGGCTTTCATGCCTAAGGCAGGACTAGAATTCACTGTCTCCTGGTGATTGGACCAAACTAAGGTGGGACTAGAACTCACTGTCTCCCGGTGATTGATCCAAAGTCATTCAGCTGGCTTTCATGCCTAAGGCAGGACTAGAATTCACAGTCTCCTGGTGATTGGTCTAAAGTCACCCAGCCAGCTTTCATGCTTATGGTGGAACTAGAACTCACTGTCTCCCGGTGATTGATCCAAAGTCACTCATCCGTTTTTCATGGCTATGGCCGGACTAGAACTCCCATTCCCCCACTTTCTATTGCTTCAGACTTGGGGACCCAACCTGTAATGGCAGGTTGAAGTCTCCCAAATGCTATAAGTTTAGGAATGACCGCCACCGAACGAGGCCATAGCATCAAACGGGCGACCACGATGCAACCCGGCAATGTTACTATAGCAGCAAACCCATCTGTTTCTTGTACATTGCTTTCATTTTGCTCCTGCGTACCACCCTCCAAAACAAAGGAAAATCTGTGTGTGTTTTTTTAAAAAGAAACCCCCTTCAGAACAATACCTTTAGTTAACCAGCGCATTTATGTAGATGTAGCCAATTAATCAGTGGCATTTATTTTTTAATTTGGTTTAACCAGCTTACAAATGGACTGGCTTTATTTTTTGCATCCGCAGTGACGTTAGTCAAAATTTCCTTCATCCGCATGAGGTTCCTTCCACGCAGCGCCTGGGAATGCCTCTGCCAGTGACCCAAGTTTGCTGCCATGATTTAATGCCGTGGTTTAATTGAATAAGCCAACTTTGGCTAAGTTCATATTCCAGGAAGCCAAAATAAACAAAAAAAAAAAAAACCCCAACAACCGAAAGAAATCACATTATCGCTCCATTTCCAACAACAGCTCTCCAGCCAATCAATAAATAGGATCTGATGGAGACGTCATGGACACAGCTGCATTCACACAGCACCTTGAACCTTCTTTCTGACTTAATCCACCGTCACCGTGAATTCACCCAATTCACGGTTTGGATGCTGTGGCCAGGTTAGTTGTGGGCATTCCTAAACTTATGGCATTGGAAGATTTCAGTCTGCCATTCCTGGTTGGGCGCCCTGTCTGAAGCACTAGAAACTGGGGGAGTGTGAATTCTAGTTCTGCCTTAGGCATGAAAGCCGGCTGGGTGACTTTGCGCCAATCACTAGGAGACCGTGAGTTCTAGTCCCACTTTAGGCATGAAAGCTGGCTGGGTGGCTTTGGGCCAATGATCAGGAGACAGTGAGTTCTAGTCCCGCCTTATACATGAAAGCCAGCTGGGTGACTTTGCACCAATCACTAGGAGACAGTGAGTTCTAGTCCCACTTTAGAAATGAAAGCTGGCTGGGTGGCTTTGGGCCAATGATCAGGAGACAGTGAGTTCTAGTCCCGCCTTATACATGAAAGCCAGCTGGATGACTGCGCCAATCACTAGGAGACAGTGAGTTCTAGTCCCACTTTAGAAATGAAAGCTGGCTGGGTGGCTTTGGGCCAATGATCAGGAGACAGTGAGTTCTAGTCCCGCCTTATACATGAAAGCCAGCTGGGTGACTTTGCACCAATCACTAGGAGACAGTGAGTTCTAGTCCCACTTTAGGCATGAAAGCTGGCTGGGTGACTTTGCGCCAATCACTACTAGAATCACTGAGTTCTAGTCCCACCTCAGGCCTGAAAATTATCGGATTAGATTAGGAACACAATCTCATATTGGTCAGTGCTACTTTTATTATAAACCTTTAATTTGAAAGTCTTGCACAAGTCTGAATACATGTCTTATCCCCCCCTCCCCCCATTTATAATTGTGAGAAGTAGGGAGGGGGCCTGCCTGGGATATTTTCCCATGTTTCATTCTTGGCCTGTGCTCAAATCCCTTCTCTGACATTGCCTTGGTGGTGATTCTGTCCCTCAAGGCCGTGCCCTCCGTCCTCTGCAATGCATTTGCATTTTGAATTATATACCAACTAAACATGTTGAATTCTCACAACACACTGAGCCCTCAAAATAAAACAGGCCACGCTTAATGCTACTATCGTAATACTACAGGTAGTCCTCAAATTACAATCACAATTGAGCACAAAATTTCCATGGCTAAGCAGGACAGTTTTTAAGCGAGTTTCATCCCATTTTACGACCTTTCTTGCGACAGTTGTTAAATGAATCAATGTAGTTGTCAAGTTAATAACATGGTTGTTAAGTGAATCTCCTTCCCTCCCCTCCCTCCTCCCTCCCCTCCCCTCCCCTCTTCTCTTCTCCTGTTCTCCTTCTCTTCTCTTCTCCTTTCTCCTCTCTTCTTCTCTCTTTTCTCTTCTCTTCTCCTGTTCTCCTGTTCTCCTTCTCTTCTCTTCTCGTCTCTTCTCTTTTCTCTTCTCTTTTCTCTTCTTCTCTCTTCTGTTCTCCTTCTCTTCTCATCTCTTCTTTTCTCTTCTCTTCTCTCTTCTCTCTTCTTCTGTCTTCTCTTCTCTCCTTTCCTCTTCTCTTCTGTTCTCCTCTTCTGTTCTCCTCTCCTCTCTTCTCTTCTCTTCTCTCTTCTCCTTTTCTCTTTTCTCTTCTCTCTTCTCTTTTTTCTTCTCTTCTCCTTCTCTTCTCATCTCTTCTCTTTTCTCTTCTCTTTTCTCTTCTTCTCTCTTCTCCTCTCCTCTCTTTTCCTCTCTTCTCTTCCCCTGCCCCCAACTCTGCATTCCTCTCAAAGCCCCAATGTTTGCAAACAAGCCTCCCCCCCTCCTCCTTTCGCTCCAAGTTTGAAATCTGAAGCTCTGCCTTGGCTGGAGTCAGGGCACTGGGTTGTGCAACAAACCCTTGGTGGGAGATTGCACGCACGCTATGGTTTGGGTGTGTGTGTGTATGTGTGTGTGAGTGTGTATATGTTATGTCTGGAACTGATTTTGGAAATGCCAGTCTAGATTTAACCCTAAACAAAGTCACCACTCTCTTTTTCCCAGTCGAAACCTCCTTCGCCATCAGACCCTAGCATGAAAGGTAACACCATAGAGTCGTAGGGCTGGAAGGGACCTTGGGAGGACTTCTAGTTCAACCCCCTGCACAGAGAAAGAGACCTTAATACTATCATGGTCAAATAATTGTCCGGTCTCTTCCTGAAAACTCTCCAGTGATGGAGCATCCATTATTTGTTCTCATTGTCAGGAATTTCTTTTTTCTTAGTTCCTGCTTAGGTCTCCTTCTAAAGAGCTTCCACCTGTTGCTTCTTGTCCTGCAATCAGGTGCTACGGAGAATAAATCAACTGCCTCTTCTCTATGACAGCCCCTCAAATACCGAAAGACAGTTACCATCTCCCTCCTAATTCTCTCTTTGATAGGCTAGACCAAAGATCGGCAACCTGGGGCTCTGTAGCTGCATGTGGCTCTTTCATCCCTCTGCTGCAGTTCCCTGTCGCTCAAAATATGTGTCCACAAGTTGTGGGATTCAGCCAGTTGGCACCAGTTCAACCGAACTGGTAGTTAGCCTTTGCTGCAGTTTGGCGAACCGGCTGATCCCACCACTGGCTGCTAACTGTTAGTTCCCTTAAACATTCATCATACGGTTTAACTTCTAGATCCTGATTATCTTAGTTGCTCTTCTCTGCACTCTTTCCAGACTAGAGTCTCTTTTGTATGACGGTGACCAGAACTGGATGCCATATTTCAAGTGTGGCCTCACCAGCATAATATAAAACAGTACGGATAGTCCTTGACTTATGACCACAATGGAGCCCAACATTTCTAATTGAGAAATTTGTTGAGTGAGTCCTTGCTTGCCCCGTTTTACGACTTTTCTTGCCATAATCGATTATGCGAATCACTGTCGTCGTTAAAGGGGTAACACAGTGGTTAAGTGAATCTGGATTACCCATTGACTTTGTTTGTCACAAGGTCGCAAAAGGGGGGGGGATCAGGTGACCCCAGGACACTGCGACCGTCGTAAACATGAGTCAGTTGTCAAGCATCTGAGTGTAAATCCCGTGACCATGGGCATGCTGCAATGGTCGTAAGTGTGAAAAATGGTCGTAAGTCACTTTTTTCAGTGCCATTGCAACTTCAAATGGGCACTAAGTGAACTTGTTGTAAGTCGAGGACTACCTGTATTATCACTTAATGTGTTCTTGATGCTGTCACCTAGGCCCAAGTAGTTATTACCAGACACAATCAGTCCTAAACAAACATATTTTATTAAACAGCTGAGAATTACTTCATTCTCAGCTTAGTCCAAATTAAGTCCAAAACAAATTCTTCACAAACAGTCCTTCGGCCTTATCACCAACCTTTGTCTACCTTGGCACCCTGCCAAAGGCTTTTCTTGGCAAAAGTTCAGAAGCCAGAGATGCCGACAAGAAACAAGTGTAGCAACGTTGCTTTTCTACAAAGATCCCAAGAGCCGTTGCTGCTCTTTTAAGCCTTCTGGGAGAGGCCAATCATCTCCTGGCATTACTCCCGAGTTGTCCTTTTTGCTTTAGCTGCTCTTCTGGCAGCTCTTCACATTCGCACACTAGGAACAGGCTCCTACTGTTCCTCTGCCTCTCTGCTGTCCGCCTTTGGAGGCTCCGGAGTCCACGCATCGCTCCCCAATGGCCCTGGCCCCATCTCTACCTCCGACGCAGAGCCCTTTTCTGGGCCTTCCCCTGACTCCAGGACTGGTCCATGGTCTTTCCCAGCCTCCTCACTGTCTGACTCAGCTGCCAGCTCCCCAGGCTGCTGACGGACCACAACACTTGATGTTATCCCTCTGTTGATGTAGCCTAAAACTGTGTTGATTTCTTTGGCAACTGCAGCACACGGCCGGCTCATATTTAAGAGATTTCTAGATCTTTTTCACAGTGACTATTTTTGAGCCAGGTGCCACCTCTCCATCATCTAGGTCATGATTGTCCCAAAAGTGCTTTTTTCAGGAGGCAAGTGGACTTTCTGGTTTTTCTTTGAAGACGTTTCACTTCCCATCCAAGAAGCTTCTTCAACTCTGACCGGATGGTGGGGAAGGGAAGGATTGATACTCCTTGCAGACAGCTGGTCATTTGCATCCTTTTAGAGGGCCGTTGAGGCCACTTGGAGGTTTGGGTTGGGTGGGTGGGCGGAGCCTCCCGCTGCCGCTACCAGTTCGCCAATCCAGGTAGAACCGGTAGCAACCCACCACTGAAGTGGCCTCAACGTCTCTCTAAAAGATGCAAATGACCAGCTGGCTGCACGGAATAGAAACCTTTCCATCCCACCGTCCAGTCAGAGCTGAAGAAGCTTCTGGGATGAGAAGCGAAACATCTTCAAAAGAAAAACCAGAAAGTCCAGTTTGCCTCTTGAAAAAAAAACCACCTTTGGGACGAAGAAGGAAGAGATTTATTATTCTCTAAAGGGCAGTCTTTGCAGTGACAGCTTAGGGATGGTACGTGTGTGTGGAGATACTGGTAGTCTAGGGGTGAAATGCTCCCGGTTCGGACCGGATCACCCGAACCGGTAGCGATGGAGGCAGAACCGGTAGCAAAAAGCCTGCCCCCCCCCCCCATGCCTAGCTGAGCCGTACAATCATCAGAGACTTTTTTTTACTTTTAAAAGCATTTTTTCTACAACCTCTTCGGCTGAAAAAATGCTTTTAAAAGTAAAAAAAAAAGTCTCTGATGATGGTGCGGCTCAGCTGGGATCGTCAGAGGCTTTTAAAAGAAAAAAAACCTTTTTTTCTTTTAAATGCCTGTGATGATCCCAGCTGAGTTGCCTGATTGGCAGAGGCTTTTTAAGAAACTCACCTGGGATCGTCAGAGGCTTTTAAAAGAAAGAAACCCTTTTTTTCTTTTAAATGCCTCTGACGATCCCAGTTGAGTTGCCTGATCGTCAGAGGCATTTAAAAGAAAAAAAGCTTCTGCCGATCAGGCAACTCAGCTGGGATCGTCAGAGCCTTTTGAAAGCATTTTTTTCTACAACCTCTTCGCTGAAGAGGTCACATTACCCCCGCCCACCCCACCAAATCACACTCACAAAACTGGTAGTAACAAATTTTAGATTTCGCCACCGTGGTAGTCCTCAACTTACGACAATGATTGAGCCCAAAATTGATGTTGCTAAGTGAGAAATTTGTTCAGTGAGCTTCGCCCCATTTTACGACTTTTCTTGCCACATTTGTTAAGGGAATCACTGCCGTTGTTTAATTAGCACCAGGGTTGTGAAGTGAGTTTGGCTTCCCCATGGACTCTGCTTGTCGGAAGGTCGCAAAGGGGAATCACATGACCCCCAGGATAGTGCAACGGTCATAAGTACGAGTCAGTTGTCAAGTATCCGAAAGTAAGTCACGTGACCCCGGGGATGCTGCAATGGTCATACGTGTGAAAAATGGTCATAACTCACTTTTTTTTCAGTACTGCTGTAACTTTGGTCACGAAGTGAACTGTTGTAAGTCGAGGATCACCTGTACAGCTTTGCTCCTGAATTCACCTACCAGATGGAGTCACACGATACAATGAACTGTAAAATAACCCAATAGGCTGAATTTACACAGCAAATATAACCAATATTTATATAACCAAAGTTAAAAGGAGACAAGCAGGAGACTCTAGAATTATGAGGGTTCTCATTATGTTATATGAATGTCACAACTGTATTTTATTTACCTCCACTGAGTTTTTCCTCCTCCCCTCTCCTCCCCTCTGCATGCACATGCACACACATTTCTTTAATAAAATTAAATGATGCTTTTTAGTGGTAATAGAAGATTGGCTTAGAAGATTATTGGCAATTGGAAATGGCTGGTCTCTGTGATTAAAACCATCTAGAAGAGGCCTTGAGGACTAGAAGGCCTGAAAACCTGTTTTAGATTGTAGGACATGATGATGATTATGGAGGAGAGGAAGGAGGAGGACAAGGAAGAAGAGAAGGAGGAAGAGAAGGAGAAGGAAGAATGATGGTAATAGTGAGGAAGAGGAGGAGGAAGAGGAGGAGGAGGAGGACAAGAAGGAAGAGAAGGAGCGGGAGAAGGAAGGGAGATGGAGAGTGAGAAGGAGGAGAAGGAAGGGTGACGGAGATAGTGAGAAGAAGAAGAAATAGGAGGAGGAGGAAGAAGAAGAAGAAAGAAGAGGAAGAGGAAGGAGGAGGAAGAGGAAGAAAAGAAGACGAAAAAGGAAGGGTGATGGAGATAGTGGGAAGAAGAAGGAGGAGGAGGAGGAGAAGGAGAGGGGAAGGGGAAGGAAGGGTGATAGAGATAGTGAAAAGAAGGACAAGAAGGAAGAGAAGGAGAAGGAGAAGGAGAAGGAAGGGAGATGGAGATAGTGAGAAGAAGAAGAAATAGGAGAAGGAGGAAGAAGAAGAAAGAAGAGGAAGGAAGAAAAGAAGACGAAAAAGGAAGGGTGACGGAGATAGTGGGAAGAAGAAGAAGAAGAAGAAGAAGAAGAAGAAGAAGAAGAAGAAGAAGAAGAAGAAGAAGAAGAAGAAGAAGAAGAAGAAGAAGAAGAAGAAGAAGAAGAAGAAGAAGAAGAAAAGAGGAAGGAGGAGAGGGGAAGGGGAAGGAAGGGTGATAGAGATAGTGAAAAGAAGGACAGGAAGGAAGAGAAGGAGAAGGAGAAGGAGAAGGAGAAGGAGAAGGAGAAGGAGAAGGAGAAGGAAGGGAGATAGAGAGTGAGAAGGAGGAGAAGGAGAAGGAGAAGAAGGAAGGGTGACGGAGATAGTGAGGAGGAAGAGGAAGAAGAAGAAATGAGGAGGAGGTGGAGGAGAGGGGAAGGGGAAGAGGAAGGGGAAGGCTGATAGAGATAGTGAGAAGAAGGACAAGAAGGAAGAGAAGGAGAGGGAGAAGGAGAAGGGAGGGAGATGGAGATAGAATGGGAGAAGGAGACAGAGAAGAAAAAAGGAGGAGGAGGAGGAGGAGAAGAAGAAGGAAAAAGAAAAGGAGAAGAGAATTACAAAAATAGTCTAGCATTGTTTCGGTACTTAATTCTCCTCCGGAGCTCCGAGTCTTCCACCGTCTATCAGCACATGATTTCCTTTGGACGTGATTTCTGCTGACTGCAGGACAAGGTGAAGTAAATATAGAAAGCTGCCGATTTGAGGCCTGGAGGAGGTGGGGGGGGGGGGGTCCAGTGGCCCTCCAAGGCGGTTTCATGGGATAATGTTTATCTTGTCCCTCTCATGCTCCTTTTAATCTCAGCCGAAGGTCCGGGTGCATAAAGCAGGATATCTCTCTCCCCCCCCCCCTCAACCTGCTTTCTTTGGGTTGCAAAATTAGAAAATAGGGAAGGCCTGAATCCTGGCGGTCACCCTGTAGGGACATTAACTCTTCACCGGACAAGTGAAACGGGTGGAATAAGGAGGCTGCCTAGCCACGGAGGAGGCGCCAACCCTGCTCTTCCCAGAGAGGGTTGTAGAAACGTTGAAAATGACAGCACGTCTTGGGAAAGATGGGAAAAGCCTGCTCCAAAAGATGAGCTCCAAACTCATACGAAGCCAAAAGATGTGCGGAGATGGGGGTCCCCGCCAGCGTCTCGCCTTGGGCCGTGTAATCATCTCCATCAAGTTAGGGAGCAAAGCGAAAGAAGAGGAAAAAAAAGGAAAACAAAAACTTACAGAATAAAAACACTGCTTGGTGTGTTTGTCTGGAATGATATATAGCCGTGATGGCAAACCTATGGAATGCATGCCAGAAGTGGCAGACTAGAATGGAATAACAGAGTTCGAAGGGACCTTGGAGATCTTCTAGTCCAACCCCCTACTCAGGCAGGGAAACCCTACATCACTTCAGACAAATGGTTATCCAATCTCTTCTTACAAACTTCCAGTGTTGGAGCATTCACAACTTCTGGAGGAAAGTTGTTCCACTGATTAATTGTTCTCACTATCAGGAATTTTCTTCTTAGTTCTAAGTCGCTTCTCCTGGATTAGTTTCCATCCATTGTTTCTTGTCCTGCCCTCAGGTGCATTGGAGAATAGATTGACCCCCTCTTCTTTGTGGCAGCTCCTCAAATATTGGATCATGTCACCCCTAGTCCTTCTTTTCATTAAATGGACATACCCAATTCCTGCAGTAGTTTAATTTCATTTCATTTATCGCATTTCTATGCCGCCCAACTCCCAAGGGACTCTGGGCGGCTTACAACAAAAATAATGCGAACCTTATTAAAAAAACATTGCAAAAATTATTAAAAACATTTATGAAGCATTTAAAAATATTCAAAGCCCATGCACACCATTCATGGCCGGATCTCCCAAGATTGCAACAGCGAGATCAACAGCCCCAGGCCTGCCGGAAAAGCCAGGACTTCACCGCTTTCTGGAAGGCCAATAGGGTAGGGTAAATCCGGATCTCAGGAGATCACTGGTTCCAGAGAGCTGGGGCAGCCACAGAGAAGGCCCTCCCCCGCGAGCCCGCCAGCCGGCATTGTTTAGCTGACGGGACCCAGAGGAGACTGACTCTGTGGGATCTTACCGGGCGCTGGGAATTCTTCATATGCTTTAGCCTCCAGTCTCCTAATCATCTTTGTTGCTCTTCTCTGCACTCTTTCTAGCATCTCCACAACTTGGTGGCACCTTGGTGGCGCAGCAGCTTAAAGTGGTGTTAAGTGACACCAGCTGTCTGCAATTACTGCAAGTTCGAATCTCACCAGGCTCAAGGTTGACTCAGCCTTCCATCCTTTCTAAGGTAGGTCAATTGAGGACCCAGTTTGTGGGGGCAATAAGCTGACTTTGTATAAAAAATATACAGAAGTATGAAGGCAATTGCTTAACGCATTGTAAGCCGCCCTGAGTCTCCGGAGAAGGGCGGCATATAAATCAAATTAAATTTAATTTTTAAAAATTAAATTAAATTAAATTTAAAAAAAACTTATTTACATCGTGGCGACCAAAACTGGATGCAGGATTCCAAGTGTGGCCTTACCAAGGCCTTATAAAGTGGTATTAACACTTCATGTGATCTTGATTTTATTCTTCTGTTTATGCAGCACTCTTTCTAGAGTCTCTTATGATTCTGGATGAATGTACCGTATTTTCCGGCGTATAAGACGACTGGGCGTATAAGACGGCCCTCCTCAGAGCCATTTAAGGCTTGTCAGAGCCTTTTGGGCTGGTCTGCCTGGTTACAGGAGAATGAGACCCGGCGTATAAGACGACCCCCGACTTTTGAGAAGATTTTTGTGTGTTAGAAAGTAGTCTTATATGCAGGAAAATACAGTATTTTTTATGTACACTGAAAGCTTATGCACTGAAGACAAATTCTTTGTGTGTCCAATCTCGATTCTATCCCTGTTTAGGCAGCCTAGAACTGGGTTAGCTTTTTTAGCAGCTGCTGCACACGGTCCTCTCTGTGGGCATGCATGCTCTCCTCAGCTGCCGTTCTGAGTTCCATCACACGAATGCGCACCAGCCAGCTGCTCTCTTCCGGGTTCTGGCACTCCGGCATGTGTGCGCATGCTCCAGTTTCGGTACTTGGTGCCAAAAAGGTTAACCATCATCGGTATATAGTGTCTCCTGCTTAAGCAGCAAGGTCCCTTCCAACTCCGTTATTCTGCTCTGTTCTCTGGAAGCTGTGGATGCTCATCACTGGAATGGCAGGAATGGCATAGGGCAGCTGTGGCGAACCTATGACACGCATGCCAGAGTTAGCACGCAGATGTTCCATCCCCTTACAAACACTATCCACATCCGGAGGTCCACCAAGAACAACCAGATGCCACCAGTTGTTAGGGTGATGCATTATATATTTAATACATCACCTTTTAACACTTTTCAAACCAATGCCAACCTTTGGCACAGCTTGAGGGAATAATCATTGATTTTATTTAATTCGTTGGTTAGATTTTGATCCAAACTTTATAACTTTGTAAGTAACTCAAGGTGTGGACAACAACCCTGTGAGGTGGGTTGGGTTGAGAGAAAGTGGCCTAAAGTCACTCAGGCAGAAAGAGACAGGACTAGAACTCATGGGCTCCTGGCGATTGGACCAGTCATCCAACTGGCTTTCATGCCTAAGGCAGAACTAGAACTCACAGTCTCCTGGCGATTGGCCCAAAGTCACCCAATCACTTTCGCGTTAAGGTGGGATTAGAATTCACTGTCTCCTGGTAATTGGCCCAAAGTCACCCAATCGCTTTCATGGCAAAGGCAGGACTAGAACTCACAGACTTCTGGTGATTGGTTCAAGGTTACCAAACTGGCTTTCGTGCTTATAGTGGGTCTAGAACTCACCGTTTCCTGGTCATTGGCCCAAAGTCACCCAGTCAGCTTTCATGCCTAAGGCAGAACCAGAACTCACAGTCTCCTAGTGATTGGTCCTGGGTCCAAAGTCACCTGCTGGTTTCCATGCCTAAGGCAGGACTAGAACTCACAGTCTCCTGGTCATTGGCCCAAAGTCACCCAGTCAGCTTTCATGCCTAAGGCAGGACTAGAACTCACAGTCTCCTGGTGATTGGCCCCAAATCACCCACCTGGTTTCCATGCCTAAGGAGGCACTAGAACTCCCCTTCTCTTGCCTTCCCATAGCTGCAATTTGAACCGTTGGCCATTCTCACTATGGATGAGACAACTTTTTTGGTGACAATTTGAAAAAAAGAAGACAGCTAGAGTAGGGGAGGGGGGAGGGACGGACGAGATCCTGATTGCCACAATCTGGCCCCACACCATTGTTCTCACCAGCGGTGGAATTACCACATGCTCAGATTTCATGTCTCAACACACACTCTGTATCAGCCAGTGGAAAACATCTGCTCCAGCCCTTATGGTCTAAAAAAGCAAGGTTGCCAGATGTGGCAACACTATTAAGAAAATCCATCTCGGCGCCTGGGAAATTGGCTATGGGAACGGGGAGGGGGGGGGGGGCGGCAAAATGCCGGAAGACGGCACAAAAAAATTAGCATTCAGGTGGCGTATAAGAGTCAGAATAACAGGCAGTCCTCGACTTACGGCCCTAATTGAACCCGCGTTTTCTGTTGCTAAGCCAGACCACTGTTAAGTGAGTTTTGCCCTCCTTCAGCTGAACAGAAGGGGATATTTGTAGATCAGAGTTGAATTGTGGGTTCCTTGGTGCTCTCTGAGGTTGGTGGTTTTGTGGCAAATCTTTTATTACCAAACTAGGTAACACCATCAGTATTGGAGGAGGAGGAGGAGGAGGAGGAGCACGGCTGTGGGGTTCTTGGTACTCTCTGAGTTTGATGGGGCATTTTGCAGATATTTCATTATCCAACTGGTTAACAATCCATGCTACAAGGCAGTGGAGTTTGCAGAGAGGAGGAAGAGGAGGAGGAGGAGGAAGAAGAGGAGGAGAAAGAGAGGAGAAAGAGGTTGAGAAGCAGGCCAACTGTGGGGTCCTTGGTGTTCACTGAGCTTGGTGGTTTTCTTGCAGACACTATCACATCAATATCAAACTAAATAACATCATCAGGGCATCTGTTAGTTATTTTCCCCTAATTTGCAAGAGGACAGTCAGGATTGGCAGGGGCTCGGGAGGGGAGGAGACGAGGATCAGCAGCCAAGGAACCCGTTTCATGCTGCCACTGTTGGCTTCTTGCCAACTCAGGGACGGGCAAAGGCCTTCCTAACTCTGATTGCCATGTCGTTGTTTACCACGTTTTAATCAGATGTGTTGTTTGGCGTTGGGTGATTATGGGGTTTGCTTCTCAGAGCTGGGTAGCCAAATCATTGCGTAAGTAAACAGATGTGGCAGAGGGCAAGTCTTAGAGATCCAAGGAGGCTTGCTACGGAGTTAAAGGGTTTTGCTAAAACAGGACTGGCATAACGTGCCCTTGTTCCACCTCGCAAGAGGGGGAAAAAAATGCCACTTTTTCAGCAAGGCAAAATCAGGATGTGACAGAGACACACAGCCTGAGCTTCTGGCTTCCTAAGATCCCCCGTGTGTGTTCCAATAAAGGAGAATATTTGTAGCTCAGGATTGAAATGACGGCTCCTTCGTGCTCTCTGAGCTTGGCTGTTTGCTTGCAAACGTTTCGTGACCTAACTAGGTAATATCATCAGTAATATCAGGGTGTAGGATTAGGCATTGAAGATGTTACCTAGCTGGGTAATGAAATGTCTGTACAGAAGCCATGGAGGTCAAAGAGCACCAAGGACCCCCTGTGTGTGTGTGTGTGTGTGTGTGTGTTTGTGTGTGTGTGTGTGTGTGAGAGAGAGAGAGAGAGAGAGAGAGAGAGAGAGAGAGAGAGAGAGAGGCAGGGAAAGCGGGAGAGAGAGAGGTGGAAGAGGAGGAGGAGAAGGAGGAGGGGAAGAAAAAGAAAAGAGAGGGGAAGAGAGAATAGAGAAAGAGAGTGAGAAACAATGGGAGAGAAAGGGAGAAAGGGAGAGAGAGAAAGGAAGGAAGGAAGAAAGAAAGAGAGAAAGAGAGAAAGAAAAAGAGAGAAAGAGAGAAAGAAAGAGAGGAAAGAATGAGAGAGAGAAACAGAAAGAGGGAGGGACAAAAAAGAGAAGCAAAAAAAGAGAGAAAGGGATAAAAGAGAGGGAAAGAGGGAAAAAAGAAAGAAAGGAAAAGAAAGAAGAGAAAGAGAGAGAAAAAGAAAGTCGGGAAGAAAGAGAAGGAGAACAAGAGAGAAAGGGGGAGAGGGAGCAAAAAAGAAAGAAAGAGAAAGAAAGAAAAAGAAAGAGAGAGGAAAGAATGAAAGAGAGAAATAGAAAGAGGAAGGAACAAAAAAGAGAAGCAAAAAAGAGAGAAAGAGGGATAAAAGAGAGGGAAAGAGAGAGGGGAAAAAAAGACAGAAAAAGAAGAGAAAGAGAGAGAAAAAGAAAGACAGGAAGAAAGAGAAGAATGAGAGAGGGGGGAAAGCGGGAGAGAGAGAGGTGGAAGAGGAAGAGGAGGAGGAGGAGGAGGGGAAGAAAAAGAAAAGAGAGGGGAAGAGAGAATAGAGAAAGAGAGTGAGAAACAATGGGAGAGAAAGGGAGAAAGGGAGAGAGAGAAAGGAAGGAAGGAAGGAAGAAAGAGAGAAAGAGAGAAAGAAAAAGAGAGAAAGAGAGAAAGAAAGAGAGGAAAGAATGAGAGAGAGAAACAGAAAGAGGGAGGGACAAAAAAGAGAAGCAAAAAAAGAGAGAAAGGGATAAAAGAGAGGGAAAGAGGGAAAAAAGAAAGAAAGGAAAAGAAAGAAGAGAAAGAGAGAGAAAAAGAAAGTCGGGAAGAAAGAGAAGGAGAACAAGAGAGAAAGGGGGAGAGGGAGCAAAAAAGAAAGAAAGAGAAAGAAAGAAAAAGAAAGAGAGAGGAAAGAATGAAAGAGAGAAATAGAAAGAGGAAGGAACAAAAAAGAGAAGCAAAAAAGAGAGAAAGAGGGATAAAAGAGAGGGAAAGAGAGAGGGGAAAAAAAGACAGAAAAAGAAGAGAAAGAGAGAGAAAAAGAAAGACAGGAAGAAAGAGAAGAATGAGAGAGGGGGGATAGAGCAAGAAAGAAAGCAAGAGAAAAAGAAAGAAAAAGAAAGAGAGAGAGAGAGAGGAAAGAATGAGAGCGAGAAACAGAAAGAGGGAGGGACAAAAAAGAGAAGCGAAAAAGAGAGAGGGATAAAAGAGAGGGAAAAGAAAAGACAGAAAGAAAGAGAGAGAGAGAAAAAGAAAGATGGAAAGAAAGAGAAGAAGAACGAGAGAGGGGGGGAGAGAAAGAAAGAAAGAAAGAAAGAAAGGAAAGAAAGAAAGAAAGAAAGAAAGAAAGAAAAGAAAAGAAAAGAAAAGAAAAGAAAAGAAAAGAAAAGAAAAGAAAAGAAAAGAAAAGAGAGAGAGAGAAAACGACCAAAGGCGGGCAGGTGGGCCAGCCAAAGAAGCCGCAGCAGACGCAGCGGTGGGAACGGCGGTGGGGCGAGGGAGAGAGGCAGGGAGCCGGAGGGGGGGTCCTGGCGCGCTGCCTCCCCCTCCCCCCTCCCTCTCCCCCCCCTCCGCAGCTTCGCTTTCATTGTATTCGCAGCGTCGCCCCAGAGAGAGGAAATGTTGGCTATTCCTGGGCCGCGATAAGATCGTTGTAAAAGCCATCTGGTGACCTCTCCCATCACCCGCCGCAGCAGCCCTGGCGTCTGGCACGGCTGGAGCGCGGCCCAAGCGCCAGGGCGCTCCGCAGAAGAGACGCGGGGTTTATTGGAAGCTCGGGTCTCCCTCCCCCCCTTCCCCCCCCACCGCCCATCCCTCTCCTCTCTTCTCTCTCCCCCCCCCCGGTTTCTCTTTATAGACTCTTGGGCGAGGACCACACCTTGCAAGGAGGAAATGGGGCTCAGAGATGCTGGACGCCACCCCACTGCTTGCAGTTCTTGGATAAACACAACAGGACTGAAGAATTGGGGGGGCGGGGAGCGAGGCAGGTCCTCCCCCTTTGGGATGCAAACAGGACCGGGCACCGCCCCCCCACAACACCGCCAAACATCTGGGCAGTGCTGGATTTCCAGGGACAATTGAGGAGGGGGCTCAGTGGCTAAGACACTAAGCTTGTCGACCAGAAAGGTTGGCGGTTCAAAGCCCTAGTACAGGTTTCCTATGTGAGCAGAGGGTTGGACTATCTATCTGTCTGTCTATCTATCATCTATCTATCTATCTATCTATCTATCTATCTATCTATCTATCTATCTATCTATCTATCTATCTATCTATCATCTATCTATCTATCTATCTATCTATCTATCTATCTATCTATCTATCTATCTATCTATCTATCTATCTATCATCTATCTATTTATTTTATTGGTTTGATTTATATGCCACCCTTTTTCGGAGACTCAGGGCGGCTTACAATGCGTAAAGCAATAGCCTTCATACTTTTGTATATACCTGCTTAGTAGGGCTTTCGCCCCCCCCCCAAGCGGTGTTCTTTTTTATACAAAGTCAGCTTATTGCCTCCACAATCCGGGTCCTCATTTTACCTACCTCGAAAGGATGGAAGGCTGAGTCAACCTTGAGCCTGGTGAGATTCGAACTCGCAGTAATTACAGGCAGCTGGTGCTGGTTAACTCCACTTTAATCTGCTGCGCCCCCAAGGACTAGATGATCTCCAAGATCCCTTCCACCTCTGTTCCTGTTACAGCTTCCTGCCTTTCGGAGAGTTTGTGCTAGGACTGTCTCTCCTCACCTTCGACTGGAAGCCCTGGTGTCAGTTTTGAGGAATTGGGGTAGAGGACGGGGGGGGGGGGATGGGGACTGCAGGGTATGGAACACTGGGGATTTGGGGACTCCTCCCTGGTTGGTGGGAAAACGGGTGTCTTGCTTGCGATGATTGTCTTCTTAAATACGAGCCACTTCGGTGTGAGCCAGCGTTGTGCTGCGGCCGCCAAAAAAGCCAACACAGTTCTAGGCTGCATCAACAGTGGGATAGAATCAAGATCACGTGAAGTGTTCGTACCACATTATAATGCCTTGGTAAGGCCATACTTGGAGTCCTGCATCCGGTTTTGGTCACCGCGATGTAAAAAAGACGTGGAGACTCTAGAAAGGGTGCAGAGAAGAGCAACAAAGACGATTAGGGGACTGGAGGCTAAAACATATGAAGAACGGTTGCAGGAACTGAGTTTAATGAAAAGAAGGACTAGGAGTGACATGATAGCAGTCTTCCAATATCTCAGGGGCTGCCACAAAGAAGAGGGAGTCCAGCTATTCTCCTGAGGGCAGGACAAGAAGCCATGGATGGAAACTAATCAAGAAGAGAAGCAACTTAGAACTAAGGAGAAATTTCCTGGCAGTGAGAACAATTAATCAGTGAAACAACTTGCCTCCAGAAGTTGGGATTGCTCCATCACTGGAGGATTTTAAGAAGAGATTGGACAACTATTTCTCTGGAATGGTATATGGCAGGGGTCTCAAACTCGAGGCCTGGGGGTCAGATCCGGCCTGTGGAGTGCTTAGATCTGATCCGCAGGGCCATTCTGGAAACAGTAAAGGACCAACCTGTGGTGCCTCTGCCACCAAAAATGGAGCCCGGGAGGGCCACGCGTGGCCCTCCCGAGCTCCGTTTTCGGTGGCAGAGGGTTGAAGGATGCTGTTGCAGCTAAAAACGGAGCTTGGGAGTCCCATTTTTGCTGGCAGAGTGCTTGGACCACCACAGGTGCCCTTAGTTCTAGATTGGTTCTCTCCTTGGTTAGTTTCCATCCATTGTTTCTTGTCTTTTGGGGCTTTGGAAAATAGTTTGCCGTCCTGATTTCATAGGATTCCCACAAATATTGGAAGACGGCTATCATGTCACCGTTACTCCTTCTTTTCACTATAGTAGTGGCCAAATTTTATTTTTTAAAAAATTTGATTTATATGCCGCCCTTCTCCGGAGACTCAGGGCGGCTTACAATGCGTTAAGCAATAGCCTTCATGCTTTTGTATATATATATATATAAAGTCAGCTTATTGCCCCCAACAAACTGGGTCTTCAATTTACCCACCTTATAAAGGATGGAAGGCTGAGTCGACCTTGAGCCTGGCTAGAATTGAACTCGCAGAAATTACAGGCAGCTGGTGTTAACTGCTGCCTTTAGTAGGAGGCATTAGCCCCCTACGCTACACAGGCTCTATTGTGGAATTGTGGAAACCTTTTGGGAAAAGTGTATTTTTGAGGTTTGATGCCTAATAACACCACTTTTTGGGGGGAGTTTCAAGATAATCCTATTCCACTGCTGGAATGGCCAGGGAATAGCCCAGATCTTCACCTTTTTAGTGGTGAAATCTGATTTTTTTTTTTACTACCGGTTCTGTGGGTGTGGCTTGGTGGGTATGGCAGGGGAAGGATACTGCAAAATCTCCATTTCCACCCCACTCGGGGGACAGCCAGAGGTGGTATTTGCGGGTTCTCCGAACTGTTCAAAATTTCCATTACCGGTTCTCCAGAACCTGTCAGAACCTGATGGATTTCATCCCTGCCTTAACCCAATTGAAAATCTATGGAGCCGACTAAAGAAGCTTGTTAGTCAGAAGCAATCCAGCAATAAAACCCAGTTAATAGAAGCCATTATTCAATCTTGGCTTCACATTATAACAGCTGCAGCACTCAAAGGCTTGGTTCACTCCATGGGAAGACGTTGTAAGGCCATAATTCATGCTAAAGTTTACCCAAATAAGTATTAACTGACACGGTGATCATTTTTGTATATCTCATTTTTTCTATGGTGATAATTTTGGTATATCTCGTGTTTTCTACGTGTTTCACTTTTCTTCTTTAAACTATAACTGCTATTCTAATAGTAAATCCTTCATGAAAGTTATTGCATTACATTCTTGATTAAATGATCTTTCCACTGATATATAATTTTATGGTACTACTAAAAAAAAAAAGTGGTGTTATTAGCTAGTTTTAGAAAATACACTTTTCCCAAAAAGGTTTGTGCAATTTTGGCCGCTACTGTAAATTAGTATCATGTTTTTCCGAAAAGAAAATTAAGACCCTGTCTTATATTTTTTTGAACCTCAAAATAAGCGCTTGGCCTTATTTTCAGGGAGGTCTCATTATTGCTGTCTTACCTTATTTCCAGCTCTGCGTTTAAATATTTTCGGGGTGGAGGCTTATTTTAGCGTATGCGCTCAAAAGCCCGATTGGGCTTATTATCAGGGGATGTCTTATTGTCAGGGAAACTGGGTATCTATCAGTATTAACGTTTCCTAAAATCACCCTTAAATTTGACAATTTCTACTGGAATGGGACTATTGATTTTCATTTGGGGTTTTAAGAAAAAGCAAAAATTACAGTCCAGAACAATTACAGAGTGCCCCTTCAATACGACCATTTAGAGCCAGTGAGATGTATTCCCTTGATAGCTACCGTATTTTTCGGAGTATAAAACGCACCTTTTTCCTCCCTAAAAGGGGGTGAAAATTTAGGTGCGTCTTATACACCGAACGTAGCCCTGCCCACTCACTGGCCCCCATCCTTTGTCCTCTGCCTCGCAGCAGTTACCTCCTTGCAAGCAAACAGCAAAAAAAAACACAGCTCCTTTCAGCTTCAGCACAACCTAATTAGCACAAGTTGATTGGATCGGCCTCCCGACTCTCAGCTGTTTTGCTCTCAGCTATTTGGAGGGCTCTGCTGCTTGCTGCAAAGAGGTAAATTTCTGGAGCAGATGTTTTTTTTCCTTATGCTAATCAAGCTATGCTGAAAACGAAAATGAAAGTAAAGCAGAGTTTGCTGCAAGGAGGCAAAATTGCTCAGAGGCAAAGGGAGATTTCTTTTTCTTCTTTTCCTCACCAAAAAAGGTAGGTGCGTCTTATACTCCACTGCGTCTTATACTCCGAAAAATACGGTATATTGCCATGTATTAAACTTCCCCTTAATTAATTACAGGCATTAGAGGAGAGGGCAATTTGGCTAGGAGAAATATTTGAAGGATGGAAACCTCTCTATATTCTACCTCCCACCAAGTCATTGGAACAATCTAACTTTTTTTTTTTTTTAGCAAAGATGCTTACTAAGTGAAAAACAAAAATTCAAATTGACATCCATCTGGGAACGAATGTGACGATAGCGCAAGCAATGTAAATATGTATTTTTTAAAAAAGGCACAGTTGTTTTGCTGAACTGCGATGTGGATAAACACATGCGGTGTGTGTGAGTCTGTGTGTGTGTTTTAACTCCTGAAATCTGGCGCATTGTTTTCTCCTTTGGTTTAACTCCTGAAAGCTGATTTAGTAACGCAGCTTCTTATTTCCATTCTAATCTGGGTCAAAGAAGGCAGTTTGGTCTGGGGATATAAGGCGTCAGGCTAGCAAGCGGGAGAGCGGGAGTTCTAGTTCGGCCTTAAGCACGAAAGAAGGTTGGGTGACTTTGGACCAGTCACTAGGAGACTGTTGTTGTTTTCTTTTTTAAATTTAATTTATATGCCGCCCTTCTCCGGAGTCTCAAGGCGGCTTACAATGCGTTAAGCAATAGCCTTCATACTTTTGTATATACCTGCTTAGTAGGGCTTTTGCCCCCCCACTCCAAGCGGTGTTTTTTTTATACAAAGTCAGCTTATTGCCCCCACAATCCGGGTCCTCATTTTACCTACCTCGGAAGGATGGAAGGCTGAGTCAACCTTGAGCCTGGTGAGATTTGAACTTTTTTTTTTTTAATTTGATTTCTATGCCGCCCTTCTCCGGATACTCAGGGCGGCTTACAATGTGTTAAGCAATAGCCTTCATACTTTTGTATATACCTGCTTAGTAGGGCTTTCGGCCTCCTCCTCTTATTCAACATTTATGTGAAGCCGCGGGGTGAGATCATCCATGGTTTCAGGGTGAAGTGTCAGCTGTATGCCGATGACACGCAGTTGTACATTTCTACCCCGGATCACCCCAATGATGCCCTTGCCGTGATATCCTGCTGCCTGGAAGCCGTACGGATCTGGATGGGGAGGAACAGGCTCAGACTCAATCCCTCCAAGACACAGTGGCTGTGGCTTCTGGTGCCCCGATATAGCCAGGTGGTGCCATCACTGGCTATTGGGGAAGAGATCTTGCCCCCCTCAGAGAGGGCTTGCAACTTGGGCGTCCTCCTGGACGCACGGCTGTCTTTAGACGATCATATGACGGCCGTGGCCAGGGGGGCTTTTTATCAGGTTCGCCTGATCACCCAGTTGCGTCCCTTTCTGGATCGGGACGCCCTACGCACAGTCACTCACGCTCTCGTCACTTCCCGTTTGGACTACTGTAATGCTCTCTACGTGGGGCTCCCCTTGAGGAGCACCCGGAGGCTCCAGCTGGTCCAGAACGCGGCCGCGTGAGCTGCACTGGCTCCCGGTGGTCTTCCGGGTGCGTTTCAAGGTGCTAGTCACCATCTTCAAAGCGCTCCATGGCTTAGGACCGGGATATTTACAAGACCGTCTTCTGCCAATGAATATCTCCCACCGCTGGATACGCTCTCACAGAGAGGGCCTCCTCAGGGTGCCGTCGGCCAGACAATGCCGACGGGCGGCCCCAGGGGGAGAGCATTCTCTGTGGGAGCTCCTGCCCTATGGAATGAACTACCCCCGGATATAAGAAAGATTCCTGACCTCCGTGCCTTCCGACGAGCCCTGAAGACTCTGTTGTTTCATCAAGCCGGTCTGACTTAAATCTGTGTTAAATTTTTAAAAGGGTTTTTAGCAGGGGTTTTAAATTTTATGGCCAAATAGTTTAATTCTTTTATTAGTTTTAATTTTCATATGTGATATGTGATTGTTTTAATATGGCTGTAAACCGCCCTGAGTCCCATTCGGGAGAAGGGTGGTATATAAATGCAATAAAACCTTAAACCTTAAACCTTCTGCTGAAGACGGTTGTTAAGTGAGTCATGCCTGCTTTTGTGACCTTTTTTGCCACTGTTCTTAAGCGAATCACTGCTGTTGTTAAGTGAATCATGCAGTTGTTAACGAAGAAATTTGCAAGTGTGTACTTTATGCACATTTGAGTGGGTGTGCTTTTCACTAGAGTCCCAAAACCTGGTTGTTTAATTTTTGAGGAATAGGGCCAATTCCTTCTCCCTTCCCCTTCCTTATTTCCTTTCCTTATCTATTTCCTTTCTTATTTCCCATTTCTTTTTCTTCTCTATTTCCTTCCCTATTTTCTTTCCTTCCCTATTTCCTTTACCTTCCCTATTTCCTTTCTATTCCTTATATCCTTTCCTATTCCCTTCCCTTCCTCCTTCCCTCCTTCCCTCCTTCCCTCCTTCCTTTCCTTCCCTAGTTCCTTTCCTTCCTTATATCCTTTCCTATTCTCTTCCCCTCCTCTTTTTCTTTCTCTCCATCTTTTCCTTTTCTGTTTTCTTCCCTTCCCTATATCCTTTTCTATTCTCTTCCCTCCTTTCTTTCCTGTCCTATTTTCTTCCCTCTTCCTCTTCCTCTTCCCCTCTCTCTTCCCACATGGGTGTACTTGGATGGAGGAGCCCCTCTGAACATCCTTCTCCATCACTGTGGGAGATTTTGGACTCTGCTCAGATTTGCTCCCTGCTGCTTTCTGGACCGTCCTGTGCTGTTTATTATGCCGCTCGAGTCAAGATTTACTTGCAGTGACAGCCCTTCCTTTCCAGAGGACAATTCTGTGCTCTCGCCAACCATTTCCAGATGCCCAGAAGCATGTTTTATTTTCTTCTCTTTTTTTTTTTTTTTTGGTCTTTCGGTGGGGTGTTTGCTTGTTGGTCGGTTTCAGCATTAAGGAATTGCCTCAACGCAATGCAGCTGGCTTGCCAAGAACCCAAACAGAGTCCCTTGGCTGGCGAGAGAAATGTATTTGGTAGGGGTTCCACTTACACAGAATTTATTCTTCAGACTAACCGGACTTTCACGTTCCTGTTTTAAATGAGTTTCTTCTAGAGCTGGGAAAGGAGAATGGAGGTTGCCTCGCAAGGACTCTTTGTGTCCTCCAACCCTCTGTTGAAGGATGTTCTTAGAGAAGAGATATCTCTGCAACCCAGGGTTGAGCTGTAGAGCCCTTGGCGTTCTCTGAGCTTAGTTGTTTCTGTGCAGACGTTCCATGACCCAGCTAGGTAACATCATCAGTGGTAGAAAGGAGTGGGATTTACTTCCTGTTTATATACAGTAGCTTCCCTTGCCAGTGTTGGAAGTGTGGCTTTCTCCTTGACAGAACCTTGATTGGGGTATTGTTTTCTGCTTGATCGTTTGTCTGGTGTTAATCCCTGCTTATCTGGGGTTCTCATTCTGTGGAATCCTGAATGCTTTCTGAACTTGGTTGTTGGCTTGCCGGCGTTTCATCACCCAACTCGATCACATCATCAGTGCTAGTAGGGAGTGTGGTCTTTGCTGTTTATACAAAGTAGCTTGTCCTGCCAGTGTCACGTATAGAAAAATCACACTTACACACCAGTCAAAAGAGACGATTCACAAGTTACGAAGGACCCCGTCCCTCCCAGGAGTCCCTACGTGGCCTATTTTGGATGCAGGTAACCGCAGGGCATGCACGGAGGCTCAAGAGGGGTGAAAAACGGGCCTACCGGAAGTTCAGCCCTCCAGAGGGCCTCCAGAGCCCTTGTTACTTCCCGTCTGGACTAATGTAACGCTCTCTACACGGGGCTCCCCTTGAGGAGCACCCGGAGGCTCCAACTGGTCCAGACTGTGGCTGCGCGAGTGGTTATGGGAGTGATTCATTGTTCCTGTGTAACACCCTTCTTGCGCGAGCTGCACCGGTTCCCAGTGGTCTTCCGGGTGCGTTTCAAGGTGCTAGTCACCATCTTCAAAGCGCTCCATGGCTTCGGACCGGGATACCTACAGGACCGCCTTCTGCCACTGAATATCTCCCACCGTCCGATATGCTCTCACAGAGAGGGCCTCCTCAGGATGCCGTCGGCCAGACAATGTCGGCTGGCGACCCCCAGGGGGAGAGCCTTCTCTGTGGGGGCTCCTGCCCTATGAAATGAACTGCCCCCGGATATAAGAAGGATCCCCGACCTCCGTGCCTTCCGTCGGGCTCTGAAGACTCTTTTTGTTCCATCAAGCCGGCCTGACCGAATAGATAAATTTTAAATGGGTTTTAAATTGGTTTTAAAGGGGTTTTAATAACGGCCAGACTGCCTTAAATTATTTTAATAGTTTTAATTTTTGTGTTGGGTTGTTTTAATATGGCTGTACACCGCCCTGAGTCCTTCGAGAGAAGGGTGGTATAGAAATGTAATCAATCAATCAATCAATCAATCAGAGCCTGGGGAGGCCGTTCTCACCCTCCCAGAGGCTCGAGAAAAGCCTCCGGAGCCCAGGGAGGGAACCCCCCCCCCCATGGCCAGGAGGCCAACTAGGCCACGCCCATCATAGCCATGCCCACGTAGTAACCGGGCCGAGAACCCCTTGCTAAAATTTTCGAAGCCCGTCCCTGCCAACGAAAGGAACAAAATTCCCTTGGGAAAATTGTTTTGGGTGCCGTCTGTCTCACCTTTGCCCTTTTGCCAAAATCGATTCCACGAAGAGCATTGGTCCCTTTCCAGTTAGCAAGAGAGTCTCTGGTGGTCCGTAATTACCCAAGGGTCATTCAGGATATATACACAATGTCAGGACATTTGAGCCCTGACCTCACCACTTGATGACTCTACAAGCTTCCTTCGCTGGAAATAAAGCCCTTTGTGATGAAAACTTGGAGACTTAAGTTGCCAGTAGGTCTGGCTGATGATTTGCTTTGGGGGTATCCTACTCATAAAGAGTCCCTGAAGATCTTGGTCACCCTCAGCCAGGTCTTTTCATTCTTCTAGTGTCATGGAGGACAAGCGGCCAAACACATGTTCAACGGAGGAAGCTGAGATCATTTGGGAAGCCCGAAATATGAAGGCTTAGCAAAAACTGGCGAAATGCCAGGGATATTGTGAGAATGAAAGGATGCCCTAGCATCATAATAGCTGAAGCCATTTCTGTGGCTGCAGTGAAGGATTAGGCTTCAGCTGCCATGAATAAGCAACTTCATGAAAAGTCATTCGATTCCCTGCTGAACCAGGGCGAATTTCCTGAACGTGAGAATCAATGCACGCGGGAGTGAGTTATTGGTATGGTAAAGGAGTGGCTGTATGTGTAGCTTGGGAGCAGGTGGAAGGACTGACTTCAATGGGAAGTCAATAGCAATAGCACTTAGACGTATATACCGCTTCACAGAGCTTTGCAGCCTTCTCTAAGCGGCTTACAGAGTCAGCCTCTTGCCCCTGCAGCAATCTGGGTCCTCGTTTTACCCACTTTGGAAGGATGGAAGGCTGAGTCAACCTTGAGCCGGTCAGGATCGAACTGCTGACAGTGAGCAGAGTTAGCCTGCCCGATTGCATTCTCAGACATAGACATAGAGGCAAACCTGGAAAGAAGAACAGAAACAGTGAGAGATTGAAACAGTGATATAGACAGAGAGAGAGATGAGACATGATAGATAGATAGATGATGAGAGAGAGAGAGAGAGAGAGAGAGAGAGAGAGAGAGAGAGAGAGAGAGAGAGAGAGAGAGAGGATAGAGGATAGATGATAGATGATATAAATAGATGATAGATTAATAGATGATAGATAATGAAAGATAAATAGATGATAGATAGATAGATAGATGATAAGATATAGATGATATAGATAAAATAAATAGATGATAAAGATTCCTTCCTTTCTTCTTTCCTCCCACCTTCTTCTTTTTTCCTTCCTTCGTTCCCTATGTCCCTTCTCTCTTACCCTCCCTCCCTCTCTCCTTCCTTCCCTCCCTGCCTGCCTTCTTTCCTTCCTTCTTGCCTGCCTGCCTGCCTTCTTTCCTCTCTTTCTCTCTCTTCTCTCTTCCTCCCTCCCTCCCTCTCTTCCCCTCCCTCCCTCCTTTCCTTCCTTCCTTCCTTCCTTCCTTCCTTCCTTCCTTCCTTCCTTCCTTCCTTCCTTCCTTCCTTCCCTCCCTTCTCTCTTCCGCCCTCCCTCCCTTCTCTCTCCCCCCCTTCTTTCCTCCCTCCCTTCAAATAGTTAACAGAAAAGATTTTTTTTAAAAAAAAATTCAAACGTCACCTCTCGCCTGGACTACTGCAATGCTCTCTACATGGGGCTCCCCTTGGGGTGCACCTGGAGGCTCCAACTGGTGCAGAATGCGGCCGCATGGGGGATTATGAGAGCGACGGGGCGCTCCCACGTGACATCTCTCCTGCGTGAGCTGCATTGGTTGCCGGTGGACTTCCAGGTGCGTTTCAAGGTGTTGGTAATCACCTTTAAAGTGCTCCATGGCTTAGGACCAGGGTACTTACGGGACCGCCTTCTGCCCCCAATTGCCTCCCACCGGCCGGTTCGCTCCCACAGAGAGGGCCTCCTCAGAGTGCCGTCAGCCAGACAATGTCGGCTGGCGACCCCCAGGGGGAGAGCCTTCTCTGTGGCAGCCCCTACCCTCTGGAATGATCTTCCTCCAGAACTGAGAACGATCTCCGACCTCCGGACTTTTCGTCGGGCCCTGAAAACTTATCTTTTTCAGCTTGCCGGTTTAGCCTGATCCCTGTTGAATTTTTTAAAATTTTTAGAGTTTGTAGAGTCGATGTATTTTAATATTTACTTGTTTTTAATTCTCAGTCAAATTTATATGTGTTTTATAATATTTTAACTTTTATGTACTGATTTTTATTCGGCTGTTCACCACCCTGAGTCCGCAAGGAGAAGGGCGGTATATAAATCTAACTAATAAATAAATAAATAAATAAATAAATAAATAAATAACTTAAAGCAACTGATATCTGCGATGACATATTTTTATCACCTTTCACTACGCATCTATAATCCAGGGCAATGTTGTTGATGCTCTCCGTGTTGTGAGATCTGCAGTTCTCATCTGGATTCATGCAGATTAGGGGTTCCTGGGTGGTCCTAATGCCTCTCTCCCCCCCCCACATCCATTCTATTTCTAGCAGCCCCCAATATCAGTGGCCCCTTTGGGGTGAAGGACGCCCAAAGATTTAGGAGGTGATGGGTTGCAAGAACGTGTGCTAGCTCCAAACATTTGTGAGCATGTGTGAGAAGGGAAAATGTGAAGATGCCAACGAGTTTCCCACCCATTGGGCAGCCTGGTGGGGCGAGGAGCTGATCGGTTGGCGCCTGGCTGGAGAACGTGGCGCTCTTCACTTCACTTTTGCAGCTTCTTTATAAATAACCTTCTGGGAGAAGGACAGGATGTGTGTCAGGGCCTTTTTGATGGACCGTGGCTTTCCTGGTTCTGGAGAAACAAAATTTTTCTTTTCTTTTTTTTAAAGAAAAGGGTGGGATTGCTTTGAAACTGAGGACGTTTTCCTTTTATTTTTGGCTCTTGGCACGATGAGACTTTGGAGAAAAATTCAAACAGTGAAAGCACTTTTCCTTTTTAACCAAAGGCCCGGACTGGGTGTGAACCTTGGCATCATCGCACGATCGCGCCCAGCCCTGTTGGAACGGCCAAGTTCCCACAGGGCACTCGGAAGGCTGGGGAGGGGGCAGAGAGTTTGGCGCGACCCGCACTCGGCTCCCTCACGGGCCCTGAGGTTTTCTGCCTGTTTTGTTGATTTTTTTTTTTTATCGATTTCGCTTAGACGCTGCCCATCTCTGTCACGGAGAGACTGTAAATTATATATATAAATATATATCAAATTTATATTTCTCTGATAAAGAAATAAAGGGAGACTAGTATAGATCTATTTCAAGCTATTTAGCTCTCATCAGTTAGCCATACCCTTACATGGATTCAAACTTCAAACCAGCCAATCAGAACACAGCCAAGCTCCCACCCAATCAGCTCCCACCCCCACTAGCAGTTAAAAGGAAGGGACAGCTGCAAACTCACATTGCTCCTGGAAGCACGAAGCCGAGAACACCAGCCTGAAGATGACAAATGAGACTTCGTCGAAACGTCACCAAGATACTTCCAATTCTACGCGGGAGAAGACCCGAATAACCAAAGACCTACATACAAACACCCGCGAAAACCTCAGAAAACATACATATATATATATATATATATATATATATATATATATATATATATATATATATATATATATATATATATATATAAAATATATATATAAAATTTATATTTCGCTGATAAAGAAATAAAGGGAGACTAGTATAGATCTATTTCAAGCTATTTAGCTCTCATTAGCTAGCCATACCCTTACTTGGATTCAAACTTGAGCTGCCTGCATGTTAGGCAGTTGTATTAACCTCTGAGCCACAAGTTCTCCTCCCTTCGTCAGCATGAGCCAGGGGAGAAATTAAATGTTTTTCTATCGAGACACCTGGTCTATCCCAGCATATGGGAGGGAGCATACTGTATCCCTTTCGCCTTCCAGCTCCAATCCAGGTATATATATGTGGTACATGTATACCACAGTTACAGCAGCGACTTATGCCACAGTTACACAGTGACTTATGACTGTTTTTCAAGGCCATGTGATAAAAGTTCAGGCACTTGGCGAATGACTCGTATTTATGACATGTCCCGGGGTCACGTGATCCCCGTTTGCGACCTTCTGACAAGCAAAGCCAATGGGGGAAGCCACATTCACTTAACAACAGTGTGACTCATTTAGCAACGGCAGTGATTGACTTAACAACTGCGGCAAGAAAAGTCGTCAAATGAGGCACGTGAGAACCGCCACTTAGCAAATTTCTAACTCAGCAACAAACGTTTTGGGCTCAATTGTTTGTCGTAAGTCGAGAACTACCTGGTATTTGGTCAATTCGAAATGGCGAACGTAGTTTATACGTTTATATAATTTTCTCCAAAGCAACAAGATTAATTATTGTGCAAAACTGGAAAATTCTCCAAATTTTTACAATGGGTCTTACCGACAACTTTTAAAAAGCAATTATGGACCCATCTGTGCAGAAATACATAGAAAAGAAGATGTAAATGCATTACAATTGGGGAAACGCTTGCAAATACTGCAAAGGAAAAAAAAATGAATTGGTTTGGAGAAACGTGCACCCATCTAATATTATGCTTACCTAACTGCTCATGTGCGTTGAAAAATATACAAACTTAATTGCAAGTAACCCAAAGTTGACATCATCGCTAAATGAGAAACTGGCAGAAAACAGATTTGACAGAGTCATCCATCCCTAGTGGAAAATATGCTTGCAATCATATGCGGCGTACACCCAGAGACACGCATAAGCAAGCCCAATAGATTAGCTTAGATTAACAGAGTTGGGAGGGACCTTGTAGGTCATCTAGTCCAACCCTCTGCCTCTACCCAGGGATGGGTTTTAAATTATTTTACTACCGGTTCTGTGGGCGTGGCTTGTTTTGTGGGCATGGCTTGTTTTGTGGGCATGGCTTGATGGTCATGTGTCAATTCTTTAGGATTTAGCAGAGGTCCTGGTCTACCAGGCTTTTAACTGCTTGCAGAGCTGTACCGGTCTACTCATTTGTTTTTGGAGGCACCGGTCTACCCATTTATTTTTGGAGGCACCGGTGAGGTACTGGTCTACCCATTTGTTTTTGGAGGAACCGGTCTATTCATTTGTTTTTGGAGGAGGCCTCAGTCTATCACCACACTGCCTTTTAACACTGATCAGCTGTAGGGTGGCCCTTTGAAGCCCCACAGCAAGAGTTTAAACAGTTTTTTTCCTTCTAGCTGATCAGCTGGGACTCAGGAGGCAGCAATAGATTGGGGGTGGGGCCAAATAAAAGGAAAGAATAAAAGGTAAGGAGGGGCGGAGGGCGGGGGGCGGCGGGGCGGGAGGGTCCAGCTCCTGAACAAAGAGAACCGGTTCGGTGACATCGTATCATCATCGCTACCGGCTCGGCGGAACTGGACAGAACCGGGGGGAACCCACCACTGACCCTACACCATTTCTGACCAATAGCAGTCCAATCTCTTCTTGAAAGCCTCCAGTGATGAAGCTCCCACTACACACAGACTAGCACGGCCAGTTGTCAAGTGCCCAAATTTTTGAACATACGATTGTGAAGATGCCGCAATGGTCGCATAGTCGTAAGTTATTTTTTTTCACTGCCGTCGTTAACTTCGAATGGTCACTAAATTAAAAGTTGTAAGTAGAGGACTACCTGTATGACCCAAGCTGCACAGAGCTAAGGAGAAAGCAGCTGGAAAAAAAAATAGAAGAAAAAATAAACCTGCTTTTGATCAAACAAGCCGTGGCTTCTTGTTTCTCTCTACGTCCGTTTCTAGTCTGTTTCTGAATCGCCGTGCAAATCCTGCTGTGGTTGTTTTTTTTTCTTTTGAAGACTTTTCGCTTCTCATCCAAGAAGCTTCTTCGGCTCTGACTGGATGGTGGGGAAGGGAAGGATTTATACTCCTTGCAGAGGCTGGTCATTTGCATCCTTTTAGAGAGCCGTTGGTTCGAGGTTTATCTGTGTCCTCAGGGTCACCTGAGTGGTGCTTTTGGTTCCTGTAGTCTGCAATTTTTCCCTCTGGAAATCCATCCCTACTCCCACACCATTCCAAGGATCTTCATCCCAATTTGTATAGCTAAAAGTCTGTAGAGATTCTCAGTCATCCAAGTCATGGTTGTTCCCAAAGATGCTTTTTCAGGAGGCAACTGGATTTACTGGGTTTTTTTTCCTTTTTAAGATGTTTCAGTTCTCATCCTCATCCTTTTTGCTTCAACGGCCCTCTAAAAGGATGCCAACCACCAGCTGCCTGCAAGGAGTATCAACCCTTCCCTTCCCCTCCATCCAGTCAGAGCTGAGGAAGCCTCTTGGAGGAGAAGCAAAACGTCTTCGAAAGAAAAAAAAATAAGAAAGTCCAGTTTCTTGTTTCTTTTCCCTACCCTTCCTCACTTTTCTCTCTCCCCCTTTCCCGGCTCTTTAATTTACTTTTGTATTTTGTATTGTGTAATACTTTATAACCTAATAAAAAATGTTTGAAGCTAAAAAAAAGAAATATGAAATATGAGTAAGTGAGTGAGTGAGTGAATGAATGAATGAATGAATGAATCCAAGCATAGAATTTTTTTCCACTTCGAATTTCAGTTTTTCGGATGCAACCTTGTTAGCTCTCAAGACTCTTTTCCCCCGCTATGTATTCTAAATGGACTGTGATTAATACGTGTGTGTGTGTGTTTGTGTTTGTGTGTGTGTGTGTGTGCGTGTGCATGACAACAACACCCGAGTTGGAAGGGACCTTGGGGATCTTTTAGTCCAACCTGCTGCTCTATATATTTATTTTCTTTTGAGCGCAGGCATCAGAAATTCATTTTTTAAATGTGGGCCAGTGTGTTCACGAAAAAAGTGACAATAAAGGTTGTTTCTCTTCTCTTCTCTCTTCTCTTCTCCTCTCTTCTCTCTCTTCTCTCTCCCACTCTCTCTTCCCTCTCTTCTCTTCTTTCTTCTCTCTTCCTTCTCTTCTTCTCTCTTCTCTTCTCCTCTCTCTTCTCTTCTCTCTCTTCTCACTCCCCCTCTCCCCTCTCTTCTCTTCTTTCTTCTCTTCCCTCTCTTCTCTACTTCTCTCTTCTCTTCTCTTCTCTTCTCCTCTCTTCTCTCTCTTCTCCTCTTCTCTTCTCTCTTCTCTCTCTTCTCTCTCCCCTCTCTCTTCCCTCTCTTCCTCTTCTCCTCTCTTCTCTCTCTTCTCTCTCCCACTCTCTCTTCCCTCTCTTCTCTTCTTTCTTCTCTCTTCCTTCTCTTCTTCTCTCTTCTCTTCTCCTCTCTCTTCTCTTCTCTCTCTTCTCACTCCCCCTCTCCCCTCTCTTCTCTTCTTTCTTCTCTTCCCTCTCTTCTCTACTTCTCTCTTCTCTTCTCCTCTCTTCTCTCTCTTCTCCTCTTCTCTTCTCTCTTCTCTCTCTTCTCTCTCCCCTCTCTCTTCCCTCTCTTCTCTCTTCTCTTCTCTCTTCTCCTCTGTTCTCTCTCCCACTCTCTCTTCCCTCTCTTCTCTTTTTTCTTCTCTCTTCCCTCTCTTCTCTACTTCTCTCCTCTCTTCTTTCTCTTCTCCTCTCCTCTTCTCTCTTCTCTCTCTTCTCTCTCCCCTCTCTTCTCTCCTCTTCTCTCTTCTCCTCTGTTCTCTCTCCCACTCTCTCTTCCCTCTCTTCTCTTCTTTCTTCTCTCTTCCCTCTCTTCTCTACTTCTCTCTTCTCTTCTCTCTCTTCTCCTCTCCTCTTCTCTCTTCTCTCTCTTCTCTCTCCCCTCTCTCTTCCATCTCTTCTCTCCTCTTCTCTCTTCTCCTCTGTTCTCTCTCCCACTCTCTCTTCCCTCTCTTCTCTTCTTTCTTCTCTCTTCCCTCTCTTCTCTACTTCTCTCTTCTCTTCTCCTCTCTTCTCTCTCTTCTCCTCTTCTCTCTTCTCTCTCTTCTCTCTCCCCTCTCTTCTCTTCTCTCTTCTCTCTCCCACTCTCTCTTCCCTCTCTTCTTTCTTCTCTCTTCCCTCTCTTCTCTACTTCTCTCTTCTCTTCTCCTCTCTTCTCTTCTCTCTCTTCTCACTCCCCCTCTCCCCTCTCTTCTCTTTCTTCTCTCTTCCCTCTCTTCTCTACTTCTCTCTTCTCTTCTCCTCTCTTCTCTTCTCTCTCTCCTCACTCCCCCGCTCTCTTCTCTCTCTTCTCTCTCTTCTCTTCTTCTCTCTTCTCCTCTCTTCTCTCTCCCCCTTTCTCTTCTCTCCTCTCTCTTCTCTCTCTTCTCGCTCTCCCTCTTTTCCCCCTCTTCTCTCTCTTCTCTTCTCTTCCCTTCTCTTCTTCTCTCTTCTCTCCTCTTATCATCTCATATCTTATATCTTATCTTCAGCCATGCCTACAATTTTACATGCGTCTGGATGTCCATTCCTCATCTTTTTATGTGATGCCAAATGTAATCCCGAAACTCCAAAAGGCCCCTACCGAAGATCCTCCTCTTTCTGTCTGCTTGCTTGTGTGTCTGTGTGTGTGTGTTTCAGCAAGCCGAAGAAGAAATCAATCAATAAGTTAATAAATTAAGGCCGACATCTCGCTGCCCCTGCCCCTCCCCGGCCCGGTGGGTGTGCTAGAGGTGAAGGAGCCGAAATCCTGCCGGCTTATCAGATGGAGCGTGAGCTTTTCCAAAGCTTCTCGCTATCAGCTGGAGACAGATGTGTTGTTGGCAGCCTTTCTGGGAAGGAAAAATACAAACAGACTATTGTCGGATCAACAATGATGGGAGAAGGAGCCCGTGTGCTGCGGTTGGCTCGAGCGAGACGCACCGCAGGCCCCTCCGAGCCAGGAAGATGCTGTCAAAGTCAAACAAGAGGAGATGGCAGATTTCTGGAACTTGCTTTATTTTGGGGGGTGGGGGAAGGTGGGGAGGTGTTGTAGTTTTCCCAAAGGAAAACTTTTACTTTGAGAGATGTTTGAGGCCCGGATTGCAAAGGCAACAGGCGTTCCCCCCCCCCCTGTATAAAGTGGTGGAAGGGTTGTGATTGTTGGTAGGCGCTTCAAAGAAATCACACAGAGAAGCCATTGGATTTGCCAAGGTGCTAGTCCTCAGGCCTGCCAGCTGGCTCCCTTTCCGGAATGGAGGTGGTGGGAATAGAAGGAAGACGAGATTTCTGGAAAAGGCAGGTAATTATAATCAGGCTGGAATTGGCCATGCGCGTGAGGTTCCATGCGATTTTCAAAGTGATGGGTTTTGACATTTCAGAGATGAAGCGCCAGAAAGATCTTGAGGAGGCCAAAAAAAACATTGGGAGGGGGAGGGGGACAGATGTTCACGGCATAAAACAAGTCTGAAAATAAGCTCAAGTCTGCCAGATGACAACACACAATTTGCTATACATTCTCGATAGCGGAATATCGCCGGTTATGGTCATAAACAATATTTAGGGCTGTATGAGAAAGTCAAGAAATTGAATTTTTTTCTGATTTTGAGCTTTGATGATGATACGAGGGATACGAGGGAAATGATATGAGAGATAGAGCAGAAGGCCTGCGTGGGGTGTTGCTAGCCCTTCCAGTTTTATTGGAATAAACGTGGGGCTGATGTCTAATTCTGAATGGACAGTGTTTCCCAACCTTAGCAACTTGAAGCTTTGTGGACTTCAACTCCCAGAATTTCTCTGCCAGCGTGTGTGAACATCCACTCCCAGAATGCCCCAGCCAGCGCATGTGGACTTCAAATCCCAGAATTCCCTAGCCAGCACATGTGGACTTCAACTCCCAGAATGCCTCAGCCAGCAGATGTGGACTTCAACTCCCAGAATTCCCCAGCCAACATGTGTAAACCAACCCCCCCCAAATGTGTGGACTTCAACTCCCAGAATCCCTCAGCCAGCTGAGGACAGAATTCTGGGAATTTTTTTTTAAAATTAGATTTATATGCCGCCCTTCTCCGGAGACTCAGGGCGGCTTACAACGCGTTAAGCAATAGCCTTCATACTTCTGTATATTTATACAAAGTCAGCTTATTGCCCCCACAAACTGGGTCCTCAATTTACTTACCTTAGAAAGGATGGAAGGCTGAGTCAACCTTGAGCCTGGTGAGATTTGAACTTACAGTAATTGCAGACAGCTGGTGTTAATCACAAGGCTTTAGTCTGCTGCGCCACCAGTCCCAGCAGAAGTCCATGCTTCTCAAAATTGCAAAGTTGAGAAACACTGGGCTAGAGATTGATGAAAGTAAGTTTTCTATTGAAAGAAGGAAGAAGAAAGGACAAGAATGTGACTATTCAGGGTTGGGGGGTTTTCTAAACACACATACACAAAAGATAAGCACTAGAGAGAGATCCCTTCTTTAGAAACTGGCTCTTAGTATTTTCCTTGAAATTTATCTTGATAGCAACTCTGATAAATTGTCAAAGATGTATAAAGGTAAAGGTTCCCCTCGCACATATGTGCTAGTCGTTCCCGACTCTAGGAGGTGGTGCTTATCTCTGTTTCATAGCCAAAGAGCCAGAGCTGTCCGAAAACGTCTCCGTGGTCATGTGGCCGGCATGACTCAACGCCAAAGGCGCACAGAATGCTGTTCCCTTCCCACCAAAGGTGGTCCCTATTTTTCTACTTGCATTTTTTACCTGCTTTCGAACTGCTAGGTTGGCAGAAGCTGGGACAAGTCACGGGAGCTCACTCCGTTATGTTGCACTAGGGATTCGAACCGCTGAACTGCTGACCTTTCGATAGACAAATTCAGCATCTTGGCCACTGAGCCACCGTGTCCCTCAAAGATATATAAGTGAGTATCAAATATATTTTGGAAATGTAAGCGATGGGAAGGCACTTTCTACCATGTTTGATGGACATGTAAGGAAGCTAAAAAAACGTTGGGCCACATATGGACTTTTAAGAATTAGCTAAAATAAATGTACAATTCCATTTAGGTTTGATGGATCCACAGATTGAAAGAAAACATGGGATTTTTGTATTCTCAGGGAACAACAGCAACAGGACTTTTTGTATGCACAGAGATGGAAACACAAATTCACACAATGGAAGAGTGGACTTGAATTGGAATTAGCTGAGTGGGTGAAAGTAACTATTCTGGTCAAAGAAAATATTTTGTCTAGCTTTGTTTCTATTAAGAAACTTCTGGACTTTCTTCCTTTTGCTGAAAACTGAAAGAAATGAAAATTCGTTTTTCGGATTTGAGGATTAGAACAGTTTATGATTTCAGGTAGTTCTCAGCTTCCAATCATTCACTTAGCAATCATTTAAAGTTAAAACAGCACTGAAAAAAGCGATGGACCGCAGATCCTTGCATTTATGACCGTCGCAACATCCTCACAATAACCCAGTTGGTTTTCATGCCTGAGGCAGGATTAGAATTTGCCAACTCCTGGTGATTTGCTCAAAGTCCTCTGGCCAGCTTTCATTCCTAAAGCGAAAACTAGAACTCCCAATCTCCTGGTGTTTGGCCCAAAGTCACCCAAACCAGCTTTCATGCCTAAGGAAGCACTAGAACTCCCAAACTCCCAGTTTCTAGCTCGATGCCTTCACCACTACACGAAGGCCCTCTTCCTTTAAATGGCTTTTAATTCCAAGGCAGGCCGAAGAATAACCCTGTCCACTTAAGTCCACCTCAGCTGGAAGGGATCTTGGAGGTCTTCTAGTCCAACCTCAAGCAGGAGACCCTATGCCAGTGACGGCAAGCCTTTGTGCCGTCGCGTGCCAAAAGTGGGGAGAGCGCGTAGGAGTCACGTGTGCATGTGCCCACACCCATAATGCAATGCCCCACCCCCGTGCATGCACGCGCGATCCGCCCTGCACTGCCCCACCCCCTGCGCATACACAGGCGCCCCCCATGGACATGCGAGCACAACACCCACGCGCCCCGTTTTGGGCCTAGCAGGCTTCCCTGAAGCTTCCAGAGGCCGGAAACGGCCGTTTCTGGACTTCTGGTAGGCCTGTTTTTCACCCTCCTAGAGCCTCCACATGAGCCTTGGCATCCAAAATGGCCGTGTGGAGACTCCTGGGAGGGGAGGGGCAGCATGGGTATGCGCGCGCGTCTCCCGCATGCGTGGCAGAGGCCTGAAAATCAGCTGGCCGGCGGGAGGCGCGCACGCATGCGTGGTGGAGTTAATCTAGGGCAGTGTTTCCCAAACTTGGCTATTTTAAGGTGCATGGACTTCAACTCCCAGAATTCCCCAGACAGTATGGCTGGTTGAGGAATGCTGGGAGTTGAAGTCCATACATCTTCAAAGGGTCAAGTTTGGGGAACACTGATCTAGGGCGATGACTCACGTGCCCTCAGAAATGGCTCGGCGTGCCACCTGTGGCGTGTGTGCCACAGATTCGCCGTCACAGCCCTATACCATTTTACACAAATGATTATCCAGTCCCTTTTTAAAAGCCTCCAAGTTGTTCCACTGGTTGATTGTTGATTGACTGTTCTTACTGTCAGAAAAGTTCTCCTTAGTTCTAGGTTGCTTCTCTCTTTGTTCTGTTTCCATCCATTACTCCTTGTCTTGCCTTCAGGTGTTTTGGAAAATAGCTTTAAACCCCCCTCCCCTTTTCTTTGTGCAAGCCCCTCAAATATCGGACCACTGCTATCATGTCAACCCTAGTCCTTCTTTTCATTAAAGTAGATATTTATTTATTGATTGATTGATTGATTGATTACATGTATTTATATGCCGCCCTTCTCCCGAAGGACTCAGGGCGGCGAACACAAGTTAAGAAACATGCCCAATTCCTGCAACCGTTCTTCGTATGTTTTATCCCCCAGCCCCAAAATCATCCTTGTTGCTCTTCTCTGCAGTCTTTCCAGAGTCTCAACATCTTTTTTTACACTGTGGCGACCAAAACTGGATGTGGCATTCCAAGCGTGGTCTCACCAAGGCATTATAAAATGGTATTAAAGTTTCACGTGATCTTGATTCTATCCCTCTGATGATGCAGCCCAGAACTGTGTTGGCTTTTTGGGCAGCTGCTGCACACGGCTGGCTCATATTTAAGGGATTGTCCACTAGGACTCCAAGATCCCTCTCACAGTTACTATTATGGAGCCAAGTTTCACCCAGTATGTACCTGTGCATTTACCTAAGTGTAAAAACCTTGCTTTTTTTCTAGATTGAATTTCACTTTGAATGTGCCTCTGCTCTGGAGAACTTCCTTCGGAGGGAGACTGACGAGGGAAAAACGGTCAGCCGAAACCTTGCCGGAGCGGTAATTTCCTAGCCAGCGGGCTGATCCTTCCCGTCATTCTTATGAAACAATCATTTCTCTCCCTTTGCAAGTCCAACTTGCCTTGCCCGTTTTTGTCACCGCTGGGGGAAGCCCCTTGAGGGACCACCGTAAGCTTCCTTTGCTTCTACAGTGGAAAGCCGTTATTCTTTGCACTGATGCCGGCTGGCTGGCATATCTCCCTTGGGATTTCTGAACAAAAAGGCCGGCGTTTCTGGGAATTGTGAAGGTCAAGAAGGGAAGCGGTTGGATTTCTAAGTCGTTTGCATCAGGCGAAGGGAGATCGGCCCTTGATCAGAATAGAATAGAATAGAATTTTTTATCGGCCAAGTGTGATTGGACGCACAAGGAATTTGTCTTGGTGCATAGGCTCTCAGTGTACATAAAAGAAAAGATATGTTCATCAAGAATCATAAGGTACAACACTTAATGATAGTCGTAGGGTACAAATAAGCAATCAGGAAACGATATCAATATAAATTGTAAGGATACCAGCAACAAGGTTACAGTCATACAGTCATAAGTGGGAGGAGATGGGTGATAGGAAAGATGAGAAGATTAATAGTAGCACAGACTTAGTGAATAGTTTGACAGAGTTGAGGGAATTATTTTTTTTAGCAGAGTGATGGCGTTCGGGGAAAAACTGTCCTTGTGTCTAGTCGTTCTGGTGTGCAGTACTCTATAGCGTCGTTTTGAGGGTAGGAGTTGAAAGAGTTTATGTCCAGAATGTGAGAGGTCTGTAAATATTTTCCCAGCCCTCTTTTTGACTCATGCAGTATACAGGTCCTCCATGGAAGGCAAGTAGGTAGCCATTGTTTTTTCTGCAGTTCAGCAGCCCAAGACAGAAGGCTGTGAACGTAGAATCCCAGAAGGAACGGGAAGGGATTTGGGAGATCATCTAGTCGAGGGTTTCCTAACCTTGGCAACTTGAAGATGTTCAACTCCCAGAATTCCCCTCAAATCGAATGAAACTTTGATTTTAGATTTGGTGACTAGAATGATTTTGTTGTTATAGAAGTGCCTTGAAATGTCGAGAAAAGTGAAGCAAAAGGCTGAAGTTCTAATTATTATTATTTTTTATTTTGGCTTCTATTGTACTGAAAAATGCAAAACCACTCCTTCCTTCCTTTCCATCGCTTTCTCTCCCTCTCTTTCTCTTTTCCTCCCTCTCTTTCCTCTTCTCTTCTCTTTTTTTCTTTCTTTACCTTCCTTCCTCTCTCTCCCTCCCTCTGCCTATCCATCTTTCTTTTCTTTCTTTCTTTCTTTCTTTCTTTCTTTCTTTCTTTCTTTCTTTCTTTCTTTCTTTCTTTCTTTCTTTCTTTCTTTCTCTCTTTCTTTCTTTTTCTTTTTTCTCTTTCTTTCTTTCCTTCCTTTCTTCTTTCTCTCTCTCTCTCTTTCTTTTCTTTGCACCCTTCTCTATTTATTTCTCTATTTTTAATTTATAATAAACTTTAATAAAGAAAAATTCTGTCTGTGACTGTGCAAAAGGCTTTTTTTTTTTAAAATCTACTTTCCAAGTTGGCCGTTTTAAGATGGGTGGAAATTTTAAAGGGTTCAACTTTAAAAAAAAAACAGCGATCTACAGAAATTTTTGGTGAAGGACAAAATCAGATGGAACGTCAAAATCTGAACACTCCTTGCAAATTTCTCTTCTTGCTTTGCTGGTGGCGTGGAAATACGTGTGCATGGGGGGTCTCAGATTGCATAGGGGTTGGCCTAGAAGACCTCCAAGGTCCCTTCCAGCTCTATTCTGATTGGGGCTGTGCCAGCTTTGATGGTTTGGGAGAGAACAGAGGTGGGATGATTTAGGAAGCCTGAATGGGGGAGAAAAAAAAAATCTCTGGTGAGAATTTGGGAGGCCTGGACTTCTCACAGCCAGCTTTGCTGTGGCGCCACTGGAGGAAGGTTTTTGCAAAAACCAGAAGGAAAAAGATGCAAACACCGGACTTCTCTGGGTCAAGGACGCCAAAGGAACAGAGAAGAGAAAGCTGGGGAGGAGAGGAAGGGGAGGGAAGGGAAGGGAAGAGCCTGCTGGGAAGGCTGACCGTTTTCAGAAGTGCAGCAAAGCTGATGGGAAACTTCAGCTGGCCAGGGAGTTTACACTTTTCTGGATGCTGAATCAGTAAAGGAGACACAATGGGTTTCTCAGTTTAAGATGTAGGGACTACAACTCCCAGAATTCCCCAGCCAGCCAGCAATGCTGTGCTATACTCTACTCTATTCTACTCTATACCAGTAGTGGGTTCCAAATCCCATCGCTACCAGTTCGCTCGTGGGCACTCGCTCATGCGACGCTTCTGCGCATGCACAGAGACATCCAGGTGGGTGGGCGGAGCCTCCCGCTGCCATCGCTACAGGTTCGCCCGATTCAGGGTGAACCACTAGCAACCCACCACTGTTCTACACTCTACTCTACTCTACCCACCATCCTCTCCTCTCCTCTCCTCTCCTCTCCACTCTACTCTACCCTCTACTCTACTCTACTCTACTCTACTCTACTCTACTCTACTCTACTCTACTCTGTTCGGCTCCATTCCATTCCATTCCATTCCAATCCAATCCAATCCAATCCAATCCAATCCAATCCAATCCAATCCAATCCGTAATCCTATTCATTTATTTGGAAAATGTATATTGCTGCCTCATGGTGACTCAAAGCAGCTTATAGGAAATAAAAGCACAACATAAAATAAAAATAAAATAAAAAATAAAAATAAAATACCCCCACAGCACCCCCGGTGACAACACACCCTCATACCACATTGTTCCTATTCTACTGCCATTGAATGGGTGCCCTCTCAGAATTTTGCCCCCTGCCAAATTCTAAAAGATCCACCATGGTTTGATGCTTTTCTGAGAAACTGAGGCAGAAGCAAAAATGGAAATGGGATCCTTGCGTGGAACACACTGGATCCCTGTAATGAGATCTTCATATGCCTGTTTGATCCCACCACCCCCCATACACAGACCCATACCCAGCCCCCAGCCAATCCAGCTCACTGCAAGCTAGGGGAAAATCTCTACAAAAATGCATATTTTTGTGAATGCGATATGGAAGAATGCATTCCACTTGTGGAAATTATTTGCAGCTTTCATGCTTACGGCAAAACTATAACTCACATTCTCCAGGTGACTGGCCCAAAATCAACCACCTGTCTTTCATTAGTAAGGGTAATGGGGCCAGCAACAGCTCCCCATTGCCCGGTGCGCTCACACAGAGGGGGCCTACTTGGGGTCCCATCAGCCAGGCAATGTCGGCTGATGGCCCCTAGAGAGCGAGCCTTCTCTGTAGGCGCACCTACCCTCTGGAATCAGCTCCCCTTGGAGCTCAGGGTGGTCCCCAACCTTCGCTCTTTCCGCCGTGACCTTAAAACATGGTTGTTTCGCCAGGCTGGCAAAACAATGGGAAGTTTTAATGGGAATTTTAGTTTTTATTGTCTGAATTTTAATCTGGACTGGTGTTATTATTGTTGTGAACCGCCCTGAGTCCTCGCGGAGAAAAGGCAGCATATAAATCCGATAATTAAATTAAATTAAATGAAAGATGGGACTAGAACTCATTGTCCCTTGACACAGTGGTTAAGTGAATGACTGCAGTTGTTAAATTAGTAATAGCGTTGTTAAGTGAATCTGGCTTTCCCCATTGACTTTGCTTGTGAGATGGTCGCAACAGGGGATCACACTATCTCAGGACACTGCAATCGTCATAAGAACGAGGTAGTTGCTAGGTGTCTGAATTTGATCCAGTGACTATGGGGATACTACAACGGTCGCAAGGGTGAAAAACAGTCACGGGACCCCTTTTTCAGGGCCATTGTAACTTCAAACGGTCACAAAACGAGCTGTTAAGTCAAGGACTATCTGTCATCACTCACAACTTGACTGGGACTCCGAAGCTGTCTGGCAAGTAGTGCAGCTCGCGCAACATTGGTGTTCCGTGGGCCCCGCTGCTGCCTTCGGTGCCAGTTGTAGCTGCCGAACAGTCTCCAAGGGCAGCCCCACGCAGCGCGAATTGCAGTAGTCCAACGCTAATGTGCTAAAATGGTATGGAAAGGAAGAGAGCGAGCGAAGGACATCGAGGGATGTTGTGAATGCTCTCTCTCTCTCTCTCTGACACACACACACACACTCAGAGAGAGAAACTGTTGGCTGGGTGAGAAGCAAAAGGTCAGAAGAGCCTGTTCCCGTCAGCGCTTGTTCTCCTCCCCTTGGGAATTCCTGCTGTGGCTGCAATGGGTCGGCTCCCGCAGAGGTGGGGTTTCCTCCCGTCCTCTCCCCTCGTTCCCCCCCTCTTGGGATTGTTGGCAGGCAGCTTTGCTATTCAGGAGGTGCGTCGTGGCGACGCCATCTCAGCTGCTACTGCATGTCTGAAAGACTGATCAGATCTGGGAGGGCGAATTGGGGAAAAAACGTCCATCCGAGGTGGAAGGATGGTGGCAACACCAGCCACTTGATCCCCTGCAGCCACTCCATTCGGAGAAGGCACGGAAATACAGGTAGACCTCGACTGCAATGGAGCCCAAATTTCATCGCATGACTCTGAGGCATCTGCAACCATCATCAATACGAGCATCATGAATTTTGATCAGGTGAAAGGGGAAAAAAACAGGCAGAAGTTGCTTTTTGTCTTTAACTTCCCGAACTTGGGCTTCTATTTGTATTTGTATCTTTTACAAGCAACTTTCATAAAATATATATATATATTTTTAAGGAAAGGAAAGAAGCCCTACTGAGTCAAAAGCACTTCTGTCCAAATAAATTTATTTAGAAATTCAGCGGTGCAAAGCAATTCTGTTGGGGGAATCGGCAGAGGAAGGGAATTTGGCACCGGCCTCAGTTGGCATAGGATGCCAGGAAACAAGGTGAGAGCCAGCCATTTCATTTGATTTCGTTTGGCTTTTTACGCAGGGCTCTGCATACACTTTCCTTCCTTCCTTTTTAAATTGTTCCTTTCTTTCCCGTTGGTTCCTGTTCTATCCCGATTCAGGGAACGCCCCGGGAACACCTTCCATTCAGGGCAACACTAATAAAGCCTTTGGACCTTTGGGATGCTGGGAACATAAATCACAGGTACTTCTTTGGACTTTTCAAATGAGCTAAACAAAAGCCGGCAGTCTGAATGGCAGGTTTGCCAAAGGGCAGGTCAATCCTTTCCTGGTTTTCCCCGTTACTCTCCTCCTACCAAATGGAATGCGGGAAAGTGCTGAGAATGTATTTATTTTATACCACCTTTATTGTTATTATTATTATTTTACAAATATCTCACAACAACAACCCTGTGAGGTGGGTCAGGCTGTGAGGGAGAGACTGACCCAAGGTTAACCAACTGGCTTTCACGCCCAAGGCAGGACTAGAACTCACCATCCCCTGGATATAGGCCCAAAGTCACCCAGCTGGCTTTCATGCCTAAAGTGGAAGTAGAACTCAAGAGCCTCCTGGCGATTGAGCCGTGGTGGCGCAGTGGTTAAAGTGTAGTACTGCAGGCTAAACTTCTGCTGCCTGCCGGCTGCCTGCAATTTGGCAGTTCGATTCTCACCAGGCTGAAGGTTGACTCAGTCTTCCATCCTTCCGAGGTCAGTAAAATGACTCTGTAAACCGCTTAGAGAGGGCTGTAAAGCATTGTGAAGTGGTATATAAATCTAAGTGCTATTCAGCGGTAGATTTCACATTTTGTTACCACTGGTTTGCCGTGCACACATGCCTTCCATGCATTCACCCAGCCCAGTGATGACTTTCATGCCTAAGGCGGGACTAGAACTCACCGTTTTCTGGTGATTGGTCCACAGTCATCCAGTAGGCTTTCATGCCTAAGGCGGGACTAGAACTCACTGTCTCCTGGTGATTGGCCCACAGTCATCCAGTAGGCTTTCATGCCTAAGGTGGGACTAGAACTCACTGTCGCTGTTGTGGCCCGCCAGCGGACTACGCGGATCGTGGCTGATCCCGACGAGGAGGCTGGTGTGGTGTTGCACCAGCAGCCTGAGCAGCTGGTGCTCGCGTCGGACAGCGAGGAGTCAAAAAGGATGTGATGCCTGAGGCAGAGACTCAGCCAAGGCCTTCAGAACCTCCAGAGGCTCCTTCCAGTGGAGAGAGCGAAGTGGAGGAGCCTCTCCTCAATGCTCGGGCACGCAGGGCTGCCAAAAGGCAGGAGTGGCTACTCAGGAGGAGGAGGTCTACTCGAGAGTAGGGCTTGAGGATAATTGGCCACTTCCTTAGCGTATTTAAGCTAGTGCTTTCTTGCTAGAAACAACGTCTCATTACTACAGAGCATCTTGGAGAGCGAGCAACTTCTCATATCTGGTTTTCTGGGTTGGTTGCCAACCTTTGTTGTACTTTGTTCTTAATAACTTTGATAAGGACCCTTTGCACGGGAAGCCTGCATTATTGAAAGGGGTTTGTTTGGAATTAAACAGTGTTTGCGAAGCTTGGTATGTGTCATATTCTCTGGGAATCCGAAGCTGGGGCAGAATAGTCGTCTGGAGATTCAACCAAAGTCACCCAGATGATTTTCATGCTTAAGGCATGAAATCAGTCGACTGGTGATTGGCCGAAACACCCATCCGGCTTTCATGCCTAAGGCAGAACTAGAACTCACAGTCTCCTCCCTTCTAGCCTGGTCCCTCAGCCACTAGATCAAACTGACTCATCTTTCCTGCTTGTCCAGAAGTGTCTGGAGGATATGGTCGAAAAAGTCCTTGAGTCACGGACTCAAGGCCGGATGGAAAAAGTCCTTGGAGCCGGCCTTTTAAGCTTCTAAGTTGTAATGGTCATAAAATGATTTTGATGTTTTTTTGGCATCGGTTGTTAAGCAAATCAGTGTGGTTGTTTAAGTCAATCGCTGGTGGTTAAGCAAACTACACGATCATTAAATGAAGCAATGGCTTGCGATGGGTACGGTTCAGTGGTGGGTTGCCCCCAGTTCTCACCGGTTCTATAGAACCGGTAGTAAAACCGGCGGGAGGCCCTGCCTACTAACCCCGGCGTCAGCAAAACACTTCTGCCTATGTGCAGAAGCTTCTGGGCGAACGAAGCAAGTGCGCGCGTGTGGCCCCGTTGCAAACTGGTAGTAAAGATAAGTAGAACCCACCCCAGGTATGGTTCTGCCAAAAACTGGAAGTTAACTGCCGGTGTTCAGCAAAACCGTTGTAAAAATGAGAACATGCGATTGCGGCATGCTGCAAATGGCCCTAAATGCATGTCGACCGGTTCCTGAACAGCAGTCACATGACTGTAGAGATCTGGGTCATAAGTACCCTTTTTGAGGTCTGTCGTAAATTCAAAGGTTTCTTTTAAGGGATTGGTTGTTAAGTCAAGGAACAACTGTATTGTAGATCAGGGGTCTCCAACTTTGGCAAGTTTAAGACTTGTGGACTTCAACTCCCACAATTCCTCAGCCAGCTTTGCTCAGAGCCCACTGTAACAGCATTGCCAAAAAGGCATTAAGAGTTGTTAACCTAATCTTGCGAAGCTTCTTCTCCGGTAACATTGTATTGTTAACTAGGGCATACAAAACCTTTGCCAGACCAATTCTCGAATACAGCTCATCTGCCTGGAATCCGCACTGTATATCGGTCATTAATATGATTGAGCGGGCCCAGAGGTATTTCACGAGAAGAGTATTTCCTACTCACAATAGAATTCCCTAGGCCACCAGGTTTGAAATTTTGGGCTGGGACAATCTGGAACTGGGTGGCCTATGGTAAGATCTAAGCACAAAATTATCTGCTACAACGTCTTATCTGTCAATGACTTCTTCAGCTTCAACCTCAATAATACACAGGGAAACAATCGATACAAACTCAAGGTAAATTGCTCCAAACTCGATTGCAGAAAATACGACTTCAGCAACAGAGTGGTCAATGCCTGGAATGCTCTACTCGACTCGTCGTTACATCCTCAAACCCTCACAGCTTCAACCTTAAACTGTCTACCATGGACCTCACCCCATTCCTAAGAGGCCCGTAAAGGGAGTGTGCATAAGCACACCAGCGTGCCAACCATCCCTGTCCCACTGCCCTCATTTATTTGTATTCATTTCTTTCGTTCATATCCATGTTTATATTTATACCTGCTACCTTGTACATGTTTGACAAACTAATAAATACTAAATAACAAGTGACACTGACGGTCAGATCTCTTCTGCTCCTCCCATTACTTTGGCCTATCCGAGATCTGGAGTCAACCTCTCCATTGGCAAAACATTTTTTGGGGCTGGCAACGACACAACAGCCTAATTCAGCAGTGCACCATTTCTGCAGCTGCGCTCTTGATGCGCTAAGTTATTGTGATTTGAGCAAGGACCGTTCCAAAGCGCAGTATTGTTTTACGACCCTGGTATCCAGAGATCTCTTGCAAATGTGCTTTTTACACTCAACGAGAGATGTTTATGACAGCTATGATGGAGCTTGGTCTCATCAGAAAGGATCAACGGCTTGATAACCTGCCAATCCATTTTTTGAGTTCTTCCAAAAATTAGTTTTATGACTCTGGGCCAGTGGTGAAATCCAAATTTTTTTTACTACCGGTTCTGTGGACGTGGCTTGGTGGGCGTGATTTGGTTGAGGTGGCAGGGGAAGGATACCGCAAAATCCCCATTCCCTCCCCACTCCTGGGGGAAGGATATTGCAAAATCTCCATTCTTTCTTTTTTTTTAAAATTTTCAATTAGAATGTGGATAATACAAATAGTAGGAGAAAAAATTGAACTAGACCCCAAGATATTTTTATTAGGAATTTACAAACAAAACATTAGAAAAGAAAAGATATACTTAATACATCACATAATTACAGTGGCGAGAATAGCGAATGCACAAGTATGGAAGAAGGAATATTTGCCAAACGATCAGCAAGTAATACAAAAGATATATTTGTGTGCAGAATCGGATCAATTAACGCAGAAATTAAAAAATGAGGAAAGCTCAAAATATTCTAGGGTATGGGATAGATGGTACGATTGGATCAAAGAAAGACAAAATGGATAATGATACTTTTAATTGAATATGAAAGCTAATTTGAACGAGCAATATATGTTATTATACTCTTAGTGAATTGTAAATTAAGAATGAAAATTGGAAAGGTATTTGTATGTTAACCTTATATAAGTACCCATGATGACTTCACCGACAAAAGGCATGTGGATGAAAATGGGACAAGCAATGAATGGTATAATGTATGTATATATATGTGTATATGTATAGTAATCACATATAGATACTTAAGAGAGTAGAAACGAATTTCATCATTGACTACGATTTATGGACATGGATATTTTAATATGGTTTTTATCTGTTTTTGTATACATTTGAAAGTTAAATAAAGTTTGTTTTGCAAAATCTCCATTCCCACCCCACTCTGGGACCAGCCAGAGGAGGTATTTGCCGGTTCTCCGAACTGCTCAAAATTTCCACTATTGGTTCTCCAGAACCTGTCAGAAACCTGGTGGATTTCACCCTTGCTCTGCGCCCCTCTTTTCTTCCATATCCTGAGCTGAGAGACAGACAAATTCCAGTAACAACAAAAACAAGGAGCAAGAATAGAGCCGTTAAACCCACTCTACCATTCAAGGAATTGCCCAAGTGTAATAGTATACGGACTTATACAACTGTATAAGAGTTGTACAGTATACAACTCTTATAGCTGTGCTCTGAGGCAGTTAGGACCCAGCCAGTGCTGAAGGATTAACAGCTGAGTTCAGCAACTGACTGGATATTTCTTGAATGTCACAACAGTGCCACCTGCAGCAATTTCCCAGGTCCTGATGCTCCCTCCAGGAAATGAAAGCTTGGACTTTCAATCAGAATAGAAGGGACCATGGAGGTCTTCTAGTCCAACCCTGTTAGGAGACTACTCTGTACCATTTCAGAAAAGTGGCTGTCTGGTCTCTTCAAAGTTATTCTACGTCTCTTCTTAAAAACCTCCAAGTGATGAAGCACCCACAACTTCTGAAGGCAGACAAGCTATTTCATGGGTTAATTGTTCTCACCGTTAATTAGAATAACAGTTGGAAGGGACCTTTTAGGCCATCTAGTCCAACCCCATCAAGCAGGAGACTCTATATCATTTCAGACAAGTGGCTGTCCAGTATTTTCTTAAAAACTTCCAGTGATGAAGACCCACAACTTCTGGAGGCAAGCTGTTCCACGGGTTAATTGCTCTCACTGTTAGGAAGGAGGTTTCTCCTTAATTCCAGGTTGCTTCTCTCCTGGATGAGTTTCCATCTGTTCTTTCTTGTCTTGCCTTCTGTTGCTTTGGAAAATAAGTTGTACCCCACTCCTTTGTGGCAGCCCCTCAAGTTTTATAAAGCGGTATTATTACCTCATATGATCTTGACTCTATGCCTCTGTTTATACAACCGATGATTGTATTAGCTGTTTTGGCTGCTGCTGCTGCACACCGCTGGCTCATATTTAAGTGATCGTCCAGTAGAACGCCCAGGTTTCTCTCACAGTTTCTGTTTTTGAGTCAGGACTTGATCGTTTCATGTGTACTTAAAAGAATAACGGAGTTAGAAGGGACCTTGAGGTCTTCTGGCCCAACTCCTTGCTCAAGCAGGAGATCCATTCTCCATCCTGGAGAAATGGCTGTATAGTCTTTGTTTAAAAACCTCCAGGAGCACCCACAAGTTCCAAAGGCCTAGTGATTAAGGCACAATGATCCACTGATTAATTGGATTAATTAATCGCCGACTTCCGGACTTTTCGTCGGGCTTTGAAAACCTATCTCTTCCAAGTTGCCTGATCCCTTCTATTTTTAAAATTTTTTAGAGTTTGATTGATCTATTTTAATATTTATTTGTTTTAAATTTTTCAGCCAAATTTATATTTGCTTTTAGTATGATTTTAACTTTTATGTATTGGTTTTTTAGTTGGCTGTTCACCGCCCTGAGTCCGTAAGGAGAAGGGCGGTATATAAGTCTAATAAATAAATAAATAAATAAATAAATAATTGTTCTATCGGGAAAGCTCTTCTTAGTCCTAGGTTGTTTCTCCCTTTGAGAAGTCTCCGTCTGTTACTTTTTGTCCTGTCTTCTGGTGCTTTGGAGAATAGCTCGAACCCTTCTTCTCTGGGACAGCCCCTCAGATATTGGTATACTATCATGTCATCCCTAATCCTTTTTGTTGGACTAAAATCTGTTCCAAATTTCTAATTTACCGTGATAACATCCCAGTCCTTGATAGTCCAAAGTTGTCTTCTTCTCATCCCAAGCTAATGAGAGACCAACTGAAGTTTCAAGGTCAAAGCAGGGGTGAAATGCTCCCGGTTCAGACCGGCTCGGGCGAGTAGGTAGTGATGGCGGCGGGCAGTTCAGAGAACCGGTAGCAAAAATCCCTGCCCCCACCTCCTATGCCGCGTGATCATCAAAGCCTTTGTTTTTTTTTTAAATGGCTCTGATGATCCCAGCTGAGTTGCCCGCTATGCTAATCAGGCAACTCAGCTGGGATCGCCAGAGCCTTTTGAAAACATTTTTTAAACATGGTTTTACATGTAAAAAATGGTTTTAAAAGTAAAAAAAAAAACGCCCACGCCCACCTAGTCACATTAACCACCCACCCACCAAGTTACGCCCACAGAACAGGTAGTAACAAATTTTAGATTTCACCCCTGGGTCAAAGGACTAGTAGTTAGCATGATCAGGCTGTTGTGATGTGATCCGATACCAGAGGGTACGATTGTCAGTCGTCTGTTGTGGGCTGAGTCACAACTTGATGGCTTTTTGGCTTGCCAATGTCCTTCTACCCCAAAGGGACAGACTCATCCACCCAGATGATTAATGGAAGCTGATCGGTTGCTGAGAAAGGTTGGGTTATTTCCTGTGGATCGGGTGGGGTAGTTTGACTGAGCCTTCGTTGCTGCCTAGCATGAGTTGTAACAAAGGTTTTGGGTCAAATGATTCCATGTGACTTATTGTGTGTCACTTGTTTGTTGGAAAAAAATATCGGTCTGGTTCAGTTCCAAGTAGGGAGAAAGACCCTGGAAACAGGGAGGCTGATTGGAAAGAGAGTTTATTGAAGCACGTGGGTTTGAGGTCCTTGGCAGCTGACCACATGGAGTGGAGAATGAGGGTTATTTAAAGCCCTCTCTGGGCTTTGAACTTGAGCTTCCTGTTCCTGTAGCAAGAGCATTTATTCTATTGGTTGCTGTAGGGGTCACAACTAACTTTGTAGGTGCTGATGCAATGAAAGGGCTTGTTATGGCTGAGGTAGGCTAATCCTACCTTTGTTCAGAATATCCTATCTTGAATAGATTACCAAATCTGCATTTCTTAAAAGTTGGCCCCTTAGTTTCTACTTGGGGCAGAGAGCTGAGGCCTGAGTTTCTGTCTTTAGAAACATGTTTCTCCTTTGGGGAAATATAATTTTCTGCCTTTTTAAAATATTTCTCAAAATACTTTTATTTTTCTAGGAGGGTAGGTGTTAACTTTCTACACGTTGGTTCTCTGAGCTTTGGAAGATGCTGGCTGGGGAATTCTGGGAGTTGGAGTCCATCCATCTTCAGGTTGCCAAGGTTGAAAAACACTGCCAAGCTAACGGCTCTAACGGTCCTTTCTGAGGAAAAAAAAAGAAAAAAAGAGGGGGGTGGGGCCACAAAGGAGAAACCTGGCGAACGCCACCCCCGCCCCCGCAGAATCCGCCGAGCATGCCGGGATTCGGAGTCCGTCCCTCAATATCTAAGCCTAAACTGCCTCCTCTTGCGGGACTGCAGTTCCCGAAAGGCTTTGCGAAGAGACGAACGCACAGGTGTAGCGCCGCATGGCCCTCTGGGAGAGGCGGGCGAGCGACCCTCAGGAACGAAGACCGAACTTCGTTTCCCAGCATGCCTTTGGGCGAGCGGCCAAACCGGAAGAGGCGTTGCCGTGGTCACCGAAGGCAGCTCGCCCGCTCTTCGCCGCGGCTCAGCCGGCAGCGTCCCGGGGACGGAGTTGCTTCGCCTCCCTCCTCCCCGGGGCCAAAGCGCGGAGCGGAGAGCCGGCGCCATGGGCGGGGAGGAGGAGGAGGTCCTGCGCATCGCCAAGCGGCTCGACAAGATGGTCGCCAAGAAGAGCGTGGTGAGTGGGGGGCGCCGGCGCCGCCCGCCGCCTTCCCGGCCCGCGGAGGAGCCCGTCCGGAGGCCCGCCCTGCAACCACCGCCGTCGCTTCCTCCATCTCCGACAAACTCCCGTTGCTTGGCCGTCTTTAGTTTCTCAGAGAAACCCCCCCCCCCAAGTCCGTCCTCACCGCTGCCATGGCAACGCCCGCGCCGCATCGCCTGGAGAACGGGCCCCGCCCAGGACAACCCGTTGGCCCCGCCTCCCCGCCGCTATTTAAATACTTTAGCCGTTGGCCACGCCCTCGTTCATGCCGTGAAGCGCTGGTGGCCCCGCCCACTGCTCTAGCGCTTCGCCCGCCCCTTTGAAACCACGCCCCCTTCCCTGGTCGCCGCAGCCTTGTCTGCCCGCCTTCACCGTCCTTGTTCCATCGAGCGTAGCTTCTCGCGCCCGCTTGCGTTCTTTTTTTTTTTTTCGTGTGTGTATGTGAATCGGTGGGGCGCTTAAAGGGAAAAGATACTCCCCACCACCACCACCTTGGCCCGTGTTGGGATCCTCGCTTCTTTGCACGGTTTCCAGATTCCTTTGAGTTGATCTCGATTCCGGGAGATAATGCTCGTCCTTAAAAATTCCTTTTTCCCCCTTGGAAGTTTTTGACCTTTGGGCCGAGATTTCCTGGTGGTCTCCCATCCAGGGAGCAACCCCTTGGATCCGGCTTCATTGTTTTGAGCCAATCCGAACTTGACATGGGGTGGCCACCTGCTGAAAGCAAAGAGAAAGGCTTCCGAAAGCTGCTAAAGACAGGCAGTCCCCGACCTACGACCACAATGGACAGGCAGTCCCCGACTTACGACCACAATGGAGCCCAGCATTTATGTTGCTAAGTGAGAAATTGGTTAGCAATAGCAATAATATTTAGACTTGTATACTGCTTCACAGTGCTTTACAGCCCTCTAAGAGGGTTTTTAAAAAATTTAATTCATATGCTGCCCTTCTCTGGAGACTCAGGGCAGCTTACAATGCGTTAAGCAATAGCCTTCATACTTTTGTTTATACCTGCTTAGTAGGGCTTTTGGCCCCCCCTAAGTGGTGTTCTTTTTTATACAAAGTCAGCTTATGGCCCCCACAATCCGGGTCCTCATTTTACCTACCTTGAAAAGATGGAGCCTTGAGCCTGGTGAGATTCGAACTTGCAGTAATTGCAGGCAGCTGGTGTCACTTTAACACCACTTTTAAGCTGCGCCACCAAGGCTTTTGGTTTACAGAGTCGGCATATTGCCCCCAACAATTTGGGTCCTTAAGGGAGTTTTGCCACATATTACGACATTTTCTTGCCATAGTTGTTAAGTAAATCACTGTGGTTGTTAGATTAGTAACACGGTTAAGTGAATCAGGCTTCCCCATTGACTTTGCTTGTCAGAAGATCACAAAAGTGAGGGATGACATGATCCCCACACACTGCAACTGTCATAAATGTGAGTCAGTTGTCCAGCATCCAAATTGTAAATCATGTGATCATGGAGATGCTGCAATGGTCATAAGTGTGAAAAATGGTCACAAGTCACTTTTTCAGTGCCGTTGTAACTTCAAACGGTCACCGAACGAGCTGTTGTAAGTTGAGGACTATCTCTATTTCTTGGGGGAAAAAACCCTTAACTTTCTGAAAAATGTACAATAGGTCGCAATGCCTAGTCAACTTTTGACCGGTCTCAGAAGAGAAATAGGACTGGATCTGGCTAATATTTGCATGGGAGACTGACAGAAAAAACGACGGCTGTAAGATTCATTGTGTGTGTGTGTGTGGGGGGGGGGGGATCACAAAAAAATACAGGTCGTCCTTGATTTATAATCATATTTGAGACCAGAATTGTGAAACGAGGAGGTTGTTAAATAATTGCATCTGATTTTGTGGCCTTTTTTTTTGCCACAGTTGGTAAACGAATCATTGCAGTTGCAAAGTGAATCAAAGCTGGGTCCCGTCCCCCGCTTGATTTTGCTTACTGAAAGCCAACTGGGAAGGTCGCAAACGCCGACTATATGACCAAGTGCCCGAGTTTTGATCACATGACTTTGGGGATGCTGTGATGGACACAAGTGTGAGGACAGGTCATAAGTCACTTCTTTTTAGTGCTGTCAAAACTGCTGGGAAACAAATGGTTGTAAGTCAAGGACTATTTCTGAGCTGTTTTTAAAACCACCAAGTTTAAGAGAACACCAAGGACTCCATAATTCCTTTTCCTTCTCCACTTTTGCCACTCCGTAAATCCCACTTCCTTCTAGCATTGATGATGTTATCTAATTGGGTAATGAAACGTCTCCATGCAAATAACCAAGTTCAGAGAGCACAAATGACCCCGCTGATTAAAAGTCTTTGGAAACCTACAACCTCGTCTAATTTGAAAGTTAGGCAACCATAGTTTGATTTTTCTTTTGTTTCACATAATATTATTTCAATTGATATACCGTATTTTTTGACCGAACTAGCGTTTTCCATTCCTATACCGTATCCCCCTCTCTGATTGGTAACGGCTCTCTATTTCTGCTTAGACTTGTGAATTTGAGTCCCTTTTCTATAGCGTGTTTCTCTGAAAATAAGACCCTGTCATATATTTTTTTGAACCCTGAAATAAGCGCTTGGCCTTATTGCCATGCGCTCAAAAGCCCGATTGGGCTTATTATCGGGGGATATCTTATTTTGGGGGAAACGGTATTTACGTCACCTCATCAAAACGATTTAACAATTTGATATTGGATGTATCTTAACTTGTGGAATTTCTTTTATTTTTGAGGAAGGGGCAATGGACTTGCTGAAGGAACTGAAAAGTATGCCGATAACCCTGCATTTACTACAGGTAAATCGTGATATTGACTATCTCTTTTCCTCCTAATGTATTCTCAATTTGTCTAGACATCTTTATGTGTTATACTTTGAAAAACATTAATACTTGATCATGAATGAAGACCTATACAGATAGCCCTCAAGTTATGGACCACAATTGAGCCCAAAACGTATGTTTGCAAAGTGAGAAATTTGTTAAGTGAGCTTGGCCCCATTTTACGCCTTTTCTCGCCAGGTTTGTTAAGGGAATCACTGCCGTCGTTAAATTAGCCACACGATTGTTAAGTGAATCTGGTTTCTCCAGCTTGTTAGAAGGGGATCACATGACTCTGGGACACTGCAACCGTCATAAATGTGAGTTAGTGGTCAAGCATCCGAAATCACGTGACCGTGGGGGATGCTGCAATGGTCATAAGTCTGAAAAATGGTCATAAGTCACTTTTTTCAGTACCATTGTAACTTTCAGTGGTCACTTAGTGAATATTGTAAGTTGAGGACTATCTGTACTGTCTGTCTATTTTGGTGTTTCTCAACCTTGGTCGCTGGACGATGTGTGGACTTCAACTCCCAGAATTCCCCAGCCAGCTCTGCTGGCTGGGGAATTCTGGGAGTTGAAGTCCACACATCGTCCAACGGCCAAGGTTGAGAAACACTGGTCTATTTCTCGTGCTTTACCTAAATACCTTGCTCCACTATATAATATCAATACTCTTTAAAACCCATTTCCGATTGGGGTTTGGTGTCCCATGGCATGAAAATTAAAGGCAAGATTCTATACACAGTAAGGAAAAAAAAATAAGATTTCTAAAGTAAACAGTTCTAAAGTTGTTGCTTTGTGAAATTTAGTGCAAATTGTCAAACAGAAACACGGAAACAGAAATAAAATGATGGCAGAAGGCGGCCTAATTCTCCACTCCGTTTGAGTTTTTTTTAAATTGTATTTTGTTTTTTGTTGGATGATGGACATGTGTTTATCCCAAGATATTTAAACTCAGTTAATTATGTTTGACTCACTTCCTCCACTGGAAGTTGCTTTCAAGCTTCCGCTACTCTTTTCTGCGTCCTCGACTTACGACCACAATTGAGCCCAAAATGTAGGTGGCTAAGGTGAGAGGTGATGAAATGAGTTTTGCCCCATTTTACGACCTTTCTTGCCACAGTCGTTAAGTGAACCACTGCCATTGATAAATTAGTAATCTGGTTGTTAAGTGAATCTGGTTTACCCATGGACTTTGCTAGTCAGACAGTTGCAAAAAGTGATCACCTGTACAGTAGTGGCCAGAATTGTGGAAAACTTTTGGGAAAAGTGTATTTTTGAGGTTTGATGGTTAATAACATCACTTCTTTTTTTGGAGTTTCAAGATAATGCCACTGCTGGAATGGCCTGGGAATAGCCCAGACTTTAACCCAATTGAAAATCTATGGAGCCGACTAAAGAAATTTGTTAGTCAGAAGCAACCCAGCTATAAAACCCAGTTAATAGAAGCAATCTAAGGAGCCTGAGTAGCGTAGGGGAGTAATGCCTCCTACAAAGGCAGCATTTAAGATCCAGCTGCTGCAATTACTTGCGAGTTCAATCCCAGGCAGGCTCAAGGTCGACTCAGCCTTCCATCCTTTATAAGGTGGGTAAATTGAGGACCCAGTTTGTGGGGGTAGTAAGCCAACTTTATATAAATATAAATATACAAAAGTATGAAGGCTATTGCTTAACGCATTGTAAGCCGCCCTGAGTCTCCAGAGAAGGGCGGCATATAAATCAAATTTAAAATAAAAATAAAAATCATTCAATCTTGGTTTCGCATTATAACAGCTGCAGAACTAAAAGGCTTGGTTCACTCCATGGGAAGACATTCTAAGGCCGTCATTCATGCTAAGCTTACCCAACTAAGTATTAACTGACATGGTGATCATTTTTGCATAGTTCTTTTTATCTATGGTGATCATTTTTGTATATCTTGTATTTTCTATATGTTTCACTTTTCTTCTTTATACTGTAACTGCTATTATAATAGCAAATCCTTCATAAAAGTTACTGCTTTACATTCTTGATTAAAATTATCTTTCCATTGATATATAATTTAATGGTACTATTCCCCGCCCCCCCAAAAGTGGTGTTATTAGCTAGTTTTAGAAAATACACTTTTCCCAAAAGGTTTCCACAATTTTGGCCACTACTGTAGTTAAAAATGTCACACATGAAAAGGCCTTTCTAACATTACTTTTGAACTTCTCTCCTGTCACTTTGAGGGCGACGCTCCCGAGTTCTTGATTTTTGCCTAATATTGAGAATGCCGCCATGTAGAAAAATAGCCTGCGACTAAATCTTAACTTAGAGTTTTGGCAGTCTTCCCTTGTCTTGAAGAATTTAATCTTCATTGAAACATTTTTTTTTATTTTTAATTTGATTTATATGCCGCCCTTCTCCGGAGACTCAGGGCGGCTTACAATGCGTTAAGCAATAGCCTTCATACTTTTGTATATTTATACAAAGTCAGCTTATTGCCCCCACAAACTGGGTCCTCAATTTACCCACCTTAGAAAGGATGGAAGGCTGAGTCGACCTTGAGCCTGGCTAGGATTGAACTCAGAGAAATTACAGGCAGCTGGTGTTAATTGCTGCCTTTAGTAGGAGGCATTAGCCCTCTACGCTACACAAAACATTGCTAGTTCTGGGGCCAAATCACGTCTTCGTTTAATATTTTTCAGTCTACCCGAATCGGGATGTCTGTGAACGCCCTTCGGAAGCAAAGCACAGATGAAGATGTAATTGCACTCGCCAAGTCGCTTATCAAGGCTTGGAAGAAACTGCTAGGTAAGAAATAGGTGTAGGTGAGTCAAATAATAAAAAACATGTTATGGAATATATCAAGATACCCCTACTTTTGGTTTTGAGCCACATCATGCTCATGCAGAATTTGAAGGCTGGAATTGTATTCTATTTTCCCTATAGGTAGTCCTCGACTTAACAATAGTTCATTGACTGACTATTCATAGTTACAACGGCATTGAAACTGGTGTGACTTATGACCGTTTTTCAGAGTTACGACCGGTTGCAGCCTCCCCATGGTCACACGATCAAAACTCGGAGGCTTGGCAAAGTGATTCGTATTTATGACGGTTGCAGTGTCACGAGATCCGCTTTTGTGACCTCCTGGCAAGCAGAGTCAGTGGGGAAGCCAGATTTATTTAACAGCCGTGTTCCTCCCTTAACAAATGCAACGGCCCGCTTAACAGCTGTGGCAAGAAAAGCCGCGAAATGGGGCAAACTCACTTCCCAAATGTTTCACTTAGTGATGTAAATTTTGGGGCTCAATTGTGGTCGTAACTCGAGGACTGCCTGTAGAGGTTTTCTCACACCATGATTTCTAGGTAATGTTTTTTTTTTTGTCAATTTTTGTCAGCCTTCCTGCTAAACTAAGATAGGAAAACTTGACCAGGTGAACTAAATCTACTTAATTGGAAGGCTACCTTAACAGAATCTTGCAGGTCTGAAGGTGTTCTGCCCCAGCTACGGACCCCAAAGAACTCAGCACACACAAAGTCTGTACAAACCGTAGTTTACTAAAATAAAATCAGTTTTTTTCTCAAACAAAGGCTGTTAATTTACTTCCTTAACAGCCTGCAAGAATCCAAAGAGTAAATAATCATAATCTTACTATGGTTGGCAGAAAGCCCAGAAGCAATTTGCAGAGATTTAAGATCAAGGCACGAAGGAGAGTGAACGAAGTTGTTCCCTGCAAATTGCTTCAGTCGGCATTCCTCCTTAAATAGGCTAAGGGAGTAGCCAATTAGCCTCAAGCCTTACTCTCGAGGAGACCTCCACTTGAGGAGCCACTCCTGCCTTTTGGCAGCTCTGTGTGCCTGTGCGAGAAGAGGCTCCTCCTCTTCGTCCTCTTCACTTAAAAGAGCTTCTGGAGGTTCTGAAGGCCCTGGCTGAATCCCCGCCTCTGGCACCACATCTTCTCCAGCCTCATTGTCTGACTCGAGTGCCAGCTGCATAGGCTGCTGGCGCAGCACCACACCAGCCTCCTCGCTGTCCGAATCAGCCACCAGCCACACAGTCCAGGTATGGGCCACAACAGAAAGTACCGACTTCCTGCCTGCCCCCTTTTAACTACTAGAGTCATTGGTGCAGGTCCCTCCTAACCATTAAACCAGTTTTTCTCAGCCTTGGCAACTTTCAGATGTGTGGGACTTCAACTCCCAGAATTCCCCCACCAGCAACGATTAATGCCAGACTGGCTGGGGAATTCTGGGGAATGAAGTCCCACAATCCGAAAGCTGCCAAGATTGAGAAACAGTGCTGTAAACCCCCAGAATTCCCCAAGCCTAACGAACCTTGATGAATTCCTAATTCTACTACTTCCTTCATGCTACGTCCATGAATACAGGTAGTCCTCGAGTTATGACCACAGTTGAGGCCAAAGTTTATCGTGTGTTGGTGGGTGTCGCACATTGGTGGTTGTGACACATATTTTGAGTGACGGAGCCGCAGCAGAGGGGTGAAAGAGCCACATGCGGCTCCAGAGCCACAGGTTGCTGACCCCTACCCTAACCCATTGACTTTGCTTGTCAGAAGGTCACAAAAGCGGATCACATGACCCGTGGACATTGCAACTGTCATAAACACGAACCATTTGCCAAGCCTCTGATTTTTGATCATGTGACCATGGGGATGCTGCAGGCATCGTAACTTATGAAAAACAGTTACAAGTCACTTTTTTTCAATGCTAAATGCTAAATGAACTGTTGTAAGTCGAGGATCAGCTGTACTGAGATCCATGGCTGCTATCTTGAGAATCGATCTTCAAATGCTTATTATTACGATTTTACTTCTGAATTAGATTGAGTTCAATTTTCCTTGAACGCTGAGGGTCATAAAAAACAAACCAATGACAATTACGCACCTTCCAAAAGTCGAAGCAATCAAACATGAACAGGCTTCAAGTCCAAAGAGAGGACAAGATAGTGTTGTGGCCTGCCAGTGGCCAGCAGAGCCTCCGGAGTCCGACATCAGCAAGGCAGAAGAACAGCGGAGCCTGTTCCCAGAGCTGTCAGGAGACAGGAACAGTTAAGAAACAGGGTCGACTTGGGAGTAAGGCTTGGTGATGATTGGCCCCTCCCATAAGACATAAAAGAGGAGCAAAACGGGACGTGAGCTTTTGCAGGAAGCAATTAGTTCATCTGATCGGTGAAAGCTTTGGAAAATTCTGTTTGACTCTGCTAAATTTGGCCTTGCCTTTCATGTGACAGTTAGTTCTCTGGCAGCATTCCAAGGGAGATAAGGTGGGTGTTTATAAACATTCCCCTGAAAGATTGTTTGAGGAGCCTTTCGGACTGGGAATGACAATAATTCACAGCCGTATGAATTAGAGAGGTTTGCCAGGACTAAGATTGTGTTTTATGTTTTCTAAGGAAGCCTAGGTCAGAACAGATAGACATGTAGGAACACAGCCTTAACCCTGAATATTCCCCTCCTATATCTCTTTCTAGAAATAACAAAAATGTCCAGGAAAAAGATGTAGCTAGAACTGGATTCTTTTCCTGGCAAAAAGCTGGTATGTTGCATGGTCTTTTAATTGCCAGGAAAATCACATCCTCTCTCCATCATTGTCCACGTCATGACAGATGTTCTTCCAAGCCTCCTCAGGTGTTAACATAGAAACCTAGACCATGCTGTTGTCTACTGCTTTGGAGGCTAACTGGCTCAGAAGACGATCTTATGGCCAAAGAATGAGCCGTCCTAGAACCTCACTAGTGGCACAAGACCCATGGCTTCCTTATGGCGGCTTCATTCTTTACTGCTTGTCCTTCTTCCTCCTTAACTCTGTTCAGATGCTTCCGAAGATAAGAGAGATGAGAAGAAGAAGAGTTCTCTGCCAGCCTCTTCTTCAAAAGAGACCGGCGATTCACGAGACCAAAGGTAATCCTTAGCCAGAGATAGTGGTATTGTACCAGTTGCCCCCTTAACCCACCCAGCTTTTGTTTCAAATGTTTATTTAATTCATATCCCACCTTTATTATTTGTTTTATAAACGACTCAAGGCAGTGAATGTAGCCAATACTCCTCCTTCCTCCTATTTTCCCAATAACAGCAATCCTATGAGGTGGGCTGGGCTGAGAGAGAGAGAAAGAGAGAGAGAGAGACTGGCCCAAGGTCACCCAGCTGGCTTTCATGCCTAACATGGGACTATTGTGGTCCGCCAGCAGCCTGCGGAACTGGCAGCATAACCAGACAGTGAGGAGGCTGGGAAGGACCATGGGCCAGTCCTGGAGTCTGGGGAAGGCTCGGACAAGGGCTCTGCGTCAGAGGCAGAGAAAGGGCCATCTGGGAGATACATGCTGCCTCCGGAGCCTCCAGAGTCGGACTTCAGCGAGGCAGAGGAACAGAGGGAGCCTGTTCCCAATGTGCGCATGCGCAGAGCTGCCAAAAGGCAACAACAGTTAAAACAAAAGGGATGACTCAGAAGTAAGGCTTGGAGCTGATTGGCCCCTCCCATAAGACTTAAAAGAGGAGCAAAGGCACGTGGGCCTTTGTAGGAAGCAACGTTGTTAATTCTGTGCAGTTTAAAGTCTGAAGCTCTGTTTGATTCTGAACTCTGGCTTTGCCAATTAGGTCTTTGGCAAGCATGTGAAGGGAGATAAAGGTGGGTGATTATCAGCCTTATCCCAGAGGACTCTTTACAACTATAGTAAAGAGTTCACAGATGAACTATTCTGTTCATCTGTGAATGAACAGAATTCACAGCTGTTAAAATAAAATAGGTTTTTGGGACTACTTGTGTGTTTTACTAACTAGGTCAGAACAGGGACTAGAATTCCCAATCTCCTGGTGATTGATCCAGAGTCATGTCTAACATGGGACTAGAATTTCCACTCTCCTGGTGTTTGGTCCAAAGTCACCCTGTAATTTTCATGTCTAAGGCAGGACTAGAACTCCCAATCTCCTGGAGCTTGGCCCAAAGTCACCCAGCAGCTTTCATGCCTAAGGCAGGACTAGAATTCCGTTTTCCTATGAATGGCCAAAAGTTACCCAGTGGACTTTCATGCCAGGGCAGGACTAGAACTCACCGTCAACTTGCAAAGTTTTCAAGTCGGAAACTTCACACTCACAGCTTCCCAGTTTCTAGCCAGATGCCTGTTATTATTAATATCAGTATGGCTTCCCTACCTAGCTTAATTCAAATGGCGAAATGTTACTTTCCTTCTGACAAAGATTCCCAAGAAGCGATGGTGCCTCCATCTTGACAAACAGGTTATAATGTCCTTTTTCTGAACCTTACAGTTACAAATGGCGAAAAAAAAATAAACACCTGCAAAACTCAGTGGACTTTGTGCATTTCTTTTTATCCTTGATTATTATTTGAATCACTTTCATTTCTCCCGTCTTTCTCACGCTCCTCCTTTTATTAATAAAAGGCCATTTCTCATTTTGTTGCTTTTATTTGATTTGTAGTTTTCCTTCTTCCTTTATTAACCCACCCTTCTGTTTATGCACATACATTTCTTTTGACTTAGGTAGCATCACCCTGCCACAGAAGGGGATAAGGATCCTTTTATCCTTTGGCCAGCGAGAAAAAAACAAAAAAAACAAAAAATTGGCCATGCCACCTGTCCTAAATCTTACAATTTCTCAGTTGCAACTGCACCAATGTAGCCTTATTGCAAATTCCTTCGTAGGATTCTCACACAATTTTGCATGTGAATCAACCACTTAAATTGGGGGGGGGGGGGGGGGGGGGGGGAGCTTGGAATTCCCATTCAGAGGAGTCATCCTAGTCATTTCCTCTAGAACCTCATTTTGATTTAAGCTTTTTCTGGTTAAAAACACACAGAGATTTAATGTTAAAAAGATTCTACACCTAATAAGTAATTGAGTTTAGACAGTTGGCCCAATACTCTGCTAAACACCTAATTTTCACAGTGCTGTCTAATGTCCATGTATATTTGCCATGGAGTATGGCTGTATTATTACTATTATTTATGCTTATTATTATCTTTCTTACTCTCCCCTGTTATTGGTATGATTATAATGATGGTTGTCATTATTCTGTTGCTTTGCATGTACACTAAGAGCTTCTGCATTGGAGACAAATTCCTTGTGTGCATGATCACCAAATAAAGTATTCAATTCAATTCAATTCCCCATTGAACCACATCTTGCTATGCCAAATATTCAAGCATGATCCATTGTACTGTTTGGGTGTTAGGAATGATTTTTATTGATCCAACGGTGCTTTTTCAAGAGGCAACTGGACTTTCTTTGTTCTTCCTTGAAGGCATTTCATTTCTCATCCAAGAAGCTTCCTCAGTTCTGACTGAATAGTGGGGAATGGAAGGATTCATATTCTTTGCAGTCATCTGGTTGTTAGCATTCTCTCTGAGAGTCGTTGAGGCCACTTGGAGATCTATCTATATCCTCAGGTTCCCCTGAATCAGAGTACAAATGACAAGAGATGGAAGGGACCTCGGAGGTCTTCTAGTCTAACCCCCTGGCTCAAAGAGAAGACCCGATACCATTCCAGATAAGTGGCTGTCCAGTTGGTTGAGGTCATGAAAGATACGGGTGTACAACCGCAATTGAGCCCACAATATCTGTTGCTAGGGAGACATTTTCTCAGTGAGTTTTGCCCCACTTTACGACCTTTCTTGCCGCCGTTGTTAAGTGAATCATTGCGGTTGTTGAGTTTGTCACACAGTTATTAAGTGAATCTGGCTTCCCCATTGACTTTGCTCGTCAGAAGGTCGCAAAAGTTGATCAACATGGCAACCGTCATAAATATGCGTCAGTCATCCAGCGTCTGAATTTTGACCATGTGACGGGGGGGTGGTGGTGCTGCAGGGGTCATAAGTGTGAAAAGCGGACATAAGTCCCTCTGTGACCTGTTCCTTATCAGCCCAACCCATGTAAGTATTTGCAGAGCTAAAAGATAGAGCAGATTCTTTGCACAGTGGGTGTTGAAGCTACTCAGAGCTCTTACTTAATGTTATGGCTGTTGTGTAGAAGGCAATTCAATGAATCAATCAGAATAGAGCTGAAAGGGACCTTGGGGGTCTTCTAGTCCAACCCCCTGCTCAAGCAGAAGACCCTATATCATTCCAGACAAGTGGCTGTCCAGTCTCTTCTTAAAAACCTCCAGTGATGAAGCACTCACAACTTCTGGTGGCAAGCAGTTCCACTGGTTAATTGTTCTCACCGTTAAGAAGTTTCTCCTTAATTCCAGGTTGCCTCTCTCCTTGATGAGTTTCCATCCGTTGTTTCTTGTCTTGCCCTCTTGACCGCCTTCCTCTTTGTGGCAACCTCTCTGACTTACAAATATCTTGTGGTGCAGTGGTGAGAATGCACTTCTGCTAACTGCCGGCTGCCAGCAGTTCGATTCTGACCGGCTCAAGGTTGACTCAGCCTTCCGTCCTTTCGGGGTCAGTAAAATGAGGACCCAGATTGTTGGGGGAAAATATGCTGACTCTGTTAAATCGCTTAGAGAGGGCCGCGAAGCGCTGTGAAGCGCTATATAAGTCTAAACGCTAGTGCTTATTGAAACCCGAAGAAGCTAATACCATCTGGATAAGCCACTTAAATGGAGTCTGCTAAGGATTAAATGCTCCCGATGCTCAAATTAATTGGCATTACCGGTGGAATTACTCAGATTATTCTGTATTACATTACAGAGATAGCTGTGAATTAAGCTCCACAAGGTTTGTGCTGCACCCAGTTGGTTCCTACTTTTTATGCACCTTCCTTGCCTTTTGAGGTATCTACCGTCCAGGTTCTGTTTTTTGGGGGGCGGCACATTCCTTACTTTTTTTTTTTTAAATTAGATTTATATGCTGCCCTTCTCCAGAGACTCAAGGTGGCTTACAACGCGTTAAGCAATAGCCTTCATACTTCTGTATATTTTATAAGTCAGCTTATTACCTCCACAAACTGGGTCCTCAATTTACCTACCTTAGAAAGGATGAAAGGCTGAGTCAACCTTGAGCCTGGTGAGATTCGAACTTACTAATTGCAGACAGCTGAAGTTAAATTACAGTGCATTAGTCTGCTGAGCTATCCAGGCTCCTACTTGTCTTAGGAAAACCAAGAGCCACTAATTCAGGGGTGAAATGCTCCTACGTCTGCTACCGGTTCGCTTCGCTACCGGTTCGCTTCGTGTGTGCATGCACGGTTGTGCAACAAACATGTGCTTCGCACACATGCGCTACTGCGCAGTTCTGAGAAAGGATTAAGAAGCCTTTTCTGAGCCTGCAAAGGTAAGTAGAACAGGGAGGGAGTGGGGAAAAATCTGTGCCGCGCGATTTAGATTTGCTAGAAAGCTGGGTTTCCTGCTTTCCGGCGAATATAAATTGCGTGGCGCAGCTGATCGTCGGAGATACCGGTTCGCTTCAACTGGTAGCATTATTTTTTAACTACCAGTTCAGCAGAATCGGTAGCATTTCACCCCTGCTCTAATCATAAGGTAAGCAGCTTGTTCGTCACGGCATATGGAGCCCATAAAATTGACTTACTTGACAGAATAATTGGAAAGACCACTTTCAACATACCAAAAGCTAGGTCAGGGGTCCTCAAACTTGGCAGCTTTAAGACTTGTGGACTTCAACTCCCAGAATTCTCCAGCCAGCTGGCTGGAGAATTCTGGGAATTGAAGTCCACAAGTCTTAAAGCTGCCAAGTTTGAAGACCTCTGAGCTAGAGAGAAACGAAGGTTTGGACATACAGGTAGTTCTCAATTTACAACTATTTATCAAAGTTACAACGGCATTAAAACAGTGACTCACGATTGGTCCTCGCGCTTACAACTGTCCCAGTATCACCACAATCACGTGATCTGCGAGAGTGGCAAATACCTCTGATCAAAATTTGGGCACTTCACAACAGTTGCAGTGTCCCCCGGGTTACGGGATCCCCTTTTGTGACCTTCCCAGCTGGCTTCCGGCAAGCGAAGTCAATGGAGGACTCTGGATTCACTTAACGACTGCCTGATTCACTTAATAACGTCAGTGATTCGCTTGGCAATCATGGCAAAACACATCTCAAAGTGGACGTGTTAACCGCTGTCTTGCTTAGCGCTGGAAATTCTGGTTTCAGTTGTGGTCATAGATTAAGGACAACTGGTATGGATGTTGTAGAAAGTTTGTTCTAGACACGACGGGTAGTCCTCAGCTTACGACCACAATTGAGCCCAAAATGTATGTTGCTAAGTGAGAAATTTGTTAAGTGAGTTTTGCCCCATTTTACGACTTTCCTTGCCATATTTGTTAAGTGGGCCTAAATCTTTTCCCCTTTTTAAACAGAAATTTTAATTTGTTTTTAAATTATTGGGTGTTTTAAATTTGTCTCAGCCAAATTATTTAATTTGTTTTTATTCTATTTTAAATGTTTGTATTTATGTGTTTTATTCTGTGGCTGTTCACTGCCCTGAGTCCTTCGGGAGTAGGGCGGTATATAAATCTAAAATTAAATTTTTTTTTTTAAAAAAAGTGAATCAGTGCCGTTCTTAAGTTAGTGACATGGTTGCTAAGTATTTTACTAGATGACCACAATTGAGCTCAAAATTTCTGCTGCTAAGTGAGACAGGGAATTCCACCCCATTTTACGACCTTTCTTGCCACAGTTCTTAAGCGAATCATTGCAGTTCTTCAGCCCGTAGCACAGCTGTTAAGTGAATCGCTGAACTTGTTAAATGAGTCACACATTTGTTAAGTGAATCTGGCTTCCCCATTGACTTGGCTTGTCAGAAGGTCGCAAAAGGGAATCACGTGACCCCAGGACACTGCAACCGTCATAAATGTGAGTCAGTGGTCAAGCATCCGAATGTAAATCACGTGAGCATGGGGATGTTGCAACGGTCGTAAGTCTGAAAAACGGTCATAAGTCACTTTTTTCAGTGCCGTCGTAACTTTGAACGGTCACTAAGTGAACTGTTGTAAATCGAAGACTACCTGGGGTGGGTTGCAAAACCCGTTGCTACTGGTTTGCTGGTGGGCACACTCGCGACAGTTCTGCGCATGCGCAGAAACATCTGGGCAAGGGGGCGGAGCCTCCCACCCCTACCGCTACCGTTTCGCCCCGGATCCCACCACTGCTGTACATGCCTCATGATCTCTTTTCTGAACACTTGACATCATGGATCTGTTTACATGAACAGGAGCTGCGATTCCGTTCATCTCAGGAAATCTGCAGGGATCCAAATGTGCTCTCTTTTATCATCTTCGATGGATTTTTTTTTTAGTTTCATATAAAAATAACTTGTACCCTTGTGACATCTTCAATTCAATATACAATCTGATCTTCCTCTCCGCCTCCCCAGTTTTTCATAACATTTTTCGTAAGCAAACAATCTGCACATATAGTCCAGATATTGGTTCAATACTTACCACCGATCCAATGACCTTGCTTACTTTTTTTTAAATTTTAAAATTTGATTTATATGCCGCCCTTCTCCGGAGACTCAGGACGGCTTACAGTGCGTTAAGCAATAGCCTTCATACTTTTGTATATTTATACAAAGTCAGCTTATTGCCCCCACAAACTGGGTCCTCAATTGACCCACCTTAGAAAGGATGGAAGGCTGAGTCAACCTTGAGCCTGGTGGAATTTGAACTTACAGTAATTGCAGGCAGCTGAATGTTCTTCTTTCTTTCTTTCTTTCTTTCTTTCTTTCTTTCTTTCTTTCTTTCTTTCTTTCTTTCTTTCTTTCTTTCTTTCTTTCTTTCTTTCTTCCTATTTTCTTCCTTCCTTCCTTCCTTCCTTCCTTCCTTCCTTCCTTCCTTCCTTCCTTCCTTCCTTCTTCTTTTCTTAATTTGATTTATATGCCACCCTTCTCCAGAGACTCAGGGCGGCTTACAATGTTTTAAGCAATAGCCTTCAACTTTTGTATATTTATACAAAGTCAGCTTATTGCTCCCACAAACTGGGTCCTCAATTGACCTACCTTAGAAAGGATGGAAGACCTTGAGCCTGGCTAGGATTGAACTCGCAGTAATTGCAGGCAGCTGGATGTTAAATGCTGCCTTTAGTAGGAGGCATTAGCCTCCTACGCCACTCAGGCTCTTGATCTGAAGGATTTTTTTTTGCCGCCCCTGATCACACGATCCACAATTGTTCTTGTTCTTTTGTTCACTCAAAATGTAGTCCTTCTGAAGTGTCTTTATGAAGTAAAGCTTATGTCTAAGATAGTGAAGTGAAGCAATTGAATTGAAGAATTTTTTAAAGAAGAGATTTGAACAACCATTTGTCTGAAATGGTATCGGGCGGGTGTCAGCAACCTGCGGCTTCGGAGCTGCATGCGGCTCTTTGGGCCCTCTGCTGCGGCTCCCTGTCAGGTGATCCCACCACTGGCTCCGCCCCTTGTCCTCCCCTCCCAGTCACTCCCTAGCCTGAGAAGGTAAGGGCGATGGCAGATGGAGAAGTGACCAGGGGAGAGACACAGAGAGGAAGGGAGGAAGGGAGGGAGAGAGAGAGATGTCAAAAGGGCTTTGTGGTTCCCGGTGTTTTTTAACAACTGGTTCTGTGCCCTAATGACCGGCTGGGTAGGCGTGGCTGGGGAGATGTCATGTGACTGGTGGAAGTGAGTGATGTTGAGTTGGCCACGCCCACCCAGGTTTTGTGGCTCCCGGTGTTTTTCTTTTCTGTGGGAAACGGGTCCAAATGGCTCTTTGAGTGTTTAAGGTCGCAGACCCCTGGAACAGGGTTTCCTGCCTCAGTAGTGGGTTGGACTAGAAGGCCTCCAAGGTTCCTTCCAACTCTCTTATTCTGTTCTAATTCAATTAAAGAAATGCTTTATGGAAAAGATCCGTTGGTTTGCTTGGTTTCTGGGCTCAGGGCGACCTGTAGAGGAGCAGTAGCCTTCTTGCCCTGCTTAAATGCTTCCCAGAAGTACAGGTAGTCCTTGACTTACAACCGTTCATTTAGTGACCATTCAGAGGCAATGAAAAAAGTTACTCGTGAAAGTTTTTCACAGTTACGACCGCCGCAGCATCCCCGTGGCCACGTGATCAAAATTCAGGCGTTTGGCCGGTTACAGTGTCTTGTGATCCCCTTTTGCGACCTTCTGACAAGCAAAGTCAACGGGGAGCCCAGATTCGCTTAACGGCCGTGTTTCTCATTTCACAACTGCAGTGATTCGCTTAACAACTGAGGGAGGAAAGCTTGTAAAATGCGGGGGGGGGGGGAATAACTCATTTAGCAATCGTTTTGCTTAGCAAGGAAAATTTTGGGCTCCGTCATCATAAGTCAAGGACTACCTGTATTGTGACTATTGTTGGAACAGGGTACCACTGGATTATTCTTTAATCAGGAAAAATGGATGTTCCTGATCTGAATGAACGTCGACCTTTAAGCCAAGAATTTTGATGACGAGGAAGCTGTTGATTAAATCTTACAATTTAGCATCCTTTTTGAGGGTCGCTGAGGCCGCCTGGGGCTTTATCTGTGTCCTCAGGGTCACCTGAGTGGTGCAAATGGGTGTGGGGGGCCTGGGTTGTAGACTGGAGATAGATGATGTCGTCACTGGTGAAATGTTCCAAAGTCTTCTACTGGTTCACTCTGTGCGCATATGTGCGGTGTGTGCCAAATGCGTGCTTTGCACGCAGGGTCACCGCAGGCACTATCGCGCAGCGCTGAAAAAGGAGGCTTAAGAAGCCTTTCGTAAGGTAAGTAGAACAGTGAGGGGAAGGGACAGCTGTGCTGCACAATTTAGATTCGCAGGATTTCCTGCTTTCTAGCGAATATAAATCACGTGGCACAGCTGATGGTTGGATTTTTTTATTACTGATTTTTCCGAACTGGTACCTTTCATTATTACCGGTTCCGTGATCTTTCCCCCCCTACAGAGACCCACAAAAACACAGCCAGTCGAGGGTTAAGAAGCACTTGGCACACTCCACAGTTCTTATCTCAAACTTGGCAGCGATATGCACACCGTCTGCCAAGGGCTTTAATAGTTCACAAAAAGAAAATCACCTACGTAGCTTTGCCAAAATCCGTTCTTTTAGCTCCAAAGACTACTAGATTGCGTTTTTGTTCGTCACAGAGATCATGAACCACCCTCCTGTCTTATATAGGCTCTGGGTGTGGTCCAGTGACTCATTGATCCTGTGACTCCAGTCCAGTGACTCAGGTCTATTCCCTCATGCGTCTCCGCAGCTGCTGTAAGCGTTTATCTCGCCTTCGTTGGCGTGCGTCCAGGAATGACGTCTCTCCCTCACTCTCATCTGAGACACCTGTTTCCCCACTACTTGGCTCTCTTTCAGCTGGCACCTGAGACGGTGCCAGAGGGGGGGGGGGGTTGGGAGATCTGGCTGGCTCCTCTTCCTCATGCTCAGAGCTTCCTTCCTCCAATGGGATAGGCTCAGAGGACGGGGCCACAACATTCCGATAACCTCCCACCGGCCAATACGCTCACACAGAGAGGGCCTCCTCAGGGTGCCTTCGGCCAAACAATGTCGGCTGACGGCCCCCAGGAGGAGAGCCTTCTCTGTGGGGGCACCCACCCTGTGGAATGAGCTGCCTCCTAGTATACCGTTGATCCCGGACCTTTGCACCTTCCGTAAGGCCCTAAAGACCTACCTATTCCAACAAGCCAGCCTAGCCCAAAGGGTTTTTTAACAGGGTTTTTTAAATTATATGGATTCGGGTTTTAAATTGGAATTTTATGGATTTGGGGGGTTCGAAATTTTAAATTTTAAATTTTTTAAATTGAGAAGCCAAGGATTTAATTTATTTATTTTAGTTCCTTATAACTTTTGTATTCTAGTCTATGTATTTTAATTTTTTGGCTGTTCACCGCCCTGAGTCCCTTTTGAGAGAAAGGGCGGTACATGAATCTGAAATAAACTAAACTAAACTAAAAACTGGTCCGAACCAGTAACATTTCAACCCTGGATGTCGTATCCCTCTCCCTCTGTGGGGAGAGGGCTGTTCAGTTTTGACATAGATGGCTGCCTTGACCCCTCTTTCAAACCACCAGTTCTGTCTGCCCAATATATGTGGAATTTGCTGTCTTCAAAAGAGCGGCCTTTGTCTTTTAAATGCTGATGGACTGCTGAATCTAGTCCTGATGAGTTTCTTAACTACTCAGGTGTACCCTGAGGACACAGACAAACCTCCAAGTGGCCTCAATGACTCTCTAAAAGGATGCAAACGACCAGCTGTCTGCAAGGAGTATAAATCCTTCCCTTCCCCACCATCCAGTCAGAGTTGAAGAAGCTTCTTGGAGGAGAAGCGAAACATCTTCAAAGAAAAACCAGAAAGTCCAGTTGCCCCCTGAAAAAAAAACAAAAAGTACCTTTGGGAGTCCTTCAAATCAGGGCCAACAACATATAGTGGCAGAAAACCACGTTAGTGTTACAAACTGTGGATTTAAAGGCTATGTTTAACTCCTTTAAGATTTTAGCTCAGAATTTCTTAACATAGTTGTTAAGTGAGTTTTGCCCTATATTACGACTTTTCTCGCCACAGTTGTTAAGTGAATCACTGCAGTTGTTTTTGCCAATTTTGCAGAAAAAAAAAATGGGCGTCACCACGCTCAATGGTCTGAATCCTTTAATGTTCTCCTGATTACATTTTCACTGCCTAAGTTGAATTTTCAAAACTCTTTTCTTGAATTCATCTCAAATCTTTTGGTGAGTTTAATCGTGTAATCCACAGATCTGGGAAACACGGCGAGAAAGGTTTGGAGATTATTTTCTATATTCCAGAAACTTGGAAAGAATAAATAATGGTCTAGGTGAAATAGGAGGGAGGCTTTGAAACTTCTAGAAATAACAGTATCATGCCTCAAAATGCTGACTGGTTGGTTTTGTCTTTCAGCTCCATCAAAAGGCAGGAGTCCGTCAAAACTCCCACCACTCCCAAAATCACTACTTTCCCCCCAGTGCCCATCTCGTGCGACACAGTTCGAGGCAAATGCCGAGAAATGTTAACTTCGGCTCTCCAGACAGACAGTAAGTCACAGGAGAAATGAGTGTGGCTCATTTCTCTTGATTTTTCCTTCTGTGAACAATGTTTTCTTTCTATCCTAGTATTAAAAACGCCACTGAACACAATTACCAGTATATGTAATGTTCATCTTGTCACTTCATAATGTTCATGTTGTCACTTTTTCTGTGTACACACTGGCATACATGAAAAATGAAAATCTGATGTCTGCTCTCAAAAGAATCTACCTATCATTATCTATTTGTCTGTCTGTCTGTCTGTCTGTCTGTCTGTCTGTCTATCCTATCTATCTATCTATCTATCTATCTATCTATCTATCTATCTATCTATCTATCTATCTATCTATCTATCTATCTATCTATCTATCTATCTATCTATCTATCTACAGTATCTATCTCTCATCTCTGAAACCATCTATCTCTATTTCTCTATTTCTCTCTCTCTCATCTCTCTCTCATCTATCTAGCTATCTAGCTATCCAGCTAGCTATCCATCCATCTATTATCTATCTCTCTATCTACAATATCTCTCATCTCTCTAACCATCTATCTCTATTTCTCTCATCTCTCTCTCTTCTATCTATCTATCTATCTATCTATCTATCTATCTATCTATCATCTTTCCATCCATCCATTTACCCACTCATATACATACTGTATACATATATATTGTATATATACACATATACACACACACTCATATATATACATACCTATATCTATATATTTCTCTCCCTCCCTCTCTCTATCTGTCTCTCTCTCTCTCTCCCCCCCCTATATTTTTTCTATCTATCTATCATCACTCCCTCTTCCTCCCTCCCTCCCTCCATCTTAATCACAGACCATTTATTTTATTTTATTTTATTTTATTTATTTATTTGTCAACAATATATTAGGTGATTTATATAATTATAAGCATAAATTGAATACATAAAATAGATACAAGTAGAGGAAACATTAAGACAGGGATGGTAGGCATGCTGGTGCTCTTATGCACGCCCCTTACAGGCCTCTTAGGAATGGGGTGAGGTCAACAGTAGACAGTCTTAGATTAAAATTTGGGTTTTTTTGGGATGAAACCACAGAATCAGGTAGTGCATTCCAGGCATTGACCATTCTGTTGCTGAAGTCATATTTTCTGCAATCGAGTTTGGAGCAGTTTATCTTAAGTTTGTCTCTATCGTGTGCTCGTGTATTGTTGTGGTTGAAGCTGAAGTATTCATTGACAGGTAGGACATTGTAGCAGAAGATTTTATGAGCTATGCTTAGGTCAGACTGAAGACAGCGTAGTTCTAAGTTGTCTACGCCCAAAATTTCAAGTCTGGTGGCTTAAGGTATTTTGTTGCGAGCAGAGGAGTTTAGAATCCATAGTGGAAAATAAGAGTCTTGAGAATTAACAAGGTTGATACTATACGGTATGGCAGTGTTTCCCAAACTTTTGACATATGTGTACCCCTTCTATAATTGCTGAGTAACGCTGAGTACCCCTCATAAAAAACATATGCTTTAATAAAAATCAAAATATATTGATTATAATCGAAATCAGTGGAACTTACTAAAGCACAATAACAGGCGCCCGGAACTAACTATTAAAGAAGTAAGTTGTCTCTATAACGAAGTGCAGTATATTCACGCCATGTCACGCCTCACAAGACTGTCTAACCGTTAGATAACACTGCAATTCTCCGGCTTTTAAACAGCTCCGAGGCTCAACGTTAACTGTTAATGTTCCCGCAGTTTAAAAATGGCCGAACCAGAGCTACGCGAACGATGCGCAGAAGTTCCCGCCACAATGAGTTGCGATACGATGTATGATGGCCCCAGTTCCCGTGTAAAAACTGCGATACGCGCCTATTTCTTTCTTTGTTCTGTGGGCGCAGCTAAGCACGGTGCAGTGGATATTCCCACGTGATCCCCACAAAACTCCGGTGCAACGCGTACCCCCACCAAACTCTTCCCGTACCCCTGGGGGTACACGTACCCCACTTTGGGAAACACTGCGGTATGGCATAAAGCTATTGCAGAATCTAGTTGTATTGCTTTGAAACCGTCTCCCAGAAGGTAACAAAGAAAACTGCTCATGGAGAGGATGTGTAGCATCCCTGACAATACTGTGGACCCTGCTCGAGCATCACTTACGTGCCATGTCCTGGATCCCAGTAATACAATACGACAGGATGCTTTCAATCGTCCCTCTATAACAGTGGGAAGGACAGGGGAAGGAGGATCTTCTCAGAGCGAATTTAATATTAGTTAATTGTTTGCATCCTAACAGTTTGTATAGAAATATGTATCAACCACCTGCTTTACCAACAGAAGAGAATATTTGCAGTTCAGCGGTGTCCTTGGTGTTCTCTGAGTTTGCTTGTTATCTTGCAGAGGTTTCATGACCCAAGTACCACCACATTTTTCAGAGTATAAGACAGACCTTTTTCCCCCCCTAAAAGGGGGTGAAAATTTAGGTGCGTCTTATACACTGAATGTAGCCCCGCCCACCCACTGGCCCCCACCCTTTGGCCTCTGCCTCCCAGCAGTTTACCTCCGTGCAGCAAGCAGCAAGAAGAAACAGCTCCTTTTAGTTTCAGCACAGGCTAATTAGCGCAAGTTGATTGTTTTGCTCTCCGCTGTTTTGCGCAGGGCTCTGCTGCTTGCTGCAAGGAGGTAAATTTCTGGGAGCAGATTTTTTTTTCCTTGTGCTAATCAAGCTATGCTGAAAACGAAAGTAAAGCAGGCTGTTTGCTGTTTGCTGCAAGGAGGCAAAATTGCTAGGAGGCAGAGGCAGAACAGATGGGGACGGGGCCAGTCAGAGGTGGTATTTACTGTTTCTCCGAAGTACTCAAAATTTCCGCTACCAGTTCTCCAGAACTGGTCAGAACCTGCTGAAACCCACCTCTGCACAGTTCTTAAGCAAATTATTGCAGTTGTTAAGCTAGTAACACGGTTGTTAAGTGAATCCGGCTTCCCCATTGACTTTACTTGACAGAAGGTCGCAAAAAGGGATCACGGGACCCCGGGGCGCTGCAGCCGTCACAAATATGAACCAGTTGCCAAGCATCTAAATTGTGATCACGTGACCATTGGCATGCTACAGTGGTCATATGTGTGACGGTTGTAAATCACTTTTTTCAATCCCGTTGTAACTTTGAACGGTCACTAAATGAACTGTTGTAAATGGAGGACTCCCTGTAATACCTACTCTTAAATATTCCTATTGTGCTCCTTTCACTTACAGATGACTATGTGGCCATTGGTGCCGACTGCGAGCAACTTGCTGGCCAGATTGAAGAATATATCCTTTCCTTGTTTGTGGTACCAGTAAACCAAACCGAAGAGATACCGTATTTTTCGGACTATAAGATGCATCTTTTTTGTCTCCCAAAAAGGAGCAAAAATGTCTGTGCGTCTTATAGGCCGAATATTGAGGAAGCCTCACACACCCGCCAGCCATTTTTTTTGCCTCCACACGCCCTGTTTTGGGGCCTTTTTTCAGCCTTTTTCAGGCCTTTTGGCCCATTTTTGAGGCTTTTTTTGCCCATTTTTCTGGAAAAAATGGGCTGAAAAAATCCTCCAAAACAGGCTGAAAAAAGCCTTGAATACGGGCTGAAAAGCCTTGAAAATAGGCTGAGAAAAGCCTCCAAAACAGGCTGGAAAAAGCCTCAAAAATGGGCTGAAAAAAGCCTTGAAAAAGGGCCAAACTTTCCTCAAAAACAGCTCCCCAAAAGCCTTGAAAACGGGCTGAAAAAAACCTTGAAAATGGGCCAAAAAAAGCCTCCAAAAAGGGCCAAAAAATCCTCAAAAATAGCCCCCCAAAAGCCTTGAAAATGGGCTGGAAAAAGCCCTGAAAATGGGCCAAGAAAAGCCTCCAAAATGGGCCGAAAAAAAGCCCCGGAAACAGCCTGAATAAAGCCTGGAAAAGGCCCGAAAAAAGGTAGGCCAAAAACATTTTTTTGTTCTTTTCTCTTCTAAATGTACGTGCATCTTATAGTCCGAAAAATATGGTAAGTAACCTGATACTATCCAGATGATTTGGCCTGCAGTCCTCTTACCCTCATTAGGTGTGTTAAAGGCCTTGAAAATTGAATCCCAGACTCCCGAGGGTATCACCTAAAACAAAAAATAAAATAAAATACAGGACTCTGATCAGAGGTTATTTCAAATGCAATCTCTTAATTCTTATTTTTATAGCCCTTTTCCAGACTCTGTATATCTTGCCATGATATAAAAAAGATGTGGAGACTCTGGAAAGAGTGCAGAGAAGAGCAACGAAGATGATTAGGGGACTGGAGGCTAAAACATATGATGGTCGATGGTTACAGGAACTGCGTATGTCTAGTTTAATGAAAAGAAGAACTATGGGGGGGGGGGGGAATGATAGCAGTGTTCCAATATCTCAAAGAAGAAGGGGTCAACTTATTCTCCAGAGCACCTGAGGGTAGAACAAGAAGCAATGGGTGGAAACTAATCAAGGAGAGAAGCAACCTACAACTAAGGAGAAATTTCCTGACAATGTGAATGATTACTCAGTGGAATTCAGAAGTCAGTGAGATCCCCCTCCACTTTTTTGGCTTTCTGGAAAAGCCTTAAAACCTGGCTGGCTTGGGGGGGTGGGGGCAATGGGGATGCTTTTTGCTGGAGGTTGTTGCTGGGGTATTAGAGAAGCCTTCCACCCCGTGCCATCTTTCCCCTTGGTCTCTATTTACAGTAAGTCTCGTTAATTCTTTTTAAACTCTTTGTCTTTTTATCAGTAGGATCCTTAGTGCTCTCTGAGCCTGGTTGTTTCCGTACAGACATTTCATTACTAAACTTAGTAACATCATCAGGTCTACCGTATTTCCCACAAAATAAGACCTAACTGGAAAATAAGCCTTAGCATGGTTTTTCAGGATGCTCTACCCCCAAAATAAGCCCCAGTTAAGATCATCAGCCAGACGGGCACAGATTAGATTAGATTTAGATTTTATTATATTTCTATACCGCCCTTCTCCTGAAGGACTCAGGGCGGTGTACAGCCATATTAAAACAAGAGCAACATAAAAATTAAAAACCATTAAAAAAATGTAAAACAATTGGCTGATTATTAAAACCCCTTGCAAAACCCCTTTAAAACCAATTAAAACCCATTTAAAATTAATTTATTCAGACAGGCCGGCTTGATGGAACAATAGAGTCTTCAGAGCACGACGGAAGGTACGGAAGTCGGGGATCCTTCTTGTATCCGGGGGCAGCTCATTCCATAGGGCAGGAGCCCCCATGGAGAAGGCTCTCCCCCTGGGGGTCGCCAGCCGACATTGTTTGGCTGACGGCACCCTGAGGAGGCCCTCTCTGTGAGAGGGTATCGGACGGTGGGAGGCATTCAGTGGCAGAAGGCAGTCCTGTAGGTATCCTGGTCCTAAGTCATGGAGCACTTTGAAGATGATGACTAGCACCTTGAAACGCACCCGGGAGACCTCTGGGAGCAGGTGCAGCTCGCGCAAGAGAGGTATTATATGGGAGCGCCGAGTTGTTCCCATGACTACTCGCGCGGCTGCATTCTGGACCAGTTGGAACCTCCGGGTGCTCCTCAAGGGGAGCCCCATGTAGAGAGCATTGCAGTAGTCCAGACGGGAAGTGACAAAGGCGTGAGTGACCGTGCGTAAGGCGTCCCGATCCAGAAAGGGACGCAACTGGGAAATCGGGTGAAGCTGATAAAAAGCCCCCCTGGCCAAAGTTAAAAACCTAGCTGGAAAATAAGTCCTAATGCAGGGATGTCAAACTCGATTTCATTGAAGGCCGTATCAGGGTTGTGTTTGACCTCGGGGGGGCCAGGTTGGGTGTAGCCAGGGTGGGCATTGCCAGCTTGACGTCCCTTATATCTAGGGTGCCTATGGTGGTGCCAGTGAAAATGGGCTCCTGAGCTCTGTTTTTGGCTGCGATGACTTCCTGCAACCCTCCGCCAGTGAAAATGGAGCTCGCTGCGACCGTCCGCAGCCCTCGCGAGCTCCGTTTTCTCTGGCAGAGGCACCAAGGGCCAGTCCTTCGCTGTTTCCTGGGCAGCCCTGTGGGCCAGATCTAAGCACTCCATGGGTCGGATCCAGCCTGCGGGCCTTGAGTTTGACACCCTTGCCCTAATGTATCTTTTGGAGCAAAAATTAATATATGACCCGGTCTTACTTTCGGGGAAATACAGTAGTAAGGGGAAATGAGAGCAAACTCTACCTGGATAATGAAACCAAACATAGATAAAATGAGAGCAAACCCCATTCCCTGCTGATGTACCTTAGTTTGGTAATGAGATTACTGCAAGAAATCAACCTCGGAGACAGCTCAAGAGAAACTGAGGATCCCACCGTCCTCTTCCTCCTCCTTCTCCCCACATCACACCCCACACTCCTAGCACTGATGATGTTACCTAGTTGGGTCATAATGTCTGCAAGAAAACATCCCAGCTCAGCGAGCGCCAAGGACCCCACCATTTACTCCTGCACCACAAATGATTCTCTTCTGTTGGTCTTGCTCAGTTTCTTAGGCACATGGGTCCTATTTCCTGCTGCCTGTAAAGGTATTATGCCTGTGAAAACTCCAGCAGGTGTTAAAGGTCTATGGAGACTCTCAGTCATCCAATTCAATTCAATTCCATTTATTAAATTTGTATACTGCCCTTCTCCCAAAGGACTCGGGGTGGTGAACAGCCAAAGATTAAAATACATACAGTATAAAAGTTAAGACAGCTTAAAAAAAATTAAATCAATTTTGGCTTCCCCAAATTTAAAACCCCTCACTAAAATGAACCCATTAAAATCTTTTGAAGCCAGCCCGGCTTTTTTTTTTTTTTAAATTTGATTTATATGCCACCTTTCTCCGGAGACTCAGGGCGGCTTACAGTGCATTAAGCAACATTAAGCTTGCTGAAATAGAAAGGTCTTCAGGGCCTTGCGGAAAGTACGGAGATCTGGGATCAGTCATACCCCTGGGGGGAGCTAGTTCCAGAGGGCGGGTGCCCCCACAGAGAAGGCTCTCCCCCTGGGGGCTGCCAGCCGACATTGTCTGGCCGCCGGCACCCTGAGGAGGCCCTCTCTATGAGGGCCTATTGGCCGGTGGGAGGGTATCGGTGGCAGAAGGTGGTCCCGTAAATACCCAGGCCCTAAGCCATGGAACGCTTTAAAGATGAGAACCAATACCTTGAAGAGCATCCGGAAGACCACTGGGAGCCAGTGCAGCTCGCGCAGGAGAGGTGTCACATGGGAGCACCAAGTTTCCCCCGTAATTACCTACGTGGCCGCATTCTGGACCACTTGGAGTCTCTGAGTGGTCCTCAAGGGGAGCCCCATGTAGAGAGCATTATAATAGTCCAGGCGAGAAGTGACGAGAGCATGAGTGACTGTGCATAAGGAGTCCCGATCCAGAAAGGGGCGCAACTGGCGTATCAGGCGGACCTGATAAAAAGCCCCCCTGGCCACGGCCGTCATATGCTCTTCTAAAGACAGCCGTATGTCCAGGAGGACGCCTAAGTTACGTGCCCTCTCCGTGGAGGCCAATGACTCGCCCCCAATAGCCAGCGAAGGCACCAGCTGGCTATATCAGGACGCCGGAAGCCACAGCCACTCGGTCTTGGACAGGTTGAGTCGGAAGTCATGGTTGTCCCAAAAGGTGCTTTTTCAGGAGGCAACTGGACTTTTCTTGTTTTTTTTTCTTTGAAGACATTTTGCCTCTTCTGGAAACGCAGACAACCCCAGACTCATCCCCTACAGCCTGCGCCTGTCTTCAACAGTGAAGGGACACCGGGCAGAAAAACATTCTGCAGTCAAGATTTTTTCACGCCCATTTGCACTACTCAGGTGGCCCTGAGGACATAGATGAACCTCCAAGTAGCCTCACCGACTCTCTAAATTAAAAGGATGCTGTCCTTTTATGCTGTCTGCAAGGAGCATAAATCCTTCCATTTCCCACCATCCAGTCAGAGCTGAAGAAGCTTCTTGGAGGAGAAGCGAAACGTCTTCAAAGAAAAAAAAACCCCAGAAAGTCCAGTTGCCTCCCGAAAAAGCACCTTTGGGACATCCATCCATCAGGTCTTCTGTTCATTTATGACCCTTGATAAAACACCTCTCTCAATCCTGAAGCTTTGAAGACCCTCTCTTAGTGTGTGAGTACATAGACGATTTTGGACACGGTGGCTCAGTGGCTAAGACGCTGAGCTTGTCGATCGAAAGGTCGGCAGTTCAGCGGTTCGAATCCCTAATGCCCGCATAATGGGGTGAGCTCCCGTGACTTGTCCCAGTTTCTGCCAACCTAGCAGTTCGAAAGCACGTAAAAACGCAAATAGAAAAATAGGGACCACCTTTGGTGGGAAGGGAACAGCGTTCCATGCGCCTTTGGCGTTGAGTCATGCCGGCCACATGACCACGGAGACGTCTTCGGACAGCGCTGGCTCTTCGGCTTTGAAACGAGTAGCACATATGTGCAGGGGGAACTTTTACCTTTACCTTTACATAGACATTCCTGATGTGTTGATAAGATTCTAGCTCGGAGCTACAGTAAACACCCATTTCTCTGTGGTGATGGTCCTTAACGGCACCTGAACTTATATTCCAAGATGTGAAGAACACAGATTTGAAGTACAAAAATCGGATCAGGAGCCGCCTCTCCAACCTCAAGGACTCCAAGAACCCTGACCTCCGAAAGAATGTCTTGTGTGGAGTGATCAGCCCTGAACAAATCGCGGTGATGACCTCAGAGGTGAGACGGGGGGAGACCTGGGAAGGCTAAAACATCTGGATTGGATCCATTCGATTCTTTTGCTGTGCAAGCACTGGTAGTCCTCAACTGATGACCACAGTTGTTTTTTTTAATTAGATTTATATGCCGCCCTTCTCCGGAGACTCAGGGCAGCTTACAATGCGTTAAGCAATAGCCTTCATACTTTTGTATATTTATACAAAGTCAGCTTATTGCCCCCACAAACTGGGTCCTCAATTGACCTACCTTAGAAAGGATGGAAGGCTGAGTCAACCTTGAGCCTGGCTAGGATTGAACTCGCAGTAATTGCAGGCAGCTGGATGTTAACTACTGCCTTAGTAGGAGGCATTAGCCTCCTACGCCACTCAGGCTCAGTTGAGCCCAAAATGCCTGTGGTCAAGTGGTCAAGTGAGAACATTGCTTAAGTGAGCTTTGCCCCATTTTACGACCTACCTTGCCTCAGTTGTTAAGTGAATCACTGCAGTGGCTAAATTAGTAACCCCTGTTGACTTGGCTTGTCAGAAGGTCGCAAAAGGGGATCACATGACCCGGGGGACACTGCAGCCGTCATAAATACGAGTCAGTTGCCAAGCGCCGGGATTTTGATCCCGGGACCCTGGGGATGCTGCAACAGTCGTAAGTGTGAAAAACGGTGCTAAGTCACTTTTTTTCAGTGCTGTCGTAGCTTTGAACGGTCACTAAATGGACTGTTGTAAGTCGAGGACTCCCTGTATCTAGGGCTGAGGTGCCCCCTTTGTTTTTAAAAAGGCCCCTGCATTTGTTTATTGATTTATTTAAAAGATTTATAGACCTGCGTATCTTTCAACTAACTTCTGTTTATGACCGCAATTGGAATCGGAACGTCTGCAGTGCAAACGTTCACTGAGTGTTTATGACCATTTTTTTTTTGCTGTAGTCATTAAAGAGAATGTGCCTTTTCCCATTGGCCCCCTGTTAAAGCATTTTGATCATGTGTCTGTGGGGATGCTGCAATGGTCATAAAGGCGAGGTCCGGTCGTAAAGTTTTTTTTTTTAATTAGATTTATATGCCGCCCTTCTCCGGAGACTCAGGGCGGCTTACAATGCACCAAGCAATTGCCTTCATACTTTTATATATTTCATACAAAGTCAGCTTATTGCCCCCACAAACTGGGTCCTTAGTTGACCTACCTTAGAAACGATGGAAGGCTGTGTCAACCTGGAGCCTGGTGAGATTCGATCTTACAGTAATTGCAGACAGCTGAATGTTAATAACAGGCTTTAGTCTGCTGAGCTAGGTTGCCAAAGTTGAGAAACACTGTATTCGTCATTTCCATTTGTTTATTTATTTAATCCATCTGCACCACTTCTGATGTGATCCCATCTGCATTAGCAAAAAAGTAAGAGTGGTTTGTATAAAGATTGATCTGCTGAATGCTGGAAGTGTAATCAACCATCTGGCTCATACTTCCATATGTGGTGGACATGCCCAAAAGATAAAAAATATTGGATGAAAATACATACTTGGCTGGAAAAAATGACAAAGCAACTCATAGACTTGAAACCAGAAATATTTTTGTTGGGCATTCTACCGGAAAAATATAATAAAAGGACTATCTTATCTGGTTTTACATATACTAAACGCAACTAGAATTGTATTTGCACAGCAATGGAAAAACGATGAGATTCCGTCAGAGGAGAAGTTAATTAAAAAAATATTAGAATGTGCAGAAATGGATAGATTAACGCTCACTATTAAGGATAAAGAAGAAACTGAATATTTTTTGATATGGGATATATTTTATCAATGGCTAGACAATAAAAACAGAAGTTAGGAGGAGACATAAAAAGAGGAAATGTTAATGTGGAGAATTGTTAAAAGAAGATGATGTTAAGTATAATTGTTATTACATTGTTATATTATCAATATTATTGTGATGAATACTACAACAGATATGTGGATTATGACTGTTTAAAAATAACTGTACTCAGATCACACACTGTTTGATAGAAATTGAATGTTATATAAATAAAATAAAACATGAAAAAAAGTAAGAGTGGTTAAAATACAATCCATACAATGTAGTAAAACCACATACATAAAAGCATCCATAAGGAGGGTAAAAGGACTGGAAGACGTGACTCTTGTCAGTATCTGATGATCTTTGCAGTTATTCAGATCTGCAGAGGCTGAGATAAGCCAATCCTGGCCAGTCGTTTAGGTAGTTGGAGATCAGAACTGCCATTGCTTATGGGAGCTAGATATGTCTAGTCCAGGGCTCTCCAAATTTGTTGTCTTTATGACTTGTAGACTTCAACTCCCAGAATCCCCGGCTGCCTAATTCAGCAGAGGACTGGAGGTCTCTTGGAGACTGAGGAGATGGGGAGGACTAATTTCCATTCTTGTTTAAAAACATGATGGCACCATGATTAGAATGCGGTATTGCAGGCTGACTCTGCCCACAGCCTGGAGTTCAGTCCTCACTGGCTCAAAATTGACTCAGGCTTCCATCATTCCGCGGTCAATAAAATAAGGACCCAGATTGCTGAGAGCAAGATGCTGCCATTATAATCTGCCCAGAGAGGGCTGTAAAGCACTTTGAAGCGGTATATAAGTCCTATTGCTATTCAGCTGTGGAATTCTGGGAGTTGAAGTCCAGAAGAGCCAGCTGTGTGCTGCAGCTGCCAAAAAAGCCAACACAGTTCTAGGCTGCATAAACAGAAGGATAGAATCAAGATCACGTGAAGTGTTAATACCACTTGATAATGCCTTGGTAAGGCCACACTTGGAATATTGCATCCAGTTTTGGTCGCCACAATGTAAAAAAGAGGTTGAGACTCTAGAAAGCATGCAGAGAAGAGCAACAAAGAGGATTAGGGGACTGGAGGCTAAAACATACGATGAACAGTTGTTGGAACTGGGTATGTCTAGTTCGATGAAAAGAAGGACTAGGGGAGACATGATAGCAGCCTCCCAATATCTCAGGGGCTGCCACAAAGAAGGGGGAGTCCAGCTATTCTCCAAAGCACCTGAAAGCAGGACAAGAAGCCATGGATGGAAACTAATCAAGGAGAGAATCAACCTAGAACTAAGGAGAAATTTCCTGACAGTTAGAACAATTAATCAGTGGAACAACTTGCCTCCCATAGTTGTGAGTGCTCCAACACCGGAAGTTTTTAAGAAGATGTTGGATAACCATTTGTCTGAAGTGGCGTAGGGTTTCCTTCCTAAGCAGGGGGTTGGACTAGAAGACCTCCAAGGTCTCTTCCAACTGTTATTATCTATTCAAGTCTATTCTCTTCAAGTTGCCACGTTTGGAGATCCCTGGTTTAACGTACCTTAGAGAAGGATTAAAGGGGGACATGTTAACCGACTTCCAGTACAGTGGTACCGTGGTACTCAACAGCTTTGAAACTTGTTGACTTTGATACTCAATGCATTTTGACATGAACGTTTTGTCTGGGTACTCAATTCACAAGCGACAATATATTGCTGTCAGCTGCCTATATTATTCCTCATGGATTAAATTCGTTTAGTACTCATCGTGCCTCCCGGAACCAATTAAGGATGAGTACCAAAGCACCATTATACTTGAAGGGCTATCACAGAGAAGAGAGGATTGACTTACTCTCCAAAGCACCTGAAAGCAGGACAAGATGCAGTAGATGGAAGCTTGTTAAAGAGGGATTCAACCTAGAACTAAGGAGAAATTTCCTGATGGCGAGAACAATTAATCAGCGGAACAATTTCCTTCCAGAAGTTCTGAATGCTCCAACACTGGAAGTTTTTAAGAAGATGTTGGATAACCATTTTGTCCGAAGTGGTGTAGGGTTTCCTGCCTAAGTAGGGGGTTGGACTAGAAGACCTCTAAGGTCCCTTCCAGCCCCGTAATTCTGCGTTAAGTGAATGTTTAAAGTGTTTTTGTGTTCCAGTTTCAGAGCTTGCTGCCGTGTTTTTGCCTGCCGTGTAGTGAAGTGACCCTTTCCATTCTTTCCTGGACAGGAAATGGCCAGCAATGAACTGAAAGAGATCCGCAAAGCCATGACCAAGGAAGCCATCCGGGAGCATCAGATGGCCAAAACCGGAGGGACCCAGACAGACCTTTTCACTTGTGGCAAGTGCAAGAAAAAGAACTGCACCTACACTCAGGTGAGATTTAAAACCGTTAAAATCTCCCTTCCCCAGAGGGATCCTGGGCGATCTACAAATGCTAAAAAAACATTATTAAAGTTAAAATCATAAAAATGGAATTGAAAAATCTTAAATAGGGCAGGAATACAGGCAGTCCTCGACGAACGACCACAATGGAGCACAAAATTTCTGTTGTTAAGTGAGACATTTGTTAAGGGAATTACGCTCCGTTTTATGACCTTTCTTGCCACAAGGTGGTTGTTAGGTGAATCACTACAGTTGATATGTTAGTAACCCGATTGTTAACTAAATCTGGTTTTTTCCCCACTGACTTGGCTTATCAGAAGGTCACAAAAGTTGATCACATGACCCTGGCACAGTGTGACAGTCATAAATATGAACCTGTTGCCAAGCGTCTGTATTTTGATCACGTGATTGTGGCTGCCAAGGTCGCCATTGTGAAAAAATGGCCGTAAGTCACTTTTTCCAGTGTCGTCGTACCTTTGAACAGTCATTAAATGAACTGTTGTGAGTCGAGGTCTACCTGTAGTTGTGATACGTGGAAGGGGTGAGGAAAGATGGCGATTTGACAGTTTTGGAGATGGGCAACCTGGCGGAGGCTTATCCTGTCTTTGATTCCCACAGGTGCAAACTCGCAGTTCGGATGAGCCGATGACAACCTTTGTGGTATGTAACGAATGTGGAAATCGCTGGAAGGTAAGCAATTGTTGTGGCCTGTCGGCCACCGGCCCATCCAGCAGCTAAATCAGAGGAGGAGGAGGAGGAGGCGTGGGAGTAAGGGTCAGCATCAGGGTAACCTGGGAGCTCTGAGGGGAAAGAGGGAATGGAGCTAGCAGAGAGAGAGAGAGGTGGAGCCTCTGGCTGATGAGGAAGAGGAGCAGCTGGGTCCAATGCCTGATGCCCGGATGTGCAGAAGGCAGTGGAGAGGAGAGCAGTGGAAATCTATGAGATGGTCCTTGGGACGGAAGAGCCAATGGAGCTAGCACAGAGAGAGAGAGAGGTGGAGCCTCTGGCTGATGAGGAAGAGGAGCAGCTGGGTCCAATGCCTGATGCCCGGATGTGCAGAAGGCAGTGGAGAGGAGAGCAGTGGAAATCTATGAGACGGTCCTTGGGACGGAAGAGCCAATGGAGCTAGCAGAGAGAGAGAGAGAGAGAGAGGTGGAGCCTCTGGCTGATGAGGAAGAGGAGCAGCTGGGTCCAATGCCTGATGCCCGGATGTGCAGAAGGCAGTGGAGAGGAGAGCAGTGGAAATCTATGAGATGGTCCTTGGGACGGAAGAGCCAATGGAGCTAGCACAGAGAGAGAGAGAGGTGGAGCCTCTGGCTGATGAGGAAGAGGAGCAGCTGGGTCCAATGCCTGATGCCCGGATGTGCAGAAGGCAGTGGAGAGGAGAGCAGTGGAAATCTATGAGACGGTCCTTGGGACGGAAGAGCCAATGGAGCTAGCAGAGAGAGAGAGAGAGAGAGGTGGAGCCTCTGGCTGATGAGGAAGAGGAGCAGCTGGGTCCAATGCCTGATGCCTGGATGTGCAGAAGGCAGTGGAGAGGAGAGCAGTGGAAATCTATGAGACGGTCCTTGGGACGGAAGAGCCAATGGAGCTAGCAGAGAGATAGAGAGAGAGGTGGAGCCTCTGGCTGATGAGGAAGAGGAGCAGCTGGGTCCAATGCCTGGTGCCCGGATGTGCAGAAGGCAGAGGAGAGGAGAGCAGTGGAAATCTATGAGATGGTCCTTGGGACAGAAGAGCCACCACTGCTAGCGAGGCCCCACCCTAGTTCTGGGAATTAAAGGCAGGGTTAGGGTTAGAGAGATGAATAGGGGCTGCCGGCATTCCTAATTCAAGGAATCCTTTGAGTTCAGAGGGTTTGTCATGATATTGCGGGGGCAGTGTGCGATCGGATTAAAAATGGAATCTGAGAAGTCCATGTAAATGTTAGCCTGCTCTGAAGCTGTGACTGAGAAGCCACACCTTAATTTTTATGGAGGGAAAACTGCACAGTATTGATGTACCAATGCCAGTATCCAGTGTCTCCAGAGTTGGCTGATACCTTCAGGAAGGTGTATCTGCTGGTTGTATTACAATAGGACCTTTTAACTGAAATGCTTGGATGTTCCTTGGTGACATTTTGAGGGCTCCTAAAAAGGGACATGATGGCTCAGCGGCTAAAATGCTGAGTTTGTCTATCGAAAGGTCGGCAATTCAGCGGTTCGAATCCCAAGTGCTGCGTAACGGGATGAGCTCCCGTGACTTGTCCCAGCTTCTGCCAACCTAGCAGTTCAAAAGCCCGTAAAAAATGCAAGTAGAAAAATAGGGACCACCTTTGCTGGGAAGGGAACAGTGTTCCGTGTGCCTTTGGCGTTGAGTCATGCCGGCCACAAGACCACGGAGACGCCTTCGGACAGCGCTGGCTCTTTGGCTTTGAAACGGAGATGAGCACTGCCCCCTAGAGTCGGGAACGACTAGCACATACGTGTGAGGGAAACCTTTACCTTTAAAAAGGGTAGAATTGTGAATCACCTTGTTGGGATGGCCTCAGCATGTCATACATGTAATTTCAGCCAAGGACACGTCACTGAGTTTCATTCACGGAACCAGTTTGGTGTAGTGATTAAGGTGTTGGTCTAGAAACTAGGAGACAGTGAATTCTAGTCCCACCTTGGGCATAGAAACCAACTGGGTGACTTTAGGCCAATCACCAAGAGATGATGAATTCTAGCCCTGCCTTAGGCACGTAAGCTGATTGGATGACTTTAGGCCAATCACCAGGAGATGATGAGTTCTAGTCCCGCCTTAGGCATGAAAGCTGGCTGGGTGACTTTTTTATTTATTTATTTTATTTATTTTTTAAAATTTGATTTATATGCTGCCCTTCTCCGGAGACTCAGGGCGGCTTACAATGCGTTGCATTAAGCAATAGCCTTCATACTTTTGTATATTTATGCAAAGTCAGCTTATTGCCCCCACAAACTGGGTCCTCAATTTACCCACCTTAGAAAGGATGGAAGGCTGAGTCGACCTTGAGACTGGCTAGGATTGAACTCGCAGTAATTGCAGGCAGCTGGATGTTAACTGCTGCCTTAGTAGAAGGCATTAGCCTCCTATGCCACTCAGGCTCAAATTGACTTTGAGCCAATTCCGAGGAGACGGTGAGTTCTAGTCCCTCCTTAGGCATAAAGGCCAGCTGGTTAACTTGAGGTCAGTCACTCTCTTTCAATTCAACTCACCTCACACAGTTTTGATGTAGGGGAAAATAGGAGGAGGAAGGAGTATTGGACAGGTTCACAGCCTTGAATTATAAAGGGAGAATAAAAGAAAGGTAGGGAGGGAAGGAAAGAGGGAGAGGGAGAGGGAGAGGGAGGGAGGGAAAGAAGAGAGGGGGAAAGGAAGGAGGGAGCGAGATGAAGAGGAAGGAGTATTGAATATGTTCATTGCCTTGAACTATAAAGTTATAAAGGGAGAATGGAAGGGAAGGAAAGGAAGCAAAATAGAAGGGAAAGAAAGGAAAGAAGGAAAAGGAAAAGAAAGGAGAAAAGGAAAGGAAAAGGAAAGGAAAGGAAAGAAAAGGAAAGAAGAAAAGGAAAGAAGGAAAGGAAAGGAAAAGGAAAGAAGGAAAGGGAAGAAAAGGAAAGAAGGAAAGGACAAGGAAAAGAAAGGATCCTGTCACTACCTCCGGTCACTACCTCCTGACTAACTGCCCCCCTCCATCCTGAATTCCATCCTTTTCTTACCAATCCTTCACCACCACAACTGAACTACAAGCCCAGCATTCAACAAGGAACCCCCACCCCCCGGTGCATCTGTGGGACCCCCCCCCCTTCCTATTCAGCAGAAGAGCCTTTCCCGTACAGCCGTTTCTGTCTCTAACTCCCTTTCCTCCTCCTCACAGTTCTGCTGAAAATGTCTCCGAGGGGAGCAGCCACAGCCGATTCAGGGCCCCACAAGTTCTGCCACGGACTCCCGCAAGTACCGCCAGCAGATTTTTGTCCTGTTTTGTCGCCAAGTTTGCTTTGTGCTCCGTACATCTTCCAGGAGGGCCCGGCTGCCTGCACACCTGTAGGAAGTAGCAGCGGCTGGGAGCGGAGGCCACCGGGATGGCACCGGATGGAAAGTTTACCAAGACCAGCCAGCTTATTGTGAGAATGTGGGACAGCAATTTCTTTTCTTTTTTTTTCCTTTTCTTTTTGGTTCTTGTTTTGTTTCTTTTCTCTTAAAATGGCCAGGCTTCGAGCCTCAAAGTTGTACAGAAGCTTCTTGCGACTCTCTCCTTGGCTCCGGGTGCGACTCTCAAAAGCTACAACCAGTATTAACCCCGACTCCTGTCATCCCGGGTTCAAGGCTCCTTTTGTGTTGCGCAGGATGACAATTTATCGCTTTCATTGCACAAACCCTGCCCGGTTTGAAAGCTGGTGCAAAGGGATTTTTGATCGAGAGCTCCCAGCTCCTCTACCGAAATAAGTATTATTATTCATCCTGCTTTCGTTTTGTTTTGGGGGGGCTGGAAAGAATAGGAAATAAGAGTTTAAAGTGTTATTTTTTTCTTCTTCTCAAATCGGTTGAAATATATGATATAGAATCTTCCCCTGCCTGGGTTGCGAAGCCAAACATCTTAGAAAAGTTGGCCACGAGGTGAAAAACGTGAGCTTCGAAAGAAAACTAGGAGAGGGAGGGGAAAAAAACCGTCAAAATTCAAAAGTGTTTGTAGGAAAATAGCTTTAATTTCAGCAGACTCCGCAATGGAGTGGGAGGGGGGGAAGCAGATATGAATTTCTTGCAATCTTTCCGCTTGCTTGTAAGTTTGCCGCTTGCAGACTTCGGAGAACTGCCGTGCGTAAAACGGAGACGGTTCGGCTTGCATCCATCTTGACTGTTGTGTCTGAAATCCCTCACTTCGCTGCGTTCTTTGTGTGTCCCAGGAACACAACTGCCACGTGCTAAATCGCATCTACGCACCAGTTCCCATTTTTCCCACATAGGACCGAAGCTCTGCGTTGTGAACCCACGCAGATACACACACACACAAATGTGAAAAGGGAGCCGTTTTATACTTGAAGTGGATAATTTGGCCTGCATGCCCAGGCCCGTTTGCAGCCTCTTAAGTGTTACTAACACAAAAGTATTTTGAGTTTGTTAAATGAAAATTCCTGGCGGTGTGAAGGAAGGAAAAAGGAGAAGTTTGCTTGGGCTGGTGGTATTTAAATACTGTGTAATTTCTCAGAAAAGAGTTGGAAAAGAAGATTTTAGACCAGCGTGTCTCAAATTTCCAAACAGGTAGACTTCAACTCCCAGAATTCCCCAGCCAGCACAGCTGGCTGGGGGATTCTGGGAGTTGAAGTCCACCTGTCAGAACGTTTGCCGACTTTGAGAAATATCATTTTAGATCTTCCCCTCTGGTCATCCAAGGTAGCTAAGCTTACCAGGCAAATGAAAGCCTGAACAATCAATTCACGTTTCGGGAAAGATGGTTTGCCCAAAGGAACTTGGGATATGTACCTCTTGCTGCCACGACTCGTAATCGGGCCCTCTCTCGTTTTATTTCACCTTAAATTTTATTTTGTGTGTTCCATGTACAGTCGCAAATGCAAAACAATAAACTTCCTTCACAAAGAACAGAGCCATCTGCTTTCGATGCAGCGCACCCGCTGTGCCAGTCAATTATCATTTTTTTAATTAAAATTGGGGAAAAAAGCAGAGCTTTTTCTGTTGACGTCCACTTTTCTGTTGCCTAAACTACCACTCCTTTCAAATCTTGGCAGGTTACCCAGCATGCTTTCCCTAACCTTGGTTGGTTTTAACCATGGTTGGTCTTGGTGTGTGTGCCTAGATCTACCTTACAGTACAGGCGGTCACTTCGTTCAGTGACCATTCGAAATGACAGCGGCCCTGGAAAAAGTGACTTATGACCGTACTTCACCCTTACGACTGCTGACGCATACCCAGTTACAAGATCATAATTCGGCCGCTTGGCAACTGACTCATTTATGACGATTGCAGCGTCCCCCCAAGTCACGTGATCCTCTTTTGCGACCTTCTGACAAGCAACGTCAATGAGGGAAGCCAGATTCACTTAACAACCGTGTCGCTAACTGAAAAAGTGCAGTGATTCCCTGAACCGCTGTGGCAAGGAAAGTCGTAAAAGGGGGCCAAACTCGCTGATCTGTCTCGCTTAGCAACAGAATGTTGGGCTCGATTGCGGTCGTAAGTCGAGGACTACCTGTAGTAAGCTTGTGATTCACTGAATTATGTAAACACTGATAATAGATTAACCCAATGAGCAGGCTCAACCTTGTTGTGTAATCGAGGTTTGGGAAAATAACACACGATTTGCGTTCAGTTGAACACGAGGCAATACAATCGGCAGTTCTAAGGTGATTTGTCGCCTCAGCTGAACATGGTTTGAAATGTCCCCAACGGGAAGACCTGAAACCATAAGTGAGAAGGAGAAGGCCAGGATGGGGCCCTTGTGTGCTGCCTCATTTTAAGCCAATGTTTTTTTAAACTTGGCCACTTTTAAGATGGCTGGACTTCAAGTCCCAGAATTCCCTAGCTGGCAACTAGCCTAAAGCCAGGCTGACATGGCTGGCTGGGGAATTCTGGGAGTTGAAGTCCAGCCATCTTAAAAGTGGCCAAGTTTGAAAAAAACGCCATTTTAAGCCATCAAATATGGTGAATGTATGAAGAGAGCTAAAATTATGTTTTCCTAAAGTTATATTTTCTTGTAGGATTTTTTTTCTCTGACTTTTTTGACCCAGCTGCCATGCCAATGTACCAGTTTGGCAGTTGTAAAATCTCTCTTTCAGGAGCCAAGTCGAACATCAAACCATCCCTAGAAAAAGGAAAACGGATGGCTAGTTTCACCCAATTTAATCCAATAGGAGCGCAGTGGCTCACGTGGCTACTATGCTGGGCTGCCAATTGGCAGGCTCGCGTTTGAGATCCGGTTGCTGCCATGTGGCGGACGAGCTCCCATCACTCGCTCCAACTCCCGCCAACCCAGCAGTTCGAAAGCGGGCGACCTCAAAGAAAAATAGACGGGTGCCACCTTGGTGGGCAACTTAACGGGGACATGAAAGGAGCCCCCATCTGAGTGTGCCCCAGAAAGTGATGTCACCAGCAAATTCTTTCAACCCGGAAATTCTTCAGTGCTCCCGACACAGATCTAGTAGTAATATTCAGTTCAATGAAGTAATTTATGCCAAAAACTAATTTAATGAGCCGCGGTGGCACAGTGGTTAGAGTGCAGTACTGCAGGCTACTTCTGCTGTTCACTGGCTGCCAGCAGTTTGGCGGATCGAATCTCACCAGGCTCAAGGTTGATTCGGGCTTCTGTCCTTCCGAGGTCGGTAAAATGAGGACCCAGATTATTGGGGGCAATATACTGACTCTGTATACTGCTTAGAGAGGGCTGTAAAACACTGTGAAGCGGCATATAAGTCTAAGTGCTGTTGCTATTAATTAAGGTGACTCTCGGTTAGATTTTGGGGGACTTAGTGTCTTATTCCCACGCAGATTGTTTGATTAGTCACTGATGAATATATTATGTGGGTCAAGGAACTAATTTACCTTAGTATATGAAGTCCTCAACTTACAACCATTCGGTGACCAAGGTTACAAGAAGAAAGTAATTTATATCCATTTTCTACACTTACAACCATTGCAGTATCCCCATAGTAACGTGTTCAAAATTCAGACGCTTGGCAACTGGCACGTATTTATGACGGTTGCACAATCATGTGGCCTTACAACAAGCAAAGTTACATGAGGGAAGACAGATTCATTTAAGAACCGTGTCACTGACCTAACAACTGCAGTGATTCACTTTCCAAATGTAGCCAGAAAGGTCATAAAATGGGGCAAAGCTTGGGTAACAGCTGTCACACTTAGCAACCAAAATGTTGGGTTCAATTAGGGTCATAAGTTGAGGACTTATCTCTATATTCAAACCTTCCCTTGCCTAGAGTTTCAGTGGCCAAATGAAAAGCCATGGGAAATATACAAGAAACGTACTTTTCCCAAGATAATTTTCAACTCAAAACTACAATGGATGCTTCATTTGTTTTGAGTGAAAAAACTCTTTAAAAAAAAAAGCTGAAATTTTTGCAGAAGGAAAGTTGGGTTCAATATTAGGAAAGGATTTGACATTACGAATGTCCACACACAAATTAATCGGTGGAACAACTTGCCTCCGAAAGTCGTGAATGCTCCAACACTGGAAGTTTTTAAGAAGATGTTGGATAACCATTTGTCTGAAGTGTTATAGTGTTTCCTGCCTAAGCAGGGGGTTGGACTAGAAGACCTCCAAGGCCCCCTCCAACTCTGTTATTCTAAGTTCTAAATCAATAGGGCCACTGCTGGGTGTGTAGGTGGCCAGATTTCGCTAGCTATTTGGTCTCTGCGCCAACTTGAGAAAATGCTAAATACGGCTATTCCAACATTTCACTCTGCAGCAGATCCACTCTCGAATTCACTGTTTTATATATTTTGCAAATAAATAAATATATATATTTACTGTATCCAGAAGCATTCTCATTCTTACTGGAGCTAGTCAAGACGGGGAACCGGTAGTAAAATTTTTTGAATCCTACTACTGGCCCGCGGGGTGCTTAAATCTGACCTACGGGGCCGGCCTGGAAATAGTAAAGGATTGGCCCACTTGTGCCTCTGGCAGCCAAAACAGGGCAGGCTCCCCACACCCATTTTCGATCTAAACGGCCTCCTGCAGCACTCGGCTGGCTAAAATGGGGCATGGGGGAGGGGCATTTGAGCCCCCACACCCCATTTTGGCTGGCAGGGCACTACAGGAAGCTTCTGTTCCATCCACACACACTCCTCCACCGGCTGGCCCATGGAGAACTACAATGCTGATCCGGCCCTCAAAGAAATCCAGTTTGACACCCCTGGACATATGGCATATGACTGAATTGTGAAAATACCCTGTATCCGTAAACTACGGTATTCCCCACCATCTCTTTGCAGCAATCTGGTCAGATTGCTGCAGTCAATATTCTAGAAAAGGGTTTCTCAACTTTAGCTAAACCTTTTTAAGATTTGTGTAAGATCAAAGCTTTGGTTTTCCCAGTCGTAATGTATGGCTGCCAGAGTTGGATTATAAGGAAGGTTGAGAGCCGAAGAATCGATGCTTTCCAGTTGTGGCGTTGGGAGAAGACTCTTGAGAGTCCCTTGGACTGCAAGGAGATCCAATCAGTCGATCCTAAAGGAAATCAACCCTGGAAGGACAGATGCTGAAGCTGAAATATTTTGGCCACCAAATGAGGACTTCTTTTAGAAGGCCCTGATGTTGGAGAAGATGGGAGGCAAAAGAAGGGAACAGCAGAGGGAGAGATGATTAGATTCAATAGGGTCATTGACGCAATGAACATGAATTTTGAACATGAAACTCTGGGAGAAATTTGTCGGCTCCAATTCACAGAATTCTCCAGCCGGAGGAATTCTGGGAATTGATATCTTCTTAAAAGTTCTTAAAAGTTTAAAAAACTTCTTAAAAGTTTCCCATGATGGGAAACACTGTTCCAGAGCATGAATTTTCAAACTTTTTAAGAGCCAGTTTTGTTTTAAAAATTCCCAGAATCCCGAATTACGAGGGGTGGGGCTCCAGAATGTCAACTGATGAGCCCTACCCTTTTTGCTCGTGTTTACAGAAAAATGCAATGGAAATCCCTGTAGCTTCAAAGCAGGAACTTAAAAGGCTGAGTGTATTCAGTGTGGGCTTTTTTAATGCTTAAGCCCCTTGCAAAGTTTCTGAATCCCACAAAACCCTGTCAAATCCTTTCAGAGGAGTTTGCAAAACCCTGTATAAAGAAACAACCACCCTATTTTTACAACATGCTTGTCGATATTCCTATCTTCTTGGTAGATGTAAACAAAAATGCTTTTGATTTATTCCTTCTGGGGGGCAGAGAGCTTCCACAAAGTCATAAAAAGTATGTTTTTTAAAAAAAACACCTTAGCCCTGTGGATCCACCATTTTATGTAATTCCAAAGCAGTTTTCCAAATTATAGGAATGTGGTAGTATCTCAGCATTCAACTGCTTTGAAACTTATCAAATTTGATGCTCAACATATTTTGATGTGAAAATTTTGACCCAGTACTCATCGTTCGTTTGGTACTAAACACACCAGCTAGAACTTGTCAGTGTCGGCTGCCCTGTGACTCATTACGTTATTCCTTATGGGGAAAAAATGTTTGGTATTCATCATTTTTGGTACTCATTGCGCCTCCTGGAACCAATTAATGATGAGTATTCAGTTACAACTGTGTGGGAATTAAGAAGATATCAGGCAAAGTTTCTGTATTTTACTGGTCACAAAACACACGAGGTTCTGGAGACAAAAAAAAAAGTTTTACTAGGCAGGCCAGGAAGATCTATTGGGGTGACCAGTTTTTTGAAAAGTGCTTTCTATAACTCAGATACCCCTTTAGAAAAATGCAACAGAGGGGGGAGCTGAGGGGCCGAGATGGCCTGAGGTCCCTCTCTCCTGAGCAAAGGAACACTAACCCTGAAATTTGTCCTGTCCTTAGCACCTGCTACTGTGTTTCCCGAAAAATAAGACCCTGTCTTATATTTTTTTGAACCCCAATATAAGCGCTTGGCCTTATTTTCAGGGAGGTCTTATTATTTTGGGGTGTGTGGAGCAAGACGGCGATCCTCTTGCCGTCTTACCCGATTTCCAGCTCTGTCTCTCTAACCCTAACCAGAGGACATGGCAGGGATTGGCTGTGTATGCCCTTAAATATTTCTGGGGAGGGCTTATTTTCGGAGATTTTTTTTAAAAAAATTGATTTATATGCCGCCCTTCTCCAGAGACTCAGGGCGGCTTACAATGCGTTAAGCAATAGCCTTCATACTTTTTGTATAGTTATACAAAGTCAGCTTATTGCCCCCACAACTGAGTCCTCAATTTACCCACCTTAGAAAGGATGGAAGGCTGAGTCGACCTTGAGCCTGGCTAGGATTGAACTCGCAGAAATTGCAGGCAGCTGGATGTTAAATGCTGCCTTAGTAGGAGGCATTAGCCTCACACGCCACTCAGGGTCTCTATTTTCGGGGATTTGATTTGATTTATTAGATTTATATACTGCCCTTCTCCCGAGGGACTTAGGGCGGTGTACAGCCACAATAAAAGACAATACCATACAAAATTTAAAACCCGTTTTAAAACAAAATTAAACAGATCTTGGCTTCCTCAATCTAAAACCCCATAATTTTAAAATACCCCATCCAAATTGTACTTAGTCAGCCAGGCCCGCCTGGTGAAATAACAGGGTCTTGAGGGCCCGGCGGAAAGCACGGAGATCGGGAATTGTGCGTATCTCTGGAGGTAGCTCGTTCCAGAGGACGGGAGCCCCCATAGAGAAGGCTCTCCCCCTGGGGGTCGCCAGCCTACATTGCTTAGCCGACGGCACCCTGAGAGCCCCTCTCTATGGGAGCGTGTTGGTCGGTGGGAGGCTATTGGTGGCAGAAGGCGGTTCCGTATACCGTATAATTCTAGCCCCCAAACCCAGACAGCAGCGAAGCATTATGAAAAGAGGAAAGATGCTCCACCCTCCCAATGGAACTTTTATAGAAGACGAGACAAGAAAACCTTAACATTCAGAACGAGGGAATTCATAAGAGAGCATTGGCCCAGTGGGCAGCGGCTGAGAAATAACATGCTTTGAGTGACAACCTCAAAAGCAGAATAGGGTGGAGTTTGCACCATCCAATGGGTCCTATCGCTTTGCCTTTTGTTGGAACAAAGGATTTGGAGAGAGCCTATAAAACAGGGAGACCTCTTAACAGGAATCCAAACTATAACTGCAGTGGAGTCAGAGGTGTGTTCAGCCGGTTCAGACGAATCGGTAGTAGCGACTACCCCTGTGCTATGCCGTCCTATTTCGCCACGTTTTCTAAACTGCACGCACGCAAGCGTGTAAGCGAAGCATGCATGCATGCATGCGAAGGTGTGCGCGTGAGTGAAGTGAGCATTCGTGTGAGCTCACACTGTTGGTGCTGGGCCAACTGGTAGGAATATTATATGAATCCCACCTCTGAATGGAGTGTAATGGTTCTGGAGGCCAGGCTGTCCAACAGATCCAGCTCCCCATTCTTAGGCCATCTTTTCTTTAGGATTATCAATAGATTAGTGTCAGAGGGTGGAAGTGTGGGGTTTTTTTGTTGTTCTGAGCTTGGTTGTTTTCTTTATAGACATTTCATCACCCAACTAGGTAACATCGTCAGTGCAGTAAGGAGTGGGGTTTATGGAGAGGAAGAGCACAATGACTATGGTGTCCTCGGCACTCTCTGAACTTGGTTATTTTCTTGCAAACATTTCATGACCCAACAAGGTAACATTATCAGTGCTAGAAGGGAAGGGGTTTTTCTCTCTTTATTTATCAGTGGCTTTCCCTGACAAGTGTTGGTGGGAATGTCCTTGGTGACTCCTTGATCAGACTATTATTTATTGTTGGGTTGTTGTCGGTTGGTAATTTCTTGACTTCACTCCTTTTTAGCACTGATGGGGTTACCTACTTTATTATTTATTAATTAGTTCAATTTATATGCTGCCCTCCTCTGGAGACTCAGGGCAGCTTACAATGTGTTAAGCAATAGCTTTCATACTTTTGTATATACCTGGTTAATAAGGCTTTTGCCCTCCCCTATATATATATATATATTATATATATATATATTCGGTTCTCCCGCGTAGAATTGGAAGTATCTTGGCGACGTTTCGACGAAGTCTCATTCGTCATCTTCAGGCTGGTGTTCTCGGCTTCGTGCTTCGACTTCGTCAAAACGTCGCCAAGATACTTCCAATTCTACGCGGGAGAAGACCCGAATAACCAAAGACCTACATACAAACACCCGCGAAAACACATATATAATATATATATATATATATATATATATATATATATATATATATATATATATATATATATATATATGTGTGTGTGTGTGTGTGTGTGTGTGTGTGTGTGTGTGTGTGTGTGTGTGTGTACAGGTGATATCTCGGGTTTCTTCCTGTGTAATTGCAAACATATCTTTGGAAGTATTGCAGTGATGTTTCGATGAAATCTCATTCATCATCAACTGGCTGATGTTCTCGGTTTGGTGCCCATATGAATGAGATTTCATCGAAACGTCACTGCAATACTTCCAAAGATATGTTTGCAATTACACGGGAAGAAACCCGAGATATCACCTGTACACACATATATACCCGTGAAAACTTATATATATATATGTAAAACCAAGCTCAGAGAGCATCAAGGACCCCCACAGTCCTTCTGTTCTGTAACGCATCACTCTCCCAATATGCTGGTACTGGCAGTTGGTACTAACGAACATCTGAAATGGCTATCCAAGACTTATGGGAAACAACCAAGCGCTCACGGCTTCCACAGGATCATAGATTTCTCTGGAGATTCTGAGAGAGAGAGAGAGGGAGGGAGGGAGGGAGAGAGAGAGGTGGGGGAGGGAGGGAGGTGGAGCCTGGACCATCTGTTAGTTAGCCCTCAGATGGAAAGTCAACAGCCCCCAGGTCTGGAGGTGGCTGATGAGGAAGAGGAGGAACAGCTGAGTCCAGTGCCTGACGCGCGGATGCACAGAAGGCAGAGGAGAGGAGAGCAGTGGAAATCTATGGGCCGGTCCTTGGGATGGAAGAGCCACCGCTGCTAGCGGAGCTCCATGCTAGTTCTGGGGATAAAAGGCAGGGGGTGGAAATGAATAGGTGTGGCAGACAATTATTCATCGTCCTGCCGGACAAACTTGTTAGCCTGCGTTGTGAAACTTTTTGCCGGGACTGCTGGCACTCCTAATAAAGGAATCATTGATTTAAACAGGGATTGTTGTGTTTGGGGAGCTGGGTTAGAACAGTTTCCAGCGGAGAAGGAATGAAACGTGCATCATGGGCCAACTCCACCCCTTATGTACTTCCAGTGCAATGTCACAAGTCTTTAATAATTTGGGCATGGAAGGGACCACAATGGGAAGAATCCACACTTCTCCAGTGAGTTGGTAAGATAAAAAACTGCTTTGGGCATATCTGGACCACTCCATTCCATTCTGGCAGATCATTTAAGGGAAAAGTTGTTCAGTCAGACCAATGGTCCACTTAGAACAGAACGATCGAAGAGATGCTTCCAATAATCTCACCAACAGATTATGAAGTACAGGTAATCCTCGATTTACAACAGTTTCACTTAGTGACCGTTCGAGATTACAAGGGCACTGAAAAGTGATTTATGACTGTTTTTTCACACTTACGACCGTAGTAACATCTCTGTGGTCACATGATCAAAATCCAGAGGTTTGGAAACTGGCTCGTATTTATGACAGTTGTAGTGTCCCGGGATCATGTGATCCCTTTTTGCGACTTTCTGACAAGCCGAGTCAATGTGGGGAAGCCAGATTCACTTAACAATCGTGTAAGTAGTTTAACAATTGCAAGTGACTCACTTAACAAGTGTGGCTGGAAAGGTCGTAAAATGGGACAAAACTCACTTAACAAATGTTTCACTCAGCCACAGGCATTTTGGCCGTACCTCGAGGGCTACCTGTAAAATCGACTGAGTGAAAAGACCTCATTCTGGTTCCTAAACCATGAAGATTATGGATCCTACAATCAGATCAATCAAAATAGAGCTGGAAGGGATCTTAGAGATCTTCTAGTCCAACCCCCTGCTCAAGCAGCACCTTCTCCACCTAGTTCTCCTCCCACCTGGGAAGAGAGGTCCAAAGATCAGCCTGCCCAACTTAGGAGACCCATCCATTTCTTGAGTTGGAAGACTAGTCATTTCTCTTGGGTGCTCTTTCCCATGTTCCTGCTAACTAGAGACAACATAGCTGTAACCTATCTTCTCTCTTCATCAGTGGGTACCATTCTTAAAGACATCTCTCGGAGATGTCCTTCAAAGCATCTGGGGTAAAAGGGATACAGTGGTTGCTGGTGGAAGGTAGATACCATCACTACCACCACAGGGCAGCCAAAACTGTAAACTATTCCAGAGAGCCACAATAGAGATAGTCCTTGATTTACAAACAGTTCATTTAGTGACTGTTTGAAGTTATAACGGCACTGGAAAAAAAGGGAATTAGGACCATTTTTGGCAATTAGGGCTTTTGCCGCATCCCCATGGTTGTGTGATCAAAGTTCGGACGCTTGGCAGTTGTTTCATACTTATGGCCGCTTTATACTTATGGCAGGGGCTTCCGTCCCATGGGGAAGCCAGATTTACTCGGCAGCCGGGTTACTTAACTTATCAACTGCGGCAATTCACTTAACAACCGAGGCAAGAAAGGTCGTAAAAAGGGGGCAAACCCCACCTAACGTCTCACTTAACAACAGAAATCTTGGGTTCAATTATGGTTGTAAGTCGAGAACTATCTGCAGAGCAGTTGCTCCAGATGGGGGCTGCTACATTGTGCCTAACGGCAGGGTCATTCATTCATTCTTCTCCACAGAAGCCTGGTAGACCCACAATTCCATCTGTAAAAGAGCCCCTTAGCTTTTAAAGAAAGGAAGAAAGCTGGAATTCAATCTGAAATCCGCAGCATGGCAGTCTTGAAGGACCCTCTTGGTTACTTAAGACCTCTGTAGTCCACACAGAGTCATATTTTGGCACCCAACTGCTTTAAAATGCATCGAATTCGGTATCCGACACGTTTTGAAGCAGAAATCTTGTCCCGGCACTCATTTTTCTCCTGGTAGCCAATGTGTAAGAACTGCCAATGTTGGCTATCTCATGCCTATTTCCTGAATAGTTGGTCATGTGGTTTTCTCAATCCGTGTCTCTGGAACGGATTACCAACAAATACCGAGGTACCACTGTACATCAGAGATGGGTGGACAATGTGACCTACAACGATTTTTGACCTAATTAATAATCAAGTTGGTTTTCTCACAGAGCTTCCACATCAGAGCTAAGTACCAGCTATCTTTTCTTTCCCTTGAAGAGCTCCCTGCTTCTTCTCAAACTGAGGTGAGGGAACCCTACCTAGAATAAACTGTGAACGGAAAGTATTCGAGATGCAGAAAACCTGAACGTACTTTTTATAACATCTGAACTTTTCTTAATTCCATTAACATTGGCCTAACCGCAGTTTCCACTCCAAATGCATCTGAGATCGTTGTGTCTACAAGAACATCATGGAAATAATTCTTAATAAACATGGAAGGAGTTTAAAAAAACAAACTAAACACAAATCCGAGAGGGAGAGATCAAAACGTCCAGGAGAGATGTGGAGCTTTGGCCTAGTTTCTTCTGCCACGTGGCCCCAGAGGTCTAACCTCCCAATTCGTTGCTGGTTGGTTGCTCCATTCTGCAATCTCCATCTCTAGGCTGGGGGACAACCTAGATTCTGTAATGGAAGTAGAAGCCTGAGTCCTTGATGGCGGCTGGCATGGGCCCTTTTCTGAGGGAAGAAAAACCGGGCAGGAAGTTGTGGAGTGACCTTTCCAACGACTGGACTATTGTCTGTGGTCAGAACTCAGCTGGGTTATGTCTTCAGTCTATTTTGTTCTGTAAGCTCATGTGGGAGTTGTTTTTTCAAAGAAGAAGAGGGAGGGAGACCAATAACACCTGCTTGTAGGAAAGGAAATCCTTCACTTGGTGTCTCTTATCAATGGTACAGAAGAGCTTAAGACTCCGAAGATGACCGAGAGACATTCTGGATCAGAGCTTTGTATATGGCAGAGTTCAGAAAACGGGGGTAGGAGTCTCTGTGCATAAGCGTGTAAATCTGTAGCTGCGCATCGTCGAAGGTGTGCGAGGAGGGCTCCTGCATCTTGCGGTTGATGCCCTCACGGACACGGGAGTCCAAGCTGACCTGAGAAAAAGGGAGGGTGGGCAAAACACAATAAGAAAGATGATTTCGGCGGACTGTCAATCAAGGGAGAGTCAGTTGGGTCTAGAGGTTAGGGTTAAGAAACCAGGAGATGGTGAATTCTAGTTCAGCCTTAGACATGGAAGCTGGCTGGGTGACTCTGGACCAATCACCAGGAGACTGGGAGTTCTAGTCCCGCCTTAGGCATGAAAGCTGGCTGGGTGACTTTGGACCAATCACCAGGAGACTGGGAAATCTAGTCCTGCCTTAGACTTGAAAGCTGGCTGGGTGACTTTGAATCAAACACAAGGAGACTGGGAGTTCTAGTCCCACCTTAGGCATGAAAGCTGGCTGGGTGGCTTTAGGCCATTCCCTCTTTTTCAGCCCATCACAACTCCTAAGGTAGTTGTGTTAAAAATAGAGGAAGAAATTCGTCAAGAATTTTCTGCTTGGTCCTAGGTCGGATCTCTATTTAATAACCTTCCACCTATTAGTTCTTGTTCTGCACCTCAGGTGCTTTGGAGAATTAAGTCTATCCCCTCTTCTTTATAATAGCCACTCAAATATTGTATGACAGCTATCATGTCATCCCTAATCCTTCCCTTCATGTCCAGTTCCCTCAATTGTTCATCATACAGTTTAGTTTCCGGATCCTTTATCATTCTTGCTGCTCTTCTCTACACTCTGAGTCTCAACATCTTTTCTCTATTACAGAGACTAGAACTGGAGGCAGTATTTATCTCTCTCTTGATGCAGTGTAGGACCGCATTGGCTCTTTGAGATAACCAGATTTAGCTCTACTGTGATTCAAAATGTGTACCCACTAAATTAATAATTGATCGTACGATCAAACGTGAAGGAATTTACACTGTGTGCACAATTATTAGGCAGCTGTATTTTTGAGGATTAATTTTATTATTGAACAACCACACTGCTCTCGGTCAATCGAAAATATTAATAAACCCCAAACCTGAATATTTAAGAAAGTAAAAGCGAGGTTTTGGCTTTCTTAATCTACGTGTGCCCAATGATTGGGCACCTATTAGTGTGCAGAATTATTATGCAACTAAATGAAAATTTTCCCATCTCACTCGTTTATTTTCATCTGTTTAAAGTGAGAATAATAAACAAACAACTAAAAATGTACAGGTAACCATTTCTGACATTTCAAAAAAAAGCCATCCCTGTTGACTATTTGCAACAAAACATTTTGATGATTCTGTGATCACACCTCGATATTTTAGCAACTTCAAGGGTGCTGCATCCCTCTGAAAGACCTTTTACAATGTTTGACTTTTCAGAGTCAGTTAAATCTCTTTTTCTGACCCATTTTGCCTGAGGAAAAGAAGCTGCCTCATAATTATGCACACCATGATAAAGGGTGTTGATTTCCTCCCTTGTTACACAAACACACATCAACTGATCTGTTTATATCCACTACGCATTCCACTTTGGGAAAAACAGAATATCAGAGTTGGAAGGGACCTTGGAGGTCTTCTAGTCCAACCCCCTGCTTAGGCAGGAAATCCTACACAACTTCAGACAAATGGTTATCTAATCTCTTCTTAAAAACTTCCAGTGTTGGAGCATTCACAACTTCTGGAGGCAAGTCGTTCCACCAATTAATTGTTCTCACTGACAGGAAATTTCTCCTTAGTTCTAAGTTGCTTCTCTCCTTGATTAGTTTCCACCCATTGCTTCTTGTCCTGCCCTCAGGTGCTTTGGAGAATAGCTCAACTCCCTCTTCTTTGTGGCAGCCCCCGAGATATTGGAACACTGCTATCATGTCACCCCTCGTCCTTCTTTTCATTTATACAGTTTATACAGCGTGGAGGTTGAAAATATGCATAAAAATGATGATATGGTCAAAATACTCACTTGCCTAATAATTGCACACATGATAAGTCTTCAGGTAGAACGAGAAAACATTGGAAAAGTTTCTGGACTGCTAAGGTAAGGTATCTGAATTTGGCTATCTGAAATATTTTGGGGTGCTGGAATAAAATAGGAAAGGAAATACCTCCTTGGGAGAAAGGATGGAGATATAATCTTCATAGATCATCCGGGCTTTCTCGTCGATGGCACGCTTGTTGCATTCGCTTTTGAGCTCCTCGCAAGCTAACCAAAAGAGCATATTTTCCTCGCTGTATTCAGTCCGTAAGAATTCCCGAAACACGTTCCTGCCAGCTGGATTTTTCATCAACTTGTCAAACGACTGAGACCAGACCTTGACTTCTTCGGTGGTGGGTTTGGTGCTGAAGGCACAGGAGCCGCGATCCAGGAGAAGCAAGGCAAGGTAGAGTGAGTCACAGTGGGAAGAAGAGGAAGAGGAGGAGGAGGAGAAGGAAATGTGTTATTGGAGTGAGATTTCGGTAATTTTTGCACAACTTCTAGAGCAGTGTTTCTCAGCCTTGGCAACTTTTAAGTCCTGTGGACTTCAACTCAACCAGTTGAAGTCAACTTCAACAGGTGAAGTCCACACATCTCATCTCATCTCATCCCATCTTAACTGAACCAGTTCAACTCAACAGTTAAAGTCAATTTCAACAACTGAAGACCACACAACTCAATTCAACTCAACCAGTTCAATTCAACAACGCAACCAGTTCAAGTCAACAGTTGAAGTCAACTTCAACAATTCAAGACCATACAACTCAATTCAACTCAACAAGTTCAAGTCAACAACCCAATTCAACTCAACCAGTTGAAGTCAACAGTTGAAGTCAACTTTAGCAACTGAAGACCACACAACCCAACTCAACCAGTTCAAGTCAACAACACAACTCAACCAATTCAACTCAATACTTGAAATCAACTTCAACAATTGAAGATCACACAACTCAACTCAACTAGTTCAATTCAACAACACAACTCAACTCAACTAGTTCATCTCAACAGTTGAAGTCAACTAACCCACAATTCACCTCCGCTGTCAAGCTTGCAAGTAATAAGTCCCCAGAATGAGTAATCCAAGGCAGTCATATTCAGTCAAAGTCCGTTTATTAGGAACATATCAACAGTTCAACAACAAAACTCACCTCACCTCAACCAGATGATTTCAACAGTTAAAGTCAACTTTCATAGTTGAAGCCTACATGTCTTAAAGTTGACAAGGTTGCGAAGTAGCGTTCTAGAGCTTTCACGCTCCTTTACTGGAGGCTTTTAAAAACAATTTACAGGTAGTCCTCAATTTACAGCTATTCATTTAGCGACCACTCGAAGCTACAATGGCACTGTAAAGAGTAGCTTAAGATTGGTCCTCACCCAATCATCACAGTATCCCCAGTCGTATGATCGAAATTCAAATGCTGAGCAACCAGCCTGTAATTCATAATGACTGCAGCATCTTAGAGTCATGTGATCACCATTCGCAATCTTCCCAACTAGTTTTGACAAGCAAAGTCAATGGGGAAGCCAGATTCACTTACGGCAGTGGCTAAAATTGTGAAAATCTTTTTGGAAAAGTGTATTTTCTAAAACTAGCTAATAACACCACTTTTTTTTTGGAGCAGTACCATAAAATTACATATGAATGGAAAGATCATTTAATCAAGAATGTCATGCAGTAGCTTTTATGAAGGATTTGCTATTAGAATAGCAGTTACAGTATTTATTTATTTATTTATTTATTAGACTTATATACCGCCCTTCTCCTTACGGACTCAGGGCGGTGAACAGCTGACTAAAAAACCAATACATAAAAGTTAAAATCATACTAAAAACAAATATAAATTTGGCTGAAAATTTAAAACAGATAAATATTAAAATAGGTCAATCAAACTCTAAAAAATTTTAAAAATAGAAGGGATCAGGCAAGTCCGGCAAGTTGGAAAAGATACGTTTTCAGGGCCCGACGAAAAGTCCGGAGGTCAGCGATCGTCCTCAGTTCTGGAGGAAGCTCGTTCCAGAGGGTGGGGGCTACCACAGAGAAGGCTCTCCCCCTGGGGGTCGCCAGCCGGCATTGTCTGGCTGACGGCACCCTGAGGAGGCCCTCTCTGTGGGAGCGAACCGGCCGGTGGGAGGCAATTGGTGGCAGAAGGCGGTCTCGTAAGTACCCTGGTCCTAAGCCATGGAGCGCTTTAAAGGTGATTACCAACACCTTGAAACGCACCCGGAAGTCCACCGGCAACCAATGCAGCTCACGCAGGAGAGGTGTCACGTGGGAGCGCCCCATCGCTCCCATAACCCCCCGTGCGGCCGCATTCTATACCAGTTGGAGCCTCCGGGTGCATCCCAAGGGGAGCCCCATGTAGAGAGCATTGCAGTAGTCCAAGCGAGAGTATAAAGAAGAAAAGTGAAAGGCGTAGAAAAAATGAGATATACAAAAATGATCACCATAGAAAAAAAAACGAGATATACAAAAATGATCCCCATTTCAGTGAATCCTCAGCTGGGTAACCTTTAGCATGAATGACGGCCTTACAACGTCTTCCCATGGAGTGAACCGAGTCTTTGAGTTCTGCAGCTGTTATCATGTGAAACCAAGATTGAACGGTGGCTTCTATTAACTGGGTTTTAATGCTGGGTCGCTTCTGACTAACTAGCTTCTTTAGTCGGCTCCGTAGATTTTCAATTTGGTTAAGAAGGTCTGGGCTATTCCCAGGCCATTCTAGCAGTGGAATAGGAATATCTTGAAACTCAAAAAAAAGTGGTGTTACTTAGCCATCAAACCTCAAAAATGCACTTTTTCCAAAAAGTTTCCACAATTTTGGCCACTGCTATTAACAAATGTTCGCTTAACAACTGTGGCAAGAAAGATCATAGAATGGAGCAAAGCTCTCTTAACCAATGTCTAATTTAGCAACAGGGTCAATTGTTGCTGGAAGTTAAAGACGACTGTATCTCCTCAGCCCGTGATGGTGAACCTATGGCACGTGTGCCACAGGTGGCACACGGAGCCATATCGGTGGGCACACGAGCCTTGCCCTAGCTCAGCTGTGGCACGCATGCGCACACCAGCCAGCTGATTATCGGGCTTTCCGGGCCCACCGGAAGTCGGGAAACATGCTGTTTCCAGCCTCTGGAGGGCCTCCGGGGGGAGGGAAAGCCCGTTTTTCACTCTCCCCAGGCTCCAGGGGCTTTCTAGGTCCCACAGGGAGCCTGGATAGCTCAGCAAACTAAAGTATTGTAAGTTCGAATCTCCCCAGGCTCAAGGTTGACTCAGCCTTCCATCCTTTCTAAGGTAGGTAAACTGAGGACCCAGTTTGTGGGTCCGCTTTCGCCCCCCCTCCTCCCCAAGCGGTGTTCTTTTTTATACAAAGTTATCTTATTGCTCCCACAATCCGGGTCCTCATTTTACCTACCTCGGAAGGATGGAAGGCTGAGTCAACCTTGAGCCTGGGGAGATTCGAACTCGCAGTAATGGCAGGCAGCTGGCAGCTAAGTGCTAATTAACAGCACTTCAGTCCGCTGCGCCACCAAGGCTCTTATCACTTTGTTATTCCACTCTTCATTTCCTCCTGAAATGAAGATGCGCGACAAGTACTTTGAAGTTCCTTTGATGTCAACGATGAAATTTAGAGTTGGTTTTGAAAGCTCAGCTCTTGGTTTAGATCTCATATGTATGATATATCCTTTATTTATGAGATGAATTCTCTTGTACATCACTCCAAAGAGTCCTTTGAGCAGCGAACAACGTAAAAGGGCAATCCATCAAGGAGTCCAAAAACACGCCGCTTAAACAACGCAGCTAAATTCAACCTAATTGTTCTGGGTTTGTCGTCTCAAAGGTGCTTTTCCTCAAGAGGCAACTGGACTTTCTGTTTTGACTTTGAAGATGTTTCGCTTCTCATCCAAGAAAGCTTCTTCAGCTCTGACTGGATCCTTCCATTTCTCACCAGTTGCCTTTTGAAAAAAAGCACCTTTGGGACAACCTGGATGACTGAGAATCTCCACAGACATTCTGGGTTTGCACAACACATTTCTGTTGTGACCTCGGCTTCCTGAGTCATTAAAACACACAAGTAGTCACAATAACCTCTTTTATTGCAACAGCTGTGAATTACGTTCATTCACAGCTGAGTCCCAATTAGTTGCAAAAAGTCCTTCAGGATAATCACCAACCTTTATCTCCCTTGACACTCTGTCAAAGACCTACTTGGCAAAGCCACACGGAGTCCAGAATCAAACAGAGATGCCGACTGGGAACAGAATGAACAATGTTGCTTTCCTGCAAAGGGCCCATGTGCCTTTGCTCCTCTTTTAAGCCTTATGGGAGGGGCCAAGCATCTCCAAGCCTTACTCCCGAGTTGTCCCTTTAGTTTTAACTGTCCTTGCCTTCTGGCAGCTCTGTGCATGCATGCACTAGGAACAGGCTCCTTCTGTTCCTCTGCCTCTCTGATGTCCGACTCTGGAGGCTCCGGAGTCCGCGCATAACCCCCAGATGGCCCTGGCCCCATCTCTGCCTCCGACGCAGAGCCCTCATCCGAGCCTTCCCCAGACTCCAGGGCTGACCCATCTTCCTCCCCAGCCTCCTCACTGTCCAACCCCACTGCCATATTTGCAGGCTGCTGGCGGACCACAACAATTTCAACCCACCGAACAAGCTGAGTTTACACAGCACAAGAGGCCACCATAAACCTCGAAACCTGAGTCGAACCAACTGAGCTTCTTGTTTTAGTTGTACGCCGCCCCACAAAAAGACTCCCAAAATCAAACCCCAGTAAAAGCTTAGCATGTCGCGCAAACCCCATCTGGCCAAGGGTTAGGATTGCAGTGTGAATGCAGCTCCGATCTGCAACCAGTTTCAAGCAGGTTGTGCGAATGCCCACCAGCCAAGCAGAAAGAGAGTCTCACCAGGATTCACAGTTTGGAATAGTCTCCAATTTTGTTTCGCGAGATGCTCTCCAGGCCCTTTCCCGGTCTTCATTCCTAACGATGGGGGAAAAAGAAACAGAGAGAGAGAGAGAGAATAAGGTGAGAAACAAAATGTCTTCAAAAGAAAAAAATCAGTAAGTCCGGTTGCCTCCTGAAAGAAGCATTTTTGAGACAATCATGATCTGAATCACTGAGAATCTCTACAGACTTTTTAGAGAAATAAAATTTTTTGAAGAAGATTGGAATCAAACACTGTGGCTTTATCAATAACAGGTAGTCCTTGATTTACAACTTTCGCTTAGTGACTGTCTGAAGTTACAACAACACCGAAACAAGTGATTTAGGATTGGTTTGCCCACTTAAAAAAAACCATTGCAACATCCCCAGGGTCAGGTGATCAAAATTCAAGACACTTGGCCACTGATTCATATTTATGACGGTTGCAATCTTCGTGACAAACCAAGTCAACGGAGAAAGCCGGATTCACTTAACAACTGGGTCACTAACTTTATAACTGTAGCGATTCACTTATCAACGGTGGCAAGAAAGGTCGTAACATTGGACGAAACTCGCTGAACCACTGTCATGCTTTTAGCAATTGAAGTTGTGGGCTCCACTGTGGTCGTAAGTTGAGGGCTAACTGTATGGCTATATTTTAAAGCATTCAAGCAAGGCAGTTTGGTGTAGTGATTAAAGCCTCAAGTTGGAGACCAGGAGACTGTGAGTTCTAGTCCGGCTTTAGGCTGGTTGCTGGCTGGGGAATTCTGGGAGTTGAAGTCCCAAACATCTTCAAAGTTGCCAAGTTTAAAAAACACTGGCCTAAGAGAAGGATTTATTTCTCAAGCAATTGCGGACCTCAGGAAAGAGAAAACAATGTTGTCACCGGCACTTCAATTTTCTCAGGTTGATTAATAGCAAGATCAACCACAAATGTTGAGTCTGTCCACACGTCATCCTTAGTGAAGCGTGCCAACCAGCATCTGCATTTCTTGCGTCGGATGAGGAGAGCAAGCTCTCTCCTTCTGTCCTGGTCACTTTTTACAGAGGCGCATTTGAGAGTTTTTTAACAAACTGCATCACTGTTTGGTCTAGTGGCAGCAGAGCCTCAGATAGAAAGTCCATAAGGAGAGTGGTGAGGACAGCGGAGAAGATAATAGGAATTATAGGAAGTTCGCTTCCTGTCATTCAGATTACTGCTTATAATATATATAATAAATAGACTGTGAAGTGGGTGTGCGGTGGGGAGGTGTATATACATCCGAACTAGACTGTGCTGTTTCTCCGTGTCATCTAATATATGTGGGTTCATGCATAATTTTGTATTTATTTATTTATCTTGTCCTGTTTATGTTTATATTAGAGGTGGAGGCCCTTTAAGAGTTGTATGCAACGAAATTTCATTTTAATGTATGCCAATTAGCGTACATTCAAAGTGACAATATTCTATTCTATTCTATTCTATTCTATTCTATTCTATTCTATTCTATTCTATTCTATTCTATTCTATTCTATTCCACTCCACTCCACTCCACTCCACTCCACTCCACTCCACTATTCTATTCCATTCCATTCCACTCCACTCCACTATTCCATTCCATTCCACTCCACTCCACCCATTCCATTCCATTCCATTCCATTCCATTCCATTCCACTCCCCTATTCTATTCTATTCTATTCTATTCTATTCTATTCTATTCTATTCTATTCTATTCTATTCTATTCCATTCCACTCCACTCCACTCCACTCCACTCCACTCCACTCCACTCCACTCCACTCCACTCCACTATTCCATTCCACTCCACTCCACTCCACTATTCCATTCCATTCCATTACTCCACTCCACCCATTCCATTCCATTCCACTATTCCATTCCATTCCACTCCACTATTCCATTCCATTATTCTATTCTATTCTATTCTATTCTATTCTATTCTATTCTATTCTATTCTATTCTATTCTATTCTATTCTATTCTATTCTATTCTATTCCATTCCATTCCACTCCACTCCACTCCACTCCACTATTCCATTCCATTCCATTCCACTCCACCCATTCCATTCCATTCCATTCCATTCCATTCCATTCCATTCCATTCCATTCCATTCCATTCCATTCCATTCCACTCCCCTATTCTATTCTATTCTATTCTATTCTATTCTATTCTATTCTATTCTATTCTATTCTATTCTATTCTATTCTATTCTATTCTATTCTATTCTATTCTATTCCATTCCATTCCATTCCATTCCACTCCACTCCACTCCACTATTCCATTCCACTCCACTCCACTATTCCATTCCATTCCATTACTCCACTCCACCCATTCCATTCCATTCCACTATTCCATTCCATTCCACTCCACTATTCCATTCCATTATTCTATTCTATTCTATTCTATTCTATTCTATTCTATTCTATTCTATTCTATTCTATTCTATTCTATTCTATTCTATTCTATTCTATTCTATTCTATTCTATTCTATTCTATTCTATTCCATTCTACTCCACTATTCCATTCCATTATTCTATTCTATTCTATTCTATTCTATTCTATTCTATTCTATTCTATTCTATTCTATTCTATTCTATTCTATTCTATTCTATTCTATTCTATTCTATTCCATTCCATTCCATTCCATTCCATTCCATTCCATTCCACTCCACTCCACCTGTTCTGTTCTGTTCTGTTCTGTTCTGTTCTGTTCTGTTCTGTTCCATTCCATTCCATTCCATTCCACTCTACCCATTCCATTCCATTCCATTCCATTCCATTCCCCTATTCTATTCTATTCTATTCTATTCTATTCTATTCTATTCTATTCTATTCTATTCTACTCTACTCTACTCTACCCTACCCTACCCTACCCTACCCTACTCTACTCTACTCTACTCTATTCTACTCTTGTTCTGATATTCTATTCTATTCTATTCTATTCTATTCTATTCTATTCTATTCTATTCTATTCTATTCTATTCTATTCTATTCTATTCTATTCTATTCTATTCTATTCTATTCTATTCTATTCTATTCTATTCGCAACACCAATTGAAAATGAGAGCATCAAATTCCACAGAGGCCATAAGAAGTTGCTCAATTACCAAAGAGAAACCAAACCTACGGTCATAGCTTTGGTTATACCCATATCCCCAGACTGCTAATTGGACCGATGAAAACGAACTGCAAATAATTAATTGTCTACAAATGGAATCCGAATTCACAAGGTGATGATATGGCTCCCGGGTTTTCTGCCTGAATATTTGAATCTGGTCTGGTTTGATTTGGCCAGTAGATGTCAGGTTACCCTCAATGTTTAGCCAGCCAGAAAAGGAAGCAGAAGTTGAAAGCCTAGAGATAGGATGACATTTCCACTTGCATTGTCAAGTATTCGTAGTCCTCAACATTTAATGATCATTCAAAGTTAGTAATATCGCTTTATAAAGCCTTATAAAGCTTATAAACACCTACCCTCAAAACGATGCTCTAGAGCACTGCACACCAGAACTAGACACAAGAGCAGATGTTTCCCCAACGCCATCACTCTGCTAAATAACTAATTCCTTCAACATTGTCAAACTATTTACTAAGTCTGCACTACTATTAATCTTCTCATCGTTCCCACCACCCATCTCTTCCCACTTATGACTGTATGACTGTAACTTTGTAGCTTGTATCCTTACGATTTATATTGATATTGTTTCCTGATTGCTTATTTGTAACCTATGACTATCATTAAGTGTTGTACCTTATGATTCTTGATGAACATATCTTTTCTTTTATGTGCACTGAGAGCCTATGCACCGAGACAAATTCCTTGTGTGTCCAATCACACTTGGCCAATAAAAAATTCTAATTTCTAATTCTTAGAGAGACCACGCTTGGAATACTGAATTCAGTTTTGGTCGAAGTAAAAAAGATGTGGAGACTCTAGAAAGAATGCAGAGAAGAGCAACAAAGAGGATTAGGGGACTGGAGGCTAAAACATATGAAGAACGGTTGCAGGAACTGGGTATGTCTAGTTTAATGAAAAGAAGGACTAGGGGAGACATGATAGAAGTTTTCCATTATCTCAGGGGCTGCCCCAAAGAAGAGGGAGTCAAGCTATTCTCCAAAGCACCTGAGGGTAGGAGAAGAAGCAATGGGTGGAAACTGATCAAGGAGAGAAGCAACTTAGAACCAAGGATAAATTTCCTGACAGTGAGAACAATGAATCAGTGGAACTACTTGCCTCCAGAAGTTGTGAATGCTCCAACACTGGAAGTTTTAAAGAAGAGATTGGATAACTATTTGTCTGAAGTGGTGTAGGGTTTCCTGCCTAAGCAGGGGGTTGGATTAGAAGACCTCTAAGGTCCCTTCCAACTCTGTTTTTTCTTTATTAAAGCAGTATACTATTTTTCTCCTGGGCACCTAAGTGATGTGGTATTTTTGGAAGGGTTGAGAATTCTTCAGGATAGATCCCTCACGTGCCCTGATTATCCTCTTGGTAGATTACTTTTTAAAACTTTTAAAGTTTTTAAGAAGAGACAGCCACGTTTCTGAAATGGTATAGGGCTGTGATGGCAAACTTACGGCATGAGTGCCATATCAGTGGGCACGCCAGCTCAGATCTGGGGCACATGTGCGTGCCCGCCAGCTGATTCTCGGGCCTTCTGGGCCCACCAGAAGTAGGGAAACAGGCTGTTTCCTGCCTCTGGAGGGCCGGGTTGCGGGTGGGTGGGGAGGGAAAGGCCCGTCTTTCTTTCTTACTTGGCTCCAGATTATCTCTATTTATTTGGGAAGGGGGAAAACAGCTTTTCCCACTCCCTCCGAGGCCTGAAAGGCCCCATTTCCCAAGTCCCGGTGGAACAGGAAGTGACGTTTTTTGCTATCCCCAGCCTCCAGAGACTCCTAGAGACTCCTAGAGAAGCTCTGGAGGCTGGGGACAGCAAAAAATGTTACTTCCTGTCCCACCAGGAGTTGGGAAATGGGCCGTTTCAGGCTTGTGGAGGGCGTCCGAGGGAGTGGGAAAGGCTGTTTCCCAGATAAATAGAGAGGATCTGGAACGAACGGGCCTACCAGGCCATCATATGCCAGGAGCTGGGAGGTGGGGGTGTGCGCGGGCACATTCGTGCACAACCCTCCCCAACCCCACCCCTCTCCTGACACTCAATGGCAAAAAGGTTAACCATCACTGGTATAGGGTTTCCTGCTTGAGCAGGAGGTTGGACTACATAACCTCCAAGATCCCTTCCAATTGCTATTCTGAAAAAAAAAATACTTATTACCGTTTCTCACACTTATGACCGTTGTAGCATCTCCACAGTCACATGATCAAAATTGAAAGGTCGTAAAATGGGGCAAAACTCGCTTAAAAACTGCCTGACTACTATAGATTTAAGAGACACTGCAATGCCTGAATTGGATGATTCCTGTAACCCAGGATGAACAGCAATAAAGGAGAATATTTGTAGCTCAGGGTTGACATGAGGGGTCCTTGGTGCTCTCTGAGCTTGCTTGCGGTTTTTTGCAGACGTTTCATTACCCAGCTTGGTAACATCATCAGTGCTAGTAAGGAGTGGGGTTTGCTCACAGTTTATATTCTGGTGATTTGTGGGTGGGAGCGGTCTCAAAGATTCTTCGGTTGGGCTATTTGCTGATGGCTCTTTGGCAATTTCTAGATTGGGGTATTGTTTACTTGATTGTTGGTCTGACGTTAACCTTGATGATGTTACCTAGTTAGGTCATGAAACGTCTACAAGAAAACAAGCGATTTTAGAGAGCACCAAGGACCCCTCAGGTTGGACAACGTGTTTTCCTTTACACCAGGGTAAGATCATCAGGTTCCCCTGATCCGCCAGTTGCGCCCCTTTCTGGATCGGGACTCCATATACACGGTCACTCATGCCCTCATCACTTCTCGCCTGGACTACTGTAATGCTCTCTACATGGGGCTCCCCTTGAGGTGCACCCGGAGGCTCTAGCTGGTCCAGAATGCGGCCACACGGGTGATTGTGGGGGCAACATGGCCTCTCACGTAACACCTCTCCTGCGCGAGCTGCACTGGCTCCCGGTGGTCTTCCGGGTGCGCTTCAAGGTATTGGTTCTCATCTTTAAAGTGCTCCATGGCTTAGGGCCTGGGTATTTACCAGACCGCCTTCTGCCACCGATAACCTCCCATCGGCCAATACGCTCTCACAGAGAGGGTCTCCTCAGGGTGCAGTCGGTCAGG
>CM075960.1:7967205-8049705 GCA_038048745.1 Coluber constrictor foxii
CCCGAGTCCCAGCTGATCGGGAGGAAATGGGAGATTTTACAGTATCTTTCCCCTGGAGTGGGGTGGGAATGGAGATTTTACAGTATCCTTCCCCTGCCACGCCCACCAGGCCACACCCATAGAACCGGTAGTAAAAAATTTTGAAACCCACCACTGCGTTCAACCCATCCATAGATGTTGAGTTGTGGTGGCGCAGTGCTTAGAATGCGGTATTGTAAGCTGACTCTGCCCAGTCAAGAGTTCGATTCTGACTGGCTCAAGGTTAGACTTAGCTTTCCAGTAAACAGCCTGCATTGTTCCTATTATAGCAGTGAATTCAATACTAAACCAGTGACTTGTTAAGAATAAAATAGTTATAAAATATAAGGTCCGTTTTGTCAAGAGTTTGTTGCAAAAATCAAATCCGGATAGCACACACAGGCAAACTGATGTCGCAGGATTCATTAACTTCTTTATATACATAATAAAACATGAAGTACATTTACAATACCAATAGCAGACTCTTCCAATGTAGCAGTTACAAGCAAAACACATGGCAGGAGAGAACAGTTAGTTTAATTTCAGCACAGCAGGCTAGTTTCAGTTCCTCTGCACAGACTCAGAAGCTGCAGACTAAGACACGCCCTGGCTCCAGTCTCTCTCAGTTCCCAAACAGCCCTCATTGGCTGACTTAGTTGCTATGCCTATACATTGGCTGACACCTTGTTACCACGTCTTCCCAGTCCTGAATATTCTGACACATTTTTTTTCTTTCCCTTCCTTCTTCATTTGTATTTTTAATTTGTACTTTTCATTTTCTTTTAAAAAAATATTTTAAAAACTGTCTTGCTAATTGTGCATAATTAACCACCTAAGTGCAGGTAGTCCTCGATTTACAATCCTTCGTTTAGCGACCAGTTACAGCGGCACTGAAAAACATGACCATTGCAACATCCCCATGATCAAAATTCAGATGCTTGGCAACTGACTTGAACATATGACGGTTGCACTGTCCCTGGGTCACGTGATCACCATTTTTTAACCTTCCCAGCCGGCCTCCCACAAACAAAATTAAAGGGAGAAGCCACATTCGAAGAACGACCACATGATTCATTTAACGACTGCAGTGATTCGCTTAAGAACCGTGGCAAAAAATTATCTTAAAGCGAGCTGAAAGTCACTTAACAACTCCCTTGCTTGGCAATGGAAATTTTGGGCTCAATTGTGGCCGTTAAATCGAGGACTAACTGTAATAAGAGTCTTTTCTTGGGTCAATGTGAGTTGATGTCCTACAACACCACTTCCCTCCCCCTGGGTCCATGAACCAGTCCCAGTCTGTGGCCTGTTGGAACTGGATCATGCAGCGGGCAAGTGAAACTTCATTTACATAAATAAACCAGGAGACTGTGAGTTCTAGTCCCGCCTTAGGCATAAAAGCCAATTGGGTGACTTTGGGCCAATCACCAGGAGATTGTGAGTTCTAGTCCCGCCTTAGGCATGAAGGCCAATTGGGTGACTTTGGACCAATCACTAGGAGACTGTGAGTTCTAGTCCCGCCTTAGGCATGAAAGCCAATTGGGTGACTTTGGTCAATCACCAGGAGATTGTGAGTTCTAGTCCCGCCTTAGGCATGAAAGCCAATTGGGTGACTTTGAACCAATCACTATGAGACTGTGAGTTCTAGTCCCGCCTTAGGCATGAAAGCCAATTGGGTGACTTTGGTCAATCACCAGGAGATTGTGAGTTCTAGTCCGCCTTAGGCATGAAAGCCAATTGGGTGACTTTGAACCAATCACAAGGAGACTGAGTTCTAGTCCCGCCTTAGGCATGAAAGCCAATTGGGTGACTTTGGTCAATCACCAGGAGATTGTGAGATCTAGTTCTGCCTTAGGCATGAAAGTGGGCTGGGTGACTTTGCACCGATCACAAAGAGACTGTGCGGGATCTAGGTTGCATGTGTGAAACCATTCTCCTCCTCCCTCCGCCCCCTACTGCCATTGGGCTATGGGGCCAGAAAGGTTGGGGGGACCACTGCCCTGCAAGGGTCAATTTGAAATGCTAACCTGGTTTTATGACTGACCGGAGTTCAGATCAGCAACTTACCTGCTTCCCCACTTCGCAAACGGTCGGCATGGGAAGCCCTCTTCAGCCCTTCTGGCCCACGCTGGGTACTTATTCCGAGCCCAAGGGCCAGCCAGACGTCCCCGTGGCCCCTGCCCAGCCTAGGGGAATTGCAGCTTAGGGAACAGCCTCTGCAGAAAGCAAAAAACATTGTAGCTGTTACAAAGACAACTCCCTGTGCTGGTTTTCCAAGCCTCCATATCCAAATTAAGCCTAGCATTAGAAAATTAGAATAAATTGGAAGGGACCTTGGAGGTCTTCTAGTCCAACCCCCTGCTTAGGCAGGAAACTCTATACCAATTCAGACAAAGGGCTGTCCAACCTCTTCTTAAAAACTTCCAGTGTTGAAGCATTCACAACTTCTGGTGGCAAGTCGTTCCACTGATTGTCTTCCCTGTCAGGAAATTTCTCCTTAGTTCTAAGTCGCTTCTCTCCTTGATGAGTTTCCACCTGTTGCTTCCTGTCCTGCCCTCGGGTGCTTTGGAGAATAGCTTGACTCCCTCTTTTTTTGGGCAACCCCTGAGATATTGGAACACTGCTATCATGTCTCCCCTGGTCCTTCTTTTCATTAAACCAGACCAATGATGGCAAACCTTTTAGAAAACTAAGTGCCCAAACTGGGTGCGTGCGTATGCCCAAATTGAAAGGCACTTGTGCATGTGCATGAATATGCAGAGGCGTGCGCATGCAGGGACATGCGTGCATACGCAGCAGAGACCCGAAGACTAGCTGACTGGCAGGAGGCCGAGCATCCCAACACTGGCAGCGTGGCAAGAGTTAAGATCCTTTTCTTTCGTGAGCTTCTGTTTCGTTGTTTGCAAGGAAACAGAAGCTCACAAAAGAAATGCCACGGAGATCTGACCCAGGGTGGCGGCAAGCATGCCAGCAGAGAAGCCTCTGCATGCCACCTCTGGCACGCGTGCCATAGGTTCGCCATCGCGGAACTAGACATACTCAATTCCAGCAACCGTTTTTTGTGTGGTTTAACCTCCAGTCCCCTAATCATCTTTTGTTGTTTTTTTCTGCGCTCTTTTTATGGTCTCAATATCTTTTTTACATTGTGGCAACCAAAAATTAATTCACTGTCTTTTAAAGCAGGGATTCCCAACCGGCAATTTGTGAACTAGCACCGTGCCACGGCATGCCAGAAACCCGAACGCACAAACAAGCAATGCCCCATCCACGGGATGCAGGCAGCATGCAAAAACCATGCTCCCTTCTGTCTCCTGCAGGCTACGTATGTCTTCATAGCTGCTGTGTTATATACAGCGGCTGGCCCTCTCAGAGCTGGTGAGACTGTTCTTTGTAGCTCCTTGATTAAGGAAAGCCAGTTGTATGGAAACAGAGAGCAAACCCAACTCCCTTCAGGCACTGATGACGTTACCTAGTTGGGTCCTGAAATGTCTGCTCAGAGAGCACAATTTAAGGGTGAAATTCACCTGAACCGTTGCGAACCGGTAGCAGCGGCCGATGGTTAGGAGAACTGGTAGCGTCGGCGGCGCGAGACTCCGCCCACCCGCCTGGACGTTGTTACGTCCTGCTTTTAACCAGGAAGTAACTTGTTTTTGACCCTCTGCGCATGCGCAGAGAGTCTAAAATCGCACGAGACGCACACACTTCCCAACCATTAGGGAAGGTAAGTAGATTTCACCACTGGCACGAAGGACCCCACTCGCTTCACTCAACACTTCCTGAGGTCCTTAGCAACGTTTAGACAAGTGGAAGACCAACCCCTCTTACACCACCAAAGCTGCCAGGTTCAAATCTGAGCATCCACGCTTCGGCAGCACATATACTAAAATTGGAACGATACAGAGAAGATTAGCATGGCCCCTGCGCAAGGATGACACGCAAATTCGTGAAGAGTTCCATATTTTTTTAAAAAGCTTCTTAGCAATGAAAGAGGTATATTACAATTAAAATCTTTGAACCAATTAAGAGAAGAAAGGATAATAAAAATATGGTTTCAGTATGGACAGTTGCAGGTCAGATGGAAAGAAGATCAGAAAATTGGTATCTCGCAGGAGGGTGAGAATTTGGTAAAACAAATCAGAGATCAGAGTCAAATGCATATAAAAAGGTTGCATAATGCATCGGTGGAAACAGACTCAGAAACGGAGCTAGTAAAAGACTGTATGATAAAATGGGCACAAAATATTGGGAACCAATAATGATGGAAACATGGGAAAAAATATGGGTCAGAAATGTAAAATTTACGCAAGCCCAAAACTTGAGAGAAAATTTTTACAAAATGTTTTTATATATGGCATTTAGATCCTAAGAAACTAGTCTGCATGTATCCAAGTATGCAACCTAAGTGTTGGAGATGTGAATGTGACGATGCTACATATTATCATATATGGTGGACATGTAAAAAAATTACCGTATTTTCCGGCGTATAAGATGACTGGGCGTATAAGACGACCCTCCTCAGAGCCATTTAAGGCTCATCAGAGCCTTTCGGGATGGTCTGCCTGGTTACAGGAGAATGAGACCCGGCTTATAAGACGACTCCCGACTTTTGAGAAGATTTTTGTGTGTTAGAAAGTAGTCTTATACACAGGAAAATACAGTAAGTCTTTTTGGACAAATCTGAGCATCCACAGACGATCTGCCCAGATTTCATGCACTCTCTTAACATCCCAAGAGTTCAATGAGGCCTCCAGAAACCGTCAAAAAAGTCTCCCTAAAAATTTAACCCTTGATGACGTTACCTAGTTGGGTAATGAAACGTTTGCAAGAAAATCAAGAGAGCACCAAGGATCCCTAATTTAAGCATAATTGGAACATCAATCCGATCCATTTAGCTATTGACTGTCTTCTTAAATTTTGTCAAAGGAGGTATTTTCAGCTGCCAATGCAGCTGTGAAGATCGAACTTTAAGTCCTAATACTTTTTAATGTTGCATTGTGTTTTGCACCTTCCCTTTCCTGCAAGATTCGAACCCAGAGGCAAGAAATGACACGTTCAGAGGTGACACGGAAGGATCCCAGGCTGCTATCCTTCCTGTTCCTTTCGTCCTTTGTCAAGGTAAGAGGAAGTTGTGGAAAGAGAAGACACCTGAATTATCGTGTTCATTTCCTGAGACTGCCACGATCAGGAACGATTCGCCCAAAGATTAGAAAATTTGATTGCAAAATAGTTCAGCAAGGACCACAATGGAGAAGTGATGCTGAAGAAGTTGCCACAAAGAAGAAGGAACCAACCTGTTCTCCAAAAGCACCTGAAGGCAGGACAAGAAGAGAAGGTTATCTTCGAGACCGCCTTCTGCTGCATAGATCCCAGCAACCGATAAGATCCCACAGAGTTGGTCTCCTCCGGATCCCGTTAGCTAAACAATGCCGGCTGGCGGGCCCGCGTGAGAGGGCCTTCTCTGTGGCTGCCCCAGCTCTCTGGAACCGGTTACCACCTGAGGTCCGGACCATCCCCACCCTATTGGCCTTCCGAAAAGTGGTGAAGACCTGGCTTTTCCGGCAGGCCTGGGGCCGTTGATCTCGCTCTTGCGATCTGGCGAGATCCGGCCATGAATGGCGTGAATGAGTTTTTAATGTTCTTAGTGTTTTTAATTTTTAAATGTTTTTTATAATGATTTTTTAAAAATGTATTGTGAGCTGCCCTGAGTCTTCGGAGCGGGGCGGCATATAAATTGAATTAATTAAATTAAATTAAATTAAATTAAATTAAGAAGAGATGGATGGAAACTTAACCAAGGTGAAAAGCCATCTAGAAGTAAGGAGGAATTTCCTGACAGTGAGAACAATTAACCAGGGGAACAACTTGCCTCCGGGAGTTGTGGACGTTTTTAAGAAGAGATTAGACAACCCTTTGTCTGAAATGGTATAGGGTAGTGACGGCTAACCTTTTTGCCATTGCGTGCCAAAAGCGGGGGGAGCAGGGGAGAGCACGTGTGCATGCCCACACCCATAATTCAATGCCCCTCCCTGCGCCCTGCCCTTCTGCGCAGGTCCGCACGATCTCCTCCCGCTCCCCTGCTTTTGGCATGCGATGGAACGGTGGGCCTGGTAGGCCTGATTTTTGCTCTCCCCAGGCTCCACAGGTTTTCTAGGAGCCTGGGGAGGGCAAAAACGGCCTTTCTCCCGCCCCAGAGGCTGGAAACAGCCCATTTCCCGACTTCTGGTGGGACCGGAAGGCCCAAAAATCAGTTGGCCGGTGCGCGCATGTGCACTGGAGTTGAGCTAGGGCAATACTTGCGTGCCCACAGATATGGCTCTGCCTGCCACCTGTGGCACATGTGCCATAGTTTTCCCATCATGGGTATAGAGTCTTTGCTTGAGCAGGGGGGTGGACTAGAAGACCTCCAAGGTCCCTTCCAACTCTGTTATTTTTATTAAACTGGAATGGCAGATCTTTGGCCTCTTTAGGCAAAGGATGATTGACTCTGGAGTAGAACATCTTCAGATCCATGTTTCTCAACCGTGGCAACTTTAAAGATGTGTGGACTTCAACTCCCAGAATCCTCCCACCAGTAAAGCTGGCTGAGGAATTCTGGGAGTTGAAGCCCACCCATCTTAAAGTTGTCAAGGTTAAGAAACATTGATCTAGACCAGGGCTGTTAAACTCCATTTCACTGAGGGCTGCATCAGGGTTGTGTTTGACCTCGGAGGGCCAGGGTGGGTGGGTGAGTCGTGGCCAGGGAATGGGCATGGCCATGGTGGGCATGACACAGGACTTGTGTCGGGGTAGAAGTGAAATATTACTGGTTTGGGCCGGTTTGCCCGGACCTGTAGTAAAAAATGATTTAAAAAAGTAAAAAAAAAGATTCCGACGATCAGGTGCGACAATCAGCTGTGCCCCACGATCTTTGGAAAAAAAAATATTTTTTTTTTGCTTTTTTAAAGCATTTTTTTGGGGCCAATAGGTAGTAAAAAAATGTTTAAAAAAGTAAAAATAAAAAGTTGGTCACACCCACCCAGTCACATGACCCCCAACCAAGCCCCGCCCACCAAGCCCCGCCCACAGAACTGGTAGGGGGGAAAATTTGAATTTCGCCATTGTGTACAGGGCACATGTGGTGGCCAAGTCCTAAGTCAGGACTTCTCTGAGACCCTCCCTCACTCTCATTATAATCTCCTTCCTTCTTCTTCCTTCCCTCTTCGTTCTAATTTCTCCTTCCTTCCCCTCTTTTTTCCTTTTCCTTCCTTGCTCTCTTCCCATCTTCTTTCCTTTTCTTCTTTTTCTTCCCCTCTTTATTAATCTTTCTTCTTCCTTCCTTTTTTCTTTTTCCTTCCTTGCACTCTTCCCATCTTCTTTCCATTTCTTCTTTTTCTTCCCCTCTTCATTAACCTTTCTTCTTCCTTCCCTTTTTCTTTTTCCTTCCTTGCTATCTTCCCATCTTCTTTCCTTTTCTTTTTCTTCCCCTCTTCATTAACCTTTCTTCTTCCTTCCCCTTTTTTTTCCTTCCTTGCTCTCTTCCCATCTTCTTTCCTTTTCTTCCCCTCTTCATTAACCTTTCTTCTTCCTTCCCCTCTTTTTTCTTTTTCCTTCCTTGCTCTCTTCCCATCTTCTTTCCTTTTCTTCTTTTTCTTCCCCTCTTCATTCCCCTTTCTTCTTCCTTCCCCTCTTGCCTTCTTTTTCCTTCCTTGCTATCTTCCCTTATTCCCTTCTTTGTCTTTCCTCTTTCCCTTTCTCCTTTTCTGCCCCTCCTTGCAAGCTCAAATGCAAAAGAGGAAACATTTCTCTTGTTTTTAGTTTGTTTTGATAGCCGCTCAGCCCGTTTTCGGCCTGGATGGCCTCCTGCAGCCCCCTGCCAGCGAAAATGGAGCCCGGGGGGGCTCTGCGTACGCTCCACCACACTCCGTTTTCGTTGGCAGGGGCACCGCAGGCTGGTCCTTTGCCGTTTCCAGGCAGGCCCCTCGGACCAGATCTAAGCACCCCGCACGGCTCGCTGGTCTGAACGCCCCTGATTTAGAGGGTTTAATAGGTAGTCCTTGACTTACAATCATTTGTTTAGTATGTGTTGCAAGTTACACCACCACTGAAAAAGTCACTTACAACCAGTCCTCACATTTACGACGATGGCAGCATCCCCATGCTCACACACGATCAAAATTGGGCAGCAATTTTTTTATTATAAATATTTTATTAAATATTTGAAATCGTATTATTATGTTATATATTTATATTTACTATATTACTACTTAGAAAAACTATAATGTTAAAAATAAGTTTATATATTTGATAGACTAACTTTATTTTATTTAATGTTAAAATTCATGGCATACTATCTGGATTTCATATTTTCTTATATAACACTATTTAGATTGAATATTTGGAATTATATTGTTATCTAGAAAACGTTTAATGTTATATATATTTACTATATTATTATCTAGGAAAATTATGATGTTCAAAATTAGTTTCTATATATTTGTTATATTTGTTATACTGCTGTCTAGAAAAATTTTAAGAGAATTGGTTAAGTTTTTACAAATGATTTATGGTTAGTATATATTTGAATTAAGGGGATAAAAGAGGGTGTTAGAATTATTTGATAAGTGATGACATGAGATTTATGTTTAGTACATATCTTAGATTAATTTTATATTACTTAATGTTAAATTCATAATATCTTTTTTTTAAAATTTGATTTATATGCCGCCCTTCTCCGGAGACTCAGGGCGGCTTACAATGCGTTAAGCAATAGCCTTCATACTTTTGTATATTTATACAAAGTCAGCTTATTGCCCCCACAAACTGGGTCCTCAATTTACCCACCTTAGAAAGGATGGAAGGCTGAGTCAACCTTGAGCCTGGCTAGGATTGAACTCAGAGAAATTACAGGCAGCTGGTGTTATCGTATCTGGATCTCACCTATATTTTTCTGTTTGATATTGATTGATATACATGATTGATGTTTGGTTAGTAAAGGAAACCTGGGGGGGGGAGGGGGGAGGGAAAAGGAGGGGGTGGTAGATGGGTGGGGGGATTGGTGGGGGGAAAGGGGGATAAAAATTGTATTGTAAAACTTTTTCAATAAAAAAAAAAATTGGCCAGCATGTTACTTATCACGGTTGCAGCATCGGGCGATCTCAATTTGCGACCATCCCTGCCGGCTGCAACTCTAATGGAGGAAGCCAGATTTGCTTCGTGACTGCCCGATTCCCCTGACTACGGCAGCGATTCGCTTAACAACTGTGGGCAAAAAGGTCGTAAAATTGGGTAAAACTCAACTGAACCACTGTCTCATTTAGTAAAACCTTGGGCTCAACTGCGCTCGTGCTAGTGGTATTTCTTTCGCCTGTTTCAAACCTAATAAATACAATCTGACATTTAATAAAATATAATTCCACTGCAGCCAGGAGGAAAAACAGATGGATTTTGCATCAGCCGTTGCTCAATTTTACTCAACGGGTTCCATTCAGCCATTTTGGGAACGGTTCCCAGATCTCGAGGTAGCACAGCTAGCCAAGTAAAGAGGTCACTGCAGCTCTTCCCTCAAAAACAGGTTGCTTGGAATCTTTTTGGCTTTTCAAAACGATGAATACGAGGGCGACGACAATAAAGCCTTCAAAAGAAAAAGCAAGGAAGTCCAGTTGCCTCTTGAAAAAAGCACCTTTGGATTTCCAGAGGGAAAAAATTGCAGACTACAGGAATCAAAAGCACCACTCAGGTGACCCTGAGGACACAGATAAACCTCGAACTGGCCTCAACGGCTCTCTAAAAGGATGCAAATGACTAGCTGTCTGCAAGGAGGATCAATCCTTCCATTCATCATCATTCAGTCAGAGCTGAGGAAGCTTCTTGGATGAGAAGCGAAATGTCTTCAACGAAAAAAACCAAAAAGTCCACTTGCCTCCTGAAAAAGCACCCAGGAACTGGATGACTGAGAATCTGTACAGACTTTTAACAATAAGAAAGTTTCTTTAACATCCCAGAGCAGATTCCAACTCTCTGAGCAGTGGTGAAATGTAAAATTTGTTACTACTGGTTCTGTGGGCGTGGCTTGGTGTGTGTGTGGGGTAATATGACTGAGTGGGCGTGGCCAATTTTTTCCCCCCCCCCCACTAAAGAGATTGCTTAAAAAAATGCTTTTAAAGCCTCTGGCGATGGCAGCTGACTTGCCTGATCGGCAGAGGCTTTGTTTTTACTTTTATAAGCATTTTTTTCTTTAAGCTCTTTGGCCAAAGAGGTTGTAGAAAAAATGCTTGGAAAAATAAAAATAAAAGCCTCAGGTGATTGCACAGTTCAGCTGGGCAATGAGGGTGGGGGGGGTGGGGGGGCAGGGATTTTTGCTACCGGTTCTCCGAACTACCCACCTCCATTGCTACTGGATCGGGCGATCGGCCTTATAAGGTGAATGATGAGGGTGTGGCTAACTGATGAAGCCTTATAAGGCCGAAATAGATCTATATTAGTCTCCCAATGGGCAGCAAAGGGTCTGGTGGCTGCCATAAGAAAAAAAGCCTAGAAACTAGTGGGTTATGATTTCACTGAACTAGGGCTGCATAAAATCTTGGTTTACGTAGAGGTTGGTATTTTCGGCTTCGTGCTTCTAGAAGCACGAAGCCGAAAACACCAACCTGAAGATGACGAATGAGACTTCGTCGAAACGTCGCCAAGACACTTCCAATTTCACGCGGGAGAAAACCCGAATAACCAAAGACCTACATACAAACACCCGTGAAAATCTCAGAAAACACACACACACACACACACACACACGACATCTCCTGATAATAAGCCCAATCAGGCTTCTGAGCACATGCGCTAAAATAAGACTCTCCCGAAAATAAGTCCTCCCCAAAAATACTGAAAAGCAGAGTTGAAAATCCGATAAGATGGCAAGAGGAGCCCCATTTTGCTCCACACGTAGGACTTCCCCCAAAATAAGGCCAAGCGCTTATTTTAGGGTTCAAAAAAATATAAGACAGGATCTTATTTTCGGGGAAACACGGGTATATATAATCGGATCCATTCCTGCTCAGTATTTCAAGCTCCAGCAGCTGTCAATCTACCCAGGTGTTCCAGACAGGAAACACGGCGAGATGAGCGAATTCTACTTTATTGTCAATAACGAAATCTTGCCCGCCTGAAAGTACAAAGTTAAAGCCAAGAAATTTTGGAGTAAGATTCATATTTTAATGCAAAAAAAAATCTCAAAGCGAAGATAAAGATGAAACCAGAAAGTTTTCTTTTGGGTTTTAACGGAAAAAGACTTGGAGGGGGGTAAAAAAAAAAAAGGAACTTTGATTTTATATATGTTGACAGCAGCAAGATGACGGCCAAAAAATGGAAGGATGTCTCGATTCCCACCAAGGACGAATGGCTGCAGAAGCTGATGGGAGTTGGCAGAAATGGCTAAATCGACCTTTTTTTGATTAAAGAAAATAATATACTGTATTTTCTTGCGTATAAGACTACTTTCTAACACACAAAAATCTTCTCAAAAGTCGGGGGTCGTCTTATATGCCGGGTCTCATTCTCCTGTAACCAGGCAGACCAGCCCACAAGGCTCTGACGAGCCTTAAATGGCTCTGAGGAGGGTCGTCTTATACGCTCAGTCGTCTTATACGCCGGAAAATATGGTAAGTATCTCTGTTGTCACACGGAGACCACTTCTGAACTTTGTGCTTGAGGTAGGGGAAAAAAAAAAGAAACTTGAATTTTGGGTTGTTGTGAGGAAAGTTAGTGAAGGAAAAAATACTAGGCATATTGACCGCCTCGAGTTATTTGTTGACACAATAAAGGTGGGATTCAAATCAATCAATCAATAACAACAATAGCAAACAATGGGTTCACTTAAACGACTCTTGGGCAAAAAAAAAAAACGGTTGTAAAATCAGGTCAGTCATGGGGCTGACCTCCATTACGATCATCCTGACTTATAACGGTAATGGACAGGCTCCATTATGGTCATAAAGTCGAGGACTACCTATACCAGTGATGGCTAACCTTTTTGCCATCGCGTGCCAAAAGCGGGGGAGTGTGGGATGGTCGCGGGCATGCGTGCCCACACCGATAATTCTGTGCGCCCTGCCTCCCCGCGCATGTCCATAACCCCCCTTGTGCTCCCTCTGCTTTTGGCATGTGATGGCATGGTGGACCCAGTAGGCCTGTTTTTTGCCCTCCCCAGGCTCCAGAGGCTTTCTAGGAGCCTGGGGAGGGTGAAAACAGCCTTCCTCACCACTCCCGGAGGCCCTCCAGAGGCCAGAAACAGCCCGTTTGCTGACTTCCAGTGGGCCCAGAAGGCCCGAAAATCAGCTGCCAGCACGTGCATGCATGCTGGAGCTGAACTAGGGCACCAATATGGCTCCGTTTGCCACCTGTGGCACGCGTGCCATACGTTCACCATCATGGATCTATAGTCAAGATTTAAAATTCGACTTGTGGGAAAGCTCAACAGATAGTCCTCAACTTACAACAATTCATTTAGTGACTGTTCAAAGTTATCAATAGCACTGAACAAAATGACTTAGGACCGTTTTTCACACTTATGGCCGTTGCAGCCTCCCCAGGGTCACGTGTTCAAAATTCAGACGCTGAGCAACTGGCTCATACTTATGACCGTTGTGGTGTCCCTGGGAGGGGGTGTGTGTCACATGATCCCCTTTTGCAACCTTCTGACGAGCAAGGTCAATGGGGAAAGCCAGATCCACTGAACTGCAGCCATTCACTTAACAACGGAAGCGAGGAATGTCGTAAAATTGGGCAAAACTGACTTAACAAAGGTCTCGCTTCACAACAGAAATTTTGGGCTCAACTGTAGTCGTACGTCGGTACAGGCTACGTGTATTTGCACCTTGCGTTGGTGTCTACAACATTTTGGAGAAGTGGCGGGATGGAAAAATTTGCAACGGGGAGAACAAATCTTCCGTTTCTCCAGATGGCTGGGTGGAAAAAAAAAAAAGCTTCGCTTGTATTTTGGTATTTTAACTCTCGAATAAATACATAAATCAATAAAATTTTCTTGGAATCCCTTTATCCCAAACCAGCTAGTGTCTGCCAAGGCCCTGCTGATTTCCTCCAGGGACTGTGTGAGTATTACAGCCAGATCCTCGTTTCGATCAGATGCCGGCTGCACAGAGTGACCCCTCGACAGACACAGGAAGAATGTGTGAAGTGGGAAAAAGTCTCAGAGCCCACCCAGGAAGAAACAGACAACAGCAATGAAGAAACAGCACGAAACAGCCTGTGATGAAAATCAGCAATTATAAGAGCAGCAATAGCACTTAGATTTATATACGGCTTCACAGCCCTCTCTAAGCGGTAGTTGTCGTCCGCCAACAGCCTGCGGAGCTGGCAGAGGAGTCGGACAGCGATGTTCTGAGGAAGAACATGGGCCAGTCTGGAGGCTGGGGAAGGCCCGGATGAGGGCTCTGCGTCGGAGGCAGAGATAGGGCCAGGGCCATCAGGGAGTGACGTGCGGACTCCAGAGCCTCCAGAGGCTGATAGCAGAGAGGCAGAGGAACAGGAGGAGCCTGTTTCTAATGCACGCATGAGAAGAGCTGCCAGATCTATCATCGACCATGGTATCTTGCTGCGCCGGTTGGAGGGGTTAGGAGTGGGGGGCACCGTTCTGCAGTGGTTCTCCTCCTATCTCTCCAACCGGTCGCAGTTGGTATTGGCAGGGGGGCAGAGGTCGACCCCGAGGCGCCTTGTTTGTGGGGTACCGCAGGGGTCGGTCCTCTCGCCCCTTCTGTTCAACGTTTATGTGAAGCCGCTGGGCGAGATCATCCGTAGCTTTAGGGTGGGGTTCCATCAGTACGCTGATGATACTCAGCCGTACATCTCCACCCCAGGCCATCCCAACGATGCCCTTAAAGTGATGTCCCGGTGCCTAGAGGCCGTGCAGATCTGGATGGGGAGTAACAGACTTCGACTTAACCCTTCCAAGACTGAGTGGCTATGGCTTCCAGCATCCCGATATAGCCAGCTGGCGCCATTGCTGGCTATTGAGGGTGAGTTATTGGCCCCCACGGAGAGGGCTCGCAACTTGGGCGTCCTCCTGGATGCACGGCTGTCTTTAGAAGAGCACATGACGGCCGTGGCCAGGGGGGCTTTTCATCAGGTTCTCCTGATTCGCCAGTTGCGTCCCTTTCTGGATCGGGACTCCTTACGCACGGTCACTCAGGCACTCGTCACTTCCCGCCTGGACTACAGCAATGCTCTCTACAGGTCCTGAAAAAGCACCTTTGAGTAAAGGACTACCTGTATGTAATTACATATCCTTTTTGCATAATGATATCATGGCTTGGATCAAGTCCCTTGACTTTGGTCTCTTCAGATGACCATGCTTACATCTTCTGATCTGGACTGGCTCAAGGTTGGCTCAACCGTCCATCTTTCCAAAGTTGGTAAAATGAGGAGCAGGGCTATATTGCACTGTGACAAGCAGTACAGGTAGTCCTCGACTTACAACAGTTCATTTAGTGAACATTCAAAGCTACAACAGCACTGAACAAACGTGACTTACGACCGTTTTCCACACTTACAACCGTTGTAGCATTTCCGGGGTCAGGTGATCAAAATTCAGCTGTTTTATGACGGTGGAAGTGTCCCGGGATTACGCAATCCCCCTTTGCGACCTTCTAGGGGAAGCTAGTTTCATTTAACAACCATGTCACTAATGGCATGAACAACTGAGGTAATTCACTTAACAATTACGACCAGGAAGGTTGTAAAATGGGACAAAGTTGACTTAACAAATGTCTCAGAAAGGCAAGGGAAAGAAGAGTAGGAGAGAAGGTTAGATGGGGGGGGAAGAAAGGAGGAGGGGGAGAAAGAAAGGGGATGTAGAGAAGGAGCAGGAGAGGAGGGAAGAAAGAGGTAGGAAGGATAAAAGAAGGGAGCGAGAGGAGGAGAAAGAGAGGAAAGATTGCTGTAAAACAATAAAGATGAAATGGAAGAAAGGCATCCCCGAACATGTTTAAATATAGCAGGATGAAGAATGAATTATTAAACATTAAAAGAGAGCATATATGATTAAAAATGGAGAAAATACAATTTGAGGGCGAAAGAAGATACTGTTTATAGAGATATTAAGATTTGATTAACAATATGGAAAAAGGACACTCTGGCAGACCTAGCAACTAAGTAAAAAATATTTGGATATGATAAGTTGTATATGATATATGATATGATACGGTCAATACTCTGTTTCATAAAATATGTGGGTGTGCATGGGGGGAGGGAAACTAATAAAGCTTGATTTAAAAAAAAACAAAAAAAACCCTAAATGTCTCACTTAGCAACAGAAACTTTGGGCTCAATTGTGGTCATAAGTCGAGGACTACCTACATTTAAATTTAACTGCTATTCATTAGATTAGATTAGCAGAGTCGGAAGGGAACTTGTAGGTCATCTAGTCTAACCCTTCTTCCAAGCAGGAGACCCTACACCATTTGTGACAGATTGCAGTCCAGTCTCTTCTTGAAACCTCCAGTGATGAATTGCTATTACTATTGACCATAGCGCAGGGGTCACCAACCTTTCGGACCTTAGGGACCACTAAATCCATAATTTTAAATCCTGCGGACCACTAATATGATCTGCCTAATGACTGGCTGGGTGGGCGTGGCTAGGTGGTCATGTGACTGGGTGGGCGTGGGCAACTCAGTGCCACTCATGTTGACGGGCGCCTCACCGGCCTCTACTCGCCCATCTCCTCCCACCCACCCCACTCCTCGCCTCCCCAACCGGGCTACTTAGGGCCCCAACAGGAAGCAGTTGTTAGAGCTAAGCTAAGTGTCAGAGTGGCAATCAGCCCCGTTCCCATCCTGGGTTAATTGCTCTTAATTAGAGGTGGATCGTGGCTTTTTCCTTTGAGTATACTTTGTAAGAGAAAATCAACCGAGATGTATTCTAAGAAAACTCATTTTTATTTTAAAGAAATAAAAACACCGCACTAACTAATTAAGTTACGTGTTGGCAGCTTTCCCGACTACCTCTCGGCAGGCGAACAAAGAAAGTTGGAAGAGAAGTGAAAAGAATGGGGACATGCGCAGTAGCTTACTGATAAGGGTCTGGCAAACTACGGTAAATCTTAAAGTCCAAAAAGAAAAGCTCAACTGGTAAATACAGAAACGCAGTGACAAGCCGCCACGAGAAAGAGTTGGCTCAGTTCAAATTGGATCTGAGGCTCAGCAGAAACACCTCAATGAGGACTAGGAGCATAGGCTTTCCAAGCAGAGGGAAGACCTGCGGGAGTGCAAGGCCAAGTACCGGCGCTTGGAGGCTCAGCGGGTTGAGATGGTCAGCCAGTTCCAGGCCATGATGCAGTCCCACTTGAACGAGGCCCTCTGGCTCTTCGCCGCCAGTGATGCTTCCTTCCAGCCTTCGCCCAAAGCCCCACACCAGGAGGCCAAAACAGACCCCGAGTTGGAATTCTGCCCCCTCCGACCCACACAAAATGACCCCGAAGGGGGAGACTCTCTGCAGCAACACAAATGTTCACTGCACGCTCGCTTCCTATGTGCCTTCTGCATATGCACCCCGCCTCAAATAGGATAGCATAGAGCCGGGATGGGTGGGTGAGTCCACCTGCAATTTCCACTACCGGTTTTCCCGAACCGGCTGAATATCACCTCTGGTAAAGATGCTATGCGGCTGTTTTTCTGTAAAACTTCCTGACCTCTTCGTTTCCACCCACGTAGCCGGCTTTAGAAAAATAAGGCTTATAATGCAAGGCAGGCAAAATGAAAGGAAAAACTCTTTGAGTAATACAAAATTGCCCGTCACACCTAATCCCGTTGCTAAGTCACAGCCATCTCTTCTTATCTCCCTCTTGGACAAAAAAAAAAACACCAAATGGGTGTGTCTCTGACCTCGTCTACACTCCTAAAATACTAACAACCTGTCCTCTCTTTCATCCCCCTCCTTCCTCCTTTAATTTTCCAGCCAGCTAATGCTGAATTTTAACTTCTGCAATCCCCAGCTAGCCGTTAAAGGCATCGCTCCATTGCAGTCAAAGTGTGTCTGTGTGATTTCACACTGAAGATGTTCAGAACTGGCTCTTCTTTCCAGCCCGAAATGTTTACCGACACCTTTTTCTTCACAACAATGTGGATTCGATAGAAGAGAATTATTTCTACTCAGGGTTGAACTGGAAAGTCTTTGGTGCTCTCTGAGCTCGATTGTTTTCTTGTAGACATTTCATTACCCAACTAGGTAACGTGATCAGTACTAGAAGGGAGTACGGTTTGTGGGGAGGAATAGGAGGAAAGTCAATGGGAAAACTAGATAACAACTGCAGGGATTCACTTAACAAGAAAGGTCGTAAAATGAGGGAGAACTTGCTTAGCAACAGAAATTTTGGTCACAGTTGTGATCAAGGACTGGCTGTAGTCTAGTGTCAGACCAACTCCAATCGCACAATGCTGTTCGGTTCTTAGTCTTCCAGGATGTAGCTTTTTCCAGTTTGCTCTAAATCTTGGGATTATCATCTTTAGACTTAACAACAGAGCTGGAAGGGGCCTTGGAGGTCTTCTAGTCCAACCCCCTACTCAAGCAAGAGACTTTATCCCATCCAAGGATTGACTAGGATCAATCCTACTTAGCTTCTCTGACAAGCTAAGGTTGCTTTGAACTCATCCGGTTCTTTCATCGTGGCAACTTGCAAGCAAACCCAGGCTGAACTACTGATTACTCTTTCCTCATGGACAACAACCTATCTCATTGTTCAAGCCCCAACTTTCTATTTTGTGTTTCTCATCCTTGGCAGTTTGAAGAGGCGTGGACTTCAACTCCCAGAATTCCAGAGCCAGCATGGCCAGCTGTGGAATGGCCTCTTGAAGATGGAACTTCAACTCCCAGAATTCCAGAGCCACCATGGCCGGTTGTGGAAAGGCTTCTTGAAGATGAACTTCAACTCCCAGAATTCCAGAGCCACCATGGCCGGCTGTGGAAAGGCCTCTTGAAGATGAACTTCAACTCCCAGAATTCCAGAGTCAGCATGGCCGGCTGTGGAATGGCCTCTTGAAGATGAACTTCAACTCCCAGAATTCCAGAGCCACCATGGCCGGCTGTGGAAAGGCCTCTTGAAGATGAACTTCAACTCCCAGAATTCCAGAGTCAGCATGGCCGGCTGTGGAAAGGCTTCTTGAAGATGAACTTCAACTCCCAGAATTCCAGAGCCACCATGGCCGGCTGCGGAATGGCCTCTTGAAGAGGCCTGGACTTCAACTCCCAGAATTCCAGAGCCACCATGGCCGGCTGTGGAAAGGCCTCTTGAAGATGAACTTCAACTCCCAGAATTCCAGAGCCACCATGGCCGGCTGTGGAAAGGCTTCTTGAAGATGAACTTCAACTCCCAGAATTCCAGAGCCACCATGGCCGGCTGCGGAATGGCCTCTTGAAGAGGCCTGGACTTCAACTCCCAGAATTCCAGAGCCACCATGGCCGGCTGTGGAATGGCCTCTTGAAGATGAACTTCAACTCCCAGAATTCCAGAGCCACCATGGGTGGCTCTGGAATTCTGGGAGTTGAAGTCCATACATCTTCATGCAACCGAAGTTGAGAAACGCTGCTCTATTTGGTAATACCGCCGAATGCTAGTCTCCTGTTGTATGCAACTGCTAACTTCCCAGAACAAAAACACTTTAAACCTTTTTTTAAAAGCAAGATCCTATTTTCTCTTCTTGGGAAATATCCGCCTTTTCATCGTTTTGTTCCTCTTCAGGGTTAGGACATCCTTTCTTCTTCCTCTTTTAAGAGGTTGTTTCAGATGGCACATCGCTACCCAAAATGAACTTCCGTTTTTCTTTTTTCTTTTTTTGAGGAGTGAGGGAGTGGAGGGGTTTTTCCTGGGGCCGATTCTCTCTGTGGCCCAAACGGACTTTGAAAAACCTCGGGACCCATCATCCTGAGCCCACCACCCACCCTACGTTTCAACAGCCTCCCATCTGGAACGGGTGACGAGTTATCGATTTAGCTATCAGGGAAAGAATATCCAACCCGAATGGGTGCTTCCTCATTTAGTTGGTTTTGCTGGCCTGATTGCAAAAGTTGCGTAGGCCTATTCAGCAGGAACAAAATCACAGTTGTGAGATGTGATGCAAATCGCCATGAAGAAGGACTTTAAAACAGGGGTCGTCTCCAACCTTGGCAACTTGAAGACTTGCGGACTTCGACTCCCAGAATTCCTCAGCCAGCAAAGTTGAAGTCCGCAAGTCTTAAAGTTGCCAAGGTTGGAGACCCCTGCTTTAAAGAAACGGCCAATGGTTCGTTTTCGATGGCTTTTGTTAGTTCTGGATTTCTACAACGTCCCTGAAAAAAAAAAGGAATAATTGCACATCTGCCCATGTCTTCATCTGTCAGATATCATATAACACAACAACTGGATAGGTTGTTGGGCTGTCTTCAATCGTTTATCCTTACAAAGTCTCCAACTACTTTCTTGGCAGTAGTACCTAAGTTGTTTAAGATTTATCTTCCATGGAGACGGGTTTTTCAACAGAATAACAAGAGCTGGAGGGGAACTTGGAGGTCTTCTAGTCCAACCCCCTTCTTAGGCAGGAAACTGCATACCATTTCAGACAAATATTTGTCCAATCTCTTCTTGAAAACTTCCAATGATGGAGCACCCACAACTTCTGGAGGCAAGCAGTTCCACTGATCATTGTTCTAACGGTCAGGAAATTTCTCCTTAGTTCTAAGTTGCTTCTCTCCTTGATGAGTTTCCACCCATTGCTTCTTGTCCTGCCTTCAGGTGCTTTGGAGAATAGCTTTACTCCCTCTTCTTTGTGGCAGCCCCTCAAATATTGGAAAACTACTATCATGTCTCCCCTAGTCCTTCTTTTCAGTAGACTAGACATACCCAATTCCTGGAACCGTTTAGCCTCCAATCCCCTAATCATCTTTGTTGCCCTTCTCTGCACTCTTTCTAGACTAGAATCTCAACATCTTTTTTAAAAAAAATATATTTTGGTGACCAAAATGGAAACATTAGCTCTTTCCTAGGGCTGAGAAAAAGTGGCTGGGTTCACGGCTGAGACGGGATTAGAACTCAAGTCTCTGGGTGAATGGCCCAATGTCACCCAGACAGCTTTGATACCTAAGGCAGGTGTAGAAATGGTGATGGGTCAAAAGTCACCCAGCTGGCTTTCAGGCCTAAGGTGGGACTAGAACTCACAGACACCTGGTGACTGACCCAAAGTCACTCAAGAGACATTCCTGCTTAAGGCAGGACTAGAACTCACTGTCTCCTGGTGATGGGTCAAAAGTCACCCAGCTGGCTTTCAGGCCTAAGGTGGGACTAGAACTCACAGACACCTGGTGACTGACCCAAAGCCACCCAAGAGGCATTCCTGCTTAAGGCAGGACTAGAATTCACAATCCCCTGGTGATGGGTCAAGTCACCCAGCTGGCTTTCAGGCCTAAGATGGGACTAGAACTCAGAGTCACTTGATGACTGACCCAAAGTCACTCAAGAGGCATTCCTGCTTAAAGCAGAACTAGAACTCACTGTCTCCCAGTGATGGCTCAAAAGTCACCCAGCTGGCTTTCATGGCTAAAGTGGGAGTAGAACTCAAGAATCTCCTTGTGATTGGCCCAATATCACCCATTTGGTCTTCACGCCCAAGGAGGAACTATAACTCACTGCGTCCTGTTGATTGATCCAAAGTCACCTAGCTGGCTTTCATGCCTGAGGCGGGATTAGAACTCGCAGTCTCCACATTTCTAATCTAATACCTTCACCACTACATCACCGGGTCTCCATTTGTCACTGACCGGTGGTGAAATTCTCTTATTTCTATTTGCCTTTGGAAACTCCATATTTGTCTTGACATTTTGCAAAATCATTTAAAGAGTTTAAGGATGTGCATGTATTTTTAGGTAGCTTCCTCTTCCTCTTTTTTTCTTCTTCAAGCTTTTCACCAAATCTATCGTTCATATACATTTTCCCGACACAGGATAGTTTAGCAGGGAATTTTCATTACCAAATGCGCTTAAAGAGCCTTTCCTCTCCGATACACACAGTCCTCGACTTACGACCACAGTTGAGTGCAACATGTCTGTTCCTAAGCGAGACGGTTGTTAAGTGAATTTTGCCCCATTTTACGACCCTTCTGGCCACAATTGCACTTAATCTTTCTTCTCCAATACACATAGTCCTCGACTTATGACCACAATTGAGTGCAAAATGTCTGTTCCTAAGCGAGACGGTTGTTAAGTGAATTTCGCCCCATTTTTTACGACCCTTCTGGCCACAATTGTTATGTGGCTCACCGCAAGTGTTAAGTTAGTAACACAGTCGTTAAGCAAATCTGGCTTCCCCATTGACTTTGTCAGAAGGTCCCAAAAAGGGATCACGTGACCCCCCAGGACACTGCAGCCGTCATAAAGAAGAACAGGTTTGCTGAGCGTCTGAATTTTGATGACGTGATCATGGGAATGCCCTGAGAGTGAAAACTGGTTGCAATTTTTTTCAATGCCGTTACAACTTTGAACAGTCACTAAACTGTTGTAAGTTAAGGAACTATCTGTATACATTTTTTGTACGTATAAAAAAATTCTCAGGAAAGACTGAAGTGCGAAAATCAAACTAAAGCTAAAAGATAGTTTGGAAGGTCTGAAAAACCTAAATTTGACAGAATAGCGCTAAAATACCAATTGTTTTCTCTCCTGCCTCAGTGCATCCAATATATTCACATTCTTATGTTTCTCAATGTTGGCAGCTTTAAGATGGATGGACTTCAACTCCCAGAATTCCCCAGCCAGCCTATGCTGGCTAGGGAATTCTGGGAGTTGAATTCCCCCCACAGCTTAAAGATGCCAAGGTCCAGAAACACTGTGCCAAAGCACAATGAAACAGTGGCCAAAACACACAACAAACTACCGTATTTTCCGGCGTATAAGACGACTGGGCATATAAGACGACCCACCTCAGAGCCATTTAAGGCTCATCAGAGCCTTTCGGGCTGGTCTGCCTGGTTACAGGAGAATGAGACCCGGCGTATAAAATGACCCCCGACTTTTGAGAAGATTTTTGTGTGTTAGAAAGTAGTCTTATACGCAGGAAAATACAGTATATGTTAGTGATCTAAATTTTGAAGATAACTCTGCCTATATTCCGAATGGCAGAGTTTGAATAAAACCAATGAGTTTTCAATAATCCCCCACAGATAGCCACCCCTTTCCTGAATTCCAAGATGGCACTTAACCTGGTTACTGAATTAACCCATGTTCCGGGTTTGCATTCGATACTGAACCCTTCACTAACCAAAGCAGTTGGCTCTTGGCTCTTGGATTCATCTTTGCAGATGAATCAAATTTTAGGCAGGAGTTCCTAAAACCCAAATTGCAAACTTTCAGAGGAACACAAGGGGGCAGCAACAGGTTAGAAGTCTGCTTCTCTTTCTTGCCCTCTGGTGGTTAGTCGGAGTTTTGCAGCCACTGCATTTTACAACTGCAGCCACCAAGCCTTGATGTGAGGCCAGTATCTTGTCTGAACGCATGTCCCACACACATCTAATGGGGGGGGGGGGGTTCACAACAGAATTCAAGATAAGAGAGGACAATGCGAATCACTCTGCCTCCTACATAAATATCCTTTGAACATGCCCAGCAAAAATTCCAGAATTAACTTTAAAACACAATGGAGGAAAAGTTTAAATGCAGGGAGACTGCCTCAACCATATATGAAATGAATGAAATGAGACGCGCATAGAAAGGATTAATTTAGCTTTAGGCCTCGATCACATCTGCATTCTGGAGCCCAGCTCCTCAAGCAAGATGAGTTTAAAGCCATCTGTATCTCTGGCTCTCGGCGTAGAAAATGTGCGTATGAACCCCAGGGGTATCCAAAAAATACGAAACTGGCAGCCAACAACATGGGATCAGATTTTCACTTAAAACAGAGAGTATCTCAGGTGCACTGTTCTAGTCACCATCTTGATTTTTAAAGATTCTTTTGGGCCCCAGAGACCGGTTCTGTGAAAAAAAGTTTTTCCATGGACCCGGTGTGTGTGTGTAGTTTTGCATGCTGCCTGTATCTCGCAGATGAGGCTATAAAAAAGATGCTGAGACTTTAGAAGAGGGATCTGCAACCTTAAGCACTCAAAGAGCCATTTGGACCTGTTTCCCACACAAAAGAAAACACCAGGAGCCACAAAACCTGGGTGGGCGTGGCCAACTCAATGTCACTAACTTCCACCAGTCACATGACACCCCCCTAGCCACGCCTACCCAGCCAGTCATTAGGGCAGAGAATCAGTTGTTAAAAAATACCAGGAACCACAAAACCCTTTTGACATCTCTCTCTCTCCCCCCTTCCCTTCTCTTTTCCTCTCTCTCTGTATCTCTCTGTCTCTGTCTCTCCCGCTCTCTCTGTATCTTTCTTTCTTTGCCCTGGCCGCTGCTCCATCCCCTGCCGTCACCCTTACCTTCTCAGGCCAGGCGAGGAGTGACGGGGAGGGGAGGGTGAGAGGTGGGGCCAGCCAGTGGTGGGATCACCTGACAGGAAGCCACAGCAGAGGGCCCAAAGAGCCGCATGCGGCTTCCGAGCTGCAGGTTGCTGACCCCTGCTCTAGAAAGAGTGCAGAAAAGAGCAACCAGGATGATGAGGGGGCTGGAGGCTAAAACATACGATGAATGGTTGCAGGAACTGGGCCTGGCTAGTCTAGTGAAGAAAAGGACCAGGGGAGACAGGATAGCCGTCTTCCAATATTTGAGGGGCTGCCCCAGAGAGGAGGGGGTCAAGCTGTTTTCCAAAGCACCTGAAGGCCAGACAAGGAATAATGGATGGAAACTGATCAAGGAGAGATTCAACCTGGAAATAAGGAGAAATTTTCTGACAGTGGGAACAATCAACCCATGGAACAGAAGTCGCCTTCGGAAGTTGTGGGAGCTTCATCCCTGGAGGCTTTCAAGAAGAGACTGGACTGCCATCGGTCAGAAATGGTGTAGGGCAGTGATGGCTGACCTTTTTTGCCATCACGTGCCAAAAGTGAGGGGAGCACGGGGGGGGGGGGGGATGGTGTCTCGTGAGTGCGTGGCCACACCCATAATTCTATGCGCCCCGCCCCACTGTGCATGCGTGTGCAACCCTCCTGCTTTCCCCCCACTTTTGGCACCTGAGTGCACAGTGGGCCCGGTAGGCCCGTTTTTCGCCCTCCCCAGGCTCCAGAGGCTTTCTAGGAGCATGGGGAGGGCAAAAACAGCCCATTTGCTGACTTCCGGTGGGACCGGAAGGCCCAAAAATCAGTTGGCTGGCGCGCGCATGCATGCCGGAGCTGAGCTCACGTGTCCACGGATATGGCTCCGCATGCCACCTGGGCACACGATCCTTAGATTCGCCATTACGGGTGTAGGGTCTCCTGGTTGGGTGGAGGGTTTATTTATTTATGTATTGGTTCGATTTATATGCCGCCCTTCTCCGGAGTCTCAGGGCGGCTTACAATGCGTTAAGCAATAGCCTTCATACTTTTGTATATACCTGCTTAGTAGGGCTTTCGGCCCCCACAAGCGGTGTTTTTTTTTATACAAAGTCAGCTAATTGCCCCCACAATCCGGGTCCTCATTTTACCTACCTCGGAAGGATGGAAGGCTGAGTCAACCTTGAGTCTGGTGAGATTCGAACTTGCAGTAATTGCAGGCAGCTGATGTTACTTACTAGCACTTTCATCTGCTGCGCTACCAAGGCTGCATAGTTTCGCCATCACGGGTGTAGGGTCTCCTGGTTGGGTGAAGGGTTGGACTAGATGATCTCCAAGGTCCCTTCCCACTCTGTTGTTTTGTTCTGTTCTTTGCGCGGCCTGGTTTTTGGCATGCTGCCGCCCGGTGCCAGTGCACGGCCTGGGAGTCAGGAATCCCTGTTTTAGAATGTAAACCGAGGATGCTCCTGCTTAAATCCAAAGACAGGAAGTCCTCAACTTACAACCATTCGTTTAGTGACTATCTGGAGTTACAATGACACTTGAAAAACAAAAAGACTTATGATCATTGCAGCATTGCCATGCGTTCTGCCCCAGCTATGGACTCCAAAGAACGCAGCACGCACGAAGTCTGTACAAACCTTAGTTTACTAAATCAAATCAGTCTTTTTCAAACAAAGGCTGTTAATTTACTTCCTTAACAGCCTACAAGAATCCAAAGAATAAATAATCGTAATCTTACTATGGTTGGCAGAAGGCCCAGAAGCAATTTGCAGAGAACTAAGATCAAGACGCGAAGGAGAGTGAACGAAGTTGTTCCCTGCAAATTGCTTCAGTCGGTGTTCCTCCTTAAATAGGCTAAGGGAGTGGCCAATTAGCCCCAAGCCTTACTCTCGAGGAGACCTCCTCCTGAGGAGCCACTCCTGCCTTTTGGCAGCTCTGCGTGCTCGTGCATCAAGAAGAGGCTCCTCCTCTTCATCCTCCTCACTTATGGGAGCTTCTGAAGGCTCTGGCACATCTTCTCCAGCCTCCTCACTGTCTGACTCAAGCGCCAGCTGCACAGGCTGCTGGCGCAGCACCACACCAGCCTCCTCACTGTCTGAATCAGCTACTAGCTGCACAGGCCGCTGACGGGCCAGAACACCATGGTCATGTGATCAGAATTCAGGTTCTTGGCAACTGCCATGTATTTATGAATTGCTTTATCCTGGGGTCATGTGACCCCCATATCTAAACCTTCCTAGCCGGCTTCCAACAGGCAAAGTCAACGGGGGAAGCCAGATCTGCTTAACGACCGCATGATTCACTTAATAACTGCAGTCATTCGTTCACAATTGTGGCAAAAAGGCCATAGAATGGGGCGAAACTCACTCAACAACTGCCTGAAGATTTCTGTGGTTGCAGGTCGAGGACTATCTTAGGAGCATTACTCAAGAACAGTCACACGGGGTGTCTAATCTGGGTGGGCGAGAAACATATACAGGTAGTCCTCGATTTGTAACAGTTCATTTAGTGACTGTACAAAGTTACAACAGCACTGAAAAAGTGACTTATGACCGTTTTTTTCACACTAACAACCTTTGCAGCATCCCCGTCGTGACGTGATCAAAATTCAGACGCTTGGCAACTTGGCTCATACTTATGACCATTGTAGTGTCCCGGGGTCACGAGATCCCTTTTTGTGACCTTCTGACAAGCAAAGTCAACGGAGATGCCGGATTCACTTAACAACCGTGTGTCTAATTTAAGAACTGTGGTGATTCGCTTAACAACTGTGGCAAGAAAGGGCGTAAAACGGGGAAAAACTCATTTAAGCGATATCTCACCTAACAACAGAAACATTGGGACTCAATGGCGGTCGTAAGCCGAGGACTGCCTGTACTGAACTAATGGCTTGAAAGTCTACCTTGCCGTTTTCCCAGCTGCTTGGCAAATCCCAATCCACGCAGCTAAGATGGGTTGGTGTAGGTGTGAACTGCACAAAATGCGAGGTTTTGAGGACTTCACCGTAGCAGAGTTGGAAAGGACCTTGGGAGGTCATCTAGTCTAACCCCTTGCTCACGCAGGAAACCTGTACTAGGGATTCGAACCGCCGACCTTTCTGATTGACAAACTCAATCTTAGCCACTGAGCCAGGGGTGGGTTCTAATTTTTTTTTACTACCGTTCTGTGGGCGTGGCTTATTTTATGGGCGTGGCTTGATGGTCATGTGACAATTCTTTAGGATTTGCAGAGGTACTGGTCTACCAGGCTTTTAACTGCTTGCAGAGCTGTACTGGTTTACTCATTTGTTTTTTAGAGGCACTGGTCTACCCATTCATTCTTGCAGGCACCGGTCTACTCATTTGTTTTTGGAGGCATTGGTCTACCCATTTATTCTTGCAGGCACCGGTCTACTCATTTGTTTTTGGAAGCACTGGTCTACCCATTTATTTTTGCAGGCACCGGTCTACTAATTTGTTTTTGGGGGCACTGGTCTACTCATTTATTCTTGCAGGCACCGATCTACTCATTTGTTTTTGGGGGCACTGATCTACCCATTTATTTTTGCAGGCACCAGTTTACTCATTTGTTTTGGGGGGGCACTGGTCTACCCATTTATTCTTGTAGGCACCGGTTTACTCATTTGTTTTTGGAGGCACCACCCTTTGAAGCCCCACAGCAAGAGTTTAAACAGTTTTTTTCCTTCTAGCCGATCAGCTGGGACTCAGGAGACAGCAATAGATTGGGGGTGGGGCCAAATAAAAGGTAAGACTAATGCGGGGGAGGGGCGGGGGTGGGTGGGGCAGAACTGGTTCAGTGACGTCGTATCGTCACCGCTACCGGCTCGGTGGAACCGGGCCGAACCGGGAGGAACCCACCACTGCACTGAACCACCTAGTCAGACCGAGCAACAAGCTCCCAGCCTCCATCCCTGTGAGCAAAGCAGTTAATCTAACCTTCCACAACTGGATGCCAGATGTTTTGGGATGTTGGTCATGGAGACATTGCTGGTTGATAATGATCAGAGCTAAAGTGCAGCTTATCTGGAGTGTTTTGAGGATGGAGACACTGTCTTAATGTATCTTGGAAGCTCTTTATAAAGACTTAACTTTCCTTGATGTCTACAGAGATTCTCAGTCATCCACGTCATGGTTGTCCCAGAGGGGCTTTTTCAAAAGGCAACTGGACTTTTTATTATTATTATTAATTATTTTATTAATTATATTTCTATGCCGCCCTTCTCCCGTAGGGCACAGAGCGGTGTACAGCCAAGGTAAAAACACAAACACACAAAATTCAAATTTAAAATTATTAAACAATTTGGCCCAATTGAATTAAAACCCAAAATTAAAATATCTAATTAAAAACCGTTTCAATGGTGAGCCCTGCCTGTTGGAACATCAGGGTCTTGAGGGCACAGCGGAAAGCACGAAAATCGGGGATATTACGTATCTCCAGGGGCAATTCATTCCAAAGGGCAGGAGCCCCCACAGAGAAGGCTCTCCCCCTGGGGGTCGCCAGTCGGCATAATTTGACTGACGGCACCCTGAGGAGTCCCTCTCTGTGAGAGCGGAGTGATCAATGGGAGACTATTGGTGGCAGAAGGCGGTCTCGTAGATACCCAGGTCCTAAGCCATGGAGCACTTTAAAGACCTTTCCCTTCTCATCCAAGAAGCTTCTTCAGTTCTTCAAAGAAAAACCAAGTTTTCAAGGAAAAGTCTTCAAGGAAAACCAAAGTCCAGTTGCCTTTTGCAAAAGCACCTTAGGGATTAACTTTGCCTCTTGGAGAAGGAAAGATCTAATTTTCCATTTTACGGAAACACGGATTCACATTGGAAAGCTGGAGATTTGCAGGGCCCCAAACGGACTTTCCCAACTGAGCTGTGTTGGGGATTCGATCTCTCGAGGGTGCAGGAAAATTGAACGCAGCACCTGTCTGCAACCACCACAAAGTCGTTGCGCAAGGGTGCAAACCACCATGGGTGAAAATGCGCCTCAGCTGGCTCCAAGTTGGGTAAGGAACATAACTATGGCTCTTCCTCAAACCTTGAGAGAGCAGACTGCTGGCTCAAAAAGGGGAAATCCTCACACAAACACACCCCATCTCAAAATTGCCATGAAGGAAGACAGCTGTGCATCTCCCTTTCTAGCGTATGACAAGGACTGAAGAATTCACACAACACGCTCTCCTATCCTGAACTGCATTCACGCGGCAGGCAAACCTAGCCAGAATTAAAACTCTCTTTTGCCTTTGCACAGGACTTCCCACGCCAAGGCGCCAGAAGGGCTGCATTCACACAGACACCCCCCAAAAAAACAAACCAAGGTCAATGAAGGTTTTGTGAATCAGGGTTTGAACTGGTGCTGTTATAAAGGCGTTGTGTGAACACACTAAAGGAAGAGGCACAACAGGCTCTAATTCAGTGGTGAAATTCAAATTTTTTTACTGCCAGTTCTATGGGTGTGGCTTGGTGGGCGTGGCTTGGTAGGCGTGGCAGGGGAAGGATATTGCAAAATCCCCACTCCCACCCCACTCCAGGGGAAGGATATTGCAAAATCTCCATTCCCTCCCAACTCTGGGGCCAGCCAGAGATGGCATTTGCCGGTTCTCCCAACTACTCAAAATTTCCGCTACCGGTTCTCCAGAACCTGTGCTGGATTTCACCCTGCTCTAATTCCTTCCTGAACGAACAGCTTTATTCAATTTGAGATCTTCTAAATACTTGCAGGATTTTCCTTAGCTCACCAAGTGAACCAGGGAATTTTGCTAAAAGCAAAATAAGAAGAGAAATCAAAATGAGATGCCCTTACTTTGCAAAAGACAAGAGAAGGGCAAGAAAACGTCTTAAATCCGGGTTCTTCTTTGACTGGGAGGGAATACAGAAACTGATTTTAATGACTTTTTGAAAATTTTAAGGGCATTTTTTTATCTCGCCCAATTCTACTCTCCCGGTTGCATAGAACAGGACCGAATTGATTAGCGTATCGAAAAGCTTCCGGCAGTGAAAAGATCTTTGCTGAAAAAGCAATAATTGAACCCGGGCTCAAAAGATAAAACTTTCAAAGAAATGGATGTTTTATAAATCTCAAGCCTTTAGGTGCTGCTTAGCTATATAAGATCTCAGCTAGCAAAAGCATCACAAGGCGGGATGTCTAATAAGGAGATTATAGTTTAAAATGAGTCCTCAGCCATGCCTATCAAGTTCCCCAGAATAAAAAAAAATGAGATTCGATGATATCTTCACGGCTGACGTACATTGCACATCAAAGCAATTTCCGCATTCTATGTACTGCCATCCGACCATGCGTGCAAAGACTTTAAAATCTGATTTTTATCTCCTGGACAAATCTGACATAAGCCATTTCAATAATGGCGGCGACCCCAGAGTAGAGGTGGGGAAGAGAGGAACCAAATTCAGGGTGTCATTGCAATTAAGATTATGACACATGTCATGTCAACTGCAGCCTTTAAGACCGGCTGATATATGAATCCCAAACCCAGGGAGTCCTCGACTTACGACCACAACTGAGTGCAAAATTAATGTCCCTTAGCGAGACAGTTAAGTGAATTTCCCCCCTTGTTACGACCTTTCTAGCCACAGCTATGTGAATCACTGCCGTTGTTAAATGAGTCGTGCGGTTGTTAAGTGAATCTGGCTTGACTTTGCTTGTCAGAAGGTCGCAAAAGGGGATCACTGCAACCGTCATAAATAGGAATCAGTTGCTAAGAGTCTGAATTTTGATCATGTGACCGTGGGATGCAGCAACGGTCGTTAAGTATGAAATAACAGTCGCAAGTCCCTTTTTTCAGGGACCGTTTGACGTTGTAACATCAAACGGTCCCTAAATGAACTGTTGTAAGTGGAGGGCGACCTATATAAAACAAAAATCCAATATGCATAGAGAGATTATCAAACGAGGCCCAGCTAAGCTGACAAACTAGTGCCTGAATTCGCACAACTAAAATGAAAACCTAACTGCAATCTGTGGAAAATCCTTTCAGATAAGGAGAGTTCATCAAATGACAAAACCAAATGAGAATTTGTGACCTACTAAAAAACTCCCTTTATCACACATTTGTTATTTTCCTTTTTCAACCTGCGGTGGGCCACCAACAAAGACATGGAAATATGAAGAAGAGATATACACCCGGCCTGTTGATGCATTATTAATATTTTTTTTAAAATGATGTATATGCCGCCCTTCTCCGGAGACTCAGGGCGGCTTACAATGCGTTAAGCAAAAGCCTTCATACTTTTGTATATTTATACAAAGTCAGCTTATTGCCTCCACAAACTGGGTCCTCAATTTACCCATCTTAGAAAGGATGGAAGGCTGAGTCAACCTTGAGCCTTGTGAGATTCGAACTTACAGTGATTGCAGACAGCTGGTCTTTAATCACAATGCTTTCCGTCTGCTGAGCTATCCAGGCTCCTCGGTTTATGTGCAAAAAGCTACATTAATCCTCACTCGCCCTCTGTCATAAATCATAAATATAAATAAGCGTACCTATAAAAAGGAACAAGTAGTCCATTCTGCAAAGCTACATCCAAGCTGTTCTCCAACATCGATTAGAAAGAGGTATAATTGCATCAAGAATACAAAATTTGAGATTTTAAAAGGGACCTTGGAGGTCTTCTAGTCCAACCCCCAGCCCAAGCAGGAGGTCCTATATGCTATTCTGGACAAATGGCTGTCCAGTATTTTCTTGAAAACCTCCAATGATGGAGCACCCACAACTTCTGGAGGGAAGTCATGATAGTTTTGTTCTCACAGTCAGAAAATGATCTTCCACCCAATTAGAATATACAATCATAGGACTGGAAGCGGTTTGGAGGTCTTCGAGTCCAACCCCTTGCCCAAGCAGAATAACGAAACACCAGACTCGGAAGGGACCTTCTGGACAAAACCTCCAGAGATGGAGCACCCATAACTTCTGAAGGAAAACCATTCCAACTGGATATAGGTTGACTTTCTCGGGTTCTTTCAATTCCACTCCTTCTCCAACCCTCATCATCTTGGTAGGAAACCCAACGTAGACCCTTCAAAAACCCAAAGGGGAAGAATTACGAGTTGGAAGACCTCACCCATACCTGCTCCATGGCCAAGAGACCATCCCATCTAGCCATCCTGGAAGCTTCTCCAAGACCTCTGGAGCTCTCTTCCCGAGCTTGTCATAATACGTTTGGAAGAAAAGAAGAAGAAGAAAAAGAAGAAGAAGAAGAGGAGGAAGAGGAGGAGAGGCGCCCAAATGCGGTAGAAAACAAGAGGAGAGGGAAGCAAGCAAGCAAGAACTTACTTAACAGGAAAGGGAGTGACGGCGGAAATGGCGTAACCAAATGCAAGACCCAAGGCCTTTTTGGGGAAAGCTGCACTCTCCGGCGGAGAGCTCGCAAGAAGGGTTCCTAGACATAAGGAAAGGCAGTGACCACGCTGAGGAAGTGGTTGAGAAGCGTGGCAGTGTGCAGAAGAGCGAAGGGTGGGGACCAAAAGAGTTCCTGTCTTCCCGTCCTATTGTTAGACTGCATGATTTTCGGGGCCGACATGTTGTGACTCAAGATGCGGGACGGTTTTGGAGGCCTCCTGCATCTTGGGGAGGGGGGGGGGGCGGGGAGATCCGATGGAACCATTTATGGACGCTCAAAGGACAGAAGAGACTAGACCATGGGTGTCAAACTCAAGGCCCACGGGCTGGATTTGGTCAGTGGGGTGGTTAGATCTGCCTCGAGGAGCTGGCCTGGAAATAGCAAACGACCGGCCCACGGTGCCTTTGGCAGCCAAAACAGGGCACGGGGACGGGACGGGGACAACCTCATGTGGGCCCCCCCACAGCCCACTTTGGACCTGGACAGCCTCCTGTAGCACTCTGGCAGCCAAAATGGGGCACTGAGGGGGTGGAGAGGCTTGTGGGCCCTCCCGCCACCCCGTTTTGGCCAGCAGAGTGCTGCAGGAGGTGTCCATCCCATCCCATCTCCTCTCCACCAACACAGTTGTCCTGCGGAGGACAACTACAATGCTTATCTGGCCCTTGAAGAAATCCAGTTTGACACCCCTGGATTAGACGGGGGGGTCTCCAACCTTGGCAACTTTAAGATTTGTGGACTTCAACTCCCAGAGTTCCTCAGCCCACCTTTGCTTAAAGGTCTTAAAAGTTGCCAAGGTTAACAGGCATTTGTCTGAAATGGTAAAAGTCAGGGATGGCGAGCCTTTTTTTGGCACCGAATAGCCAAACGGGAAAAAACAACCCAAAAACGGCCTGGAAAACACCACCAAAAAGGCCTGGATGGCTTGTTTTTTGGCTGTCTTCTGGCGCTCTGGCACCTGTGAAGACCAGCTGGCAATGGGGTGCGTGCCCACAGAGAGGGCTCTGCGTGCCACCACAGGTATTGGTTCTCCTGCTTGGGGGGTGGACTAGAAGACCTCCAAGGTCCATTCCATTCCGTTCCATTCCATTCTAAAGGCATGTGGCAAAGAGGCAGATGCCATCCTATCTTTTGGCCCATGAGAGTCTGCTAATCCCCTTGGCCCTTTTTTCATTGCCTGGAAGGTGGTGGAGATATCTGACCTTCCTTCCTTCAAGTTTGTTCGTTTGTTTATTTATTTGTTTATTTATTTATTTATTTATTTATTTATTGTTTATTTATTTATTTATTAAATTTATATATCGCCCTTCTCCTAATGGACTCAGGGCGGTGTACAGCCAAGAATAAAAAGCACTCCAATACAAAATTTAAAATATTAATAAAAGAATTAAATAATTTTGGCCCAACAAATTTAAAAAACCAATAGACAATTAAAATTTAAAACCCATAAAACTTTAAGTTTAAAAAAGAGGGGGGGGGGGGTTACGCCAGCCCAGCTTGACAAAATAAAAAAGTTTTTAGGGCACGGCGAAAAGCCCGGAGATCAGGTATCGTACGGATCTCCGGGGGCAAATCGTTCCAGAGGGCTGGCGCTGCCACAGAGAAGGCTCTCCCCCTGGGTGTCGCCAGCCGACATTGTCTGGCTGACGGCACCCTGAGGAGTCCCTCTCTGTGGGAGCAAACTGGCCGGTGGGAGGCTATCGGTGGCAGAAGATGGTCCCGCAAGTACCCAGGCCCTATGCCATGGAGCGCTTAAAGGTGGTCACCAACACCTTGAAGCGCACCCGGAAGACCACCGGAAGCCAATGCAGCTCACGCAGGAGAGGTGTCACATGGGAGCGCCGCCTTGCTCCCATAATCCCCCGCGCGGCCGCATTCTGCACCAGTTGAAGCCTCTGGGTGCACCTCAAGGGGAGCCCCATGTAGAGAGCATTGCAGTAGTCCAGGCGGGAAATGACGAGTTCCCGTCCTACTGTTGGGAAGGCGTGTCTTTCAAACTCATCAACCAAACATAAGAGACGATTTCCAGCAGAGATGTCGATCTTACAGATGGCTCCCTGGATTATCGGTTTGCTAGAAGCTTCTCTGTTCACGACACGGCCATGCAGCTAATCCTCGCCTTACGACCACAACTGAGCTTGAAATTCCTGTCACTAAGCGACGGAAGTGAGTTTGGCCCCCTTTCACCACCTTAAATAGAGATAGTTCTCAACTTACAACCACAAGAGCCCAACATTTCTGTTGCTAAGGGAGACATGAGTTAAGCGATCCCCCCCCCCCCCCATTTTACAACCTTTCTGGGCACAATTGTTAAGTGAATCGCTGCACTTGTTAAATTAGTCCCCCGGTTGTTAAGTGAGACTTTTGCTTGTCAAAAGGTTGCAAAAGGAGTCCGTGTGATCCCGGGACATTGCAACCGTCGTAAATCTGAGTCAGTTGGCAAGTGCCTTAACATTTGATCACAAGGCCATGGGGATGCCGGAATGATCACAAGTGCAAAAAAACAGGCATAAATCACTTTTTTTCAAAATAGCGAAGAGTCAGAAGGGACCTCGGAGGTCTTCTAGTCCAACCCCCATCTCCATACTTTCTGTGTAAGGCCCTGAATACTTTTTTGTTCCACCAAGCCGGACTGGCCTAAAAGGATTTTAATTGGATTAGTTTTAAATTTTATAGATGAGGGGGTTTTTAAATTGGGAAGCCAAATGATTTAATTATATTTTAAATTATCTTAACGTTTATATTGTATGTATTTTAATTCTGGCTGTCCACTGCCCTGAGTCCTTCGGGAGAAGGGTGGTATACAAATTTAAATCAATCAATCAGTCAATCAATCAATCATGCAGGAACCCTTGTCACTGTAACTTCAAAATGGTCCTTCAAGAAATGGTGGTAAATCCATGATTATCTGCCTCAACAAACTTCACCCAGCTCTTGTCGTTGTTCTGATTTGCTTTTCCTTTTCCTTTTCTCTTTCTCTCTTCTTTTTACTTTTCTTTTTTCTTCTTTTTAGGTAGGGGACACGACCGGAAGTTAGGTAGGATCGAAAGAAAATATTCTTCAGTAAAAGGCGACAGCATTAAAAGTTAGAGTAAGTAATAGAAATAAAAGAAGGGGGAATGTTGGTTTAGACACTTTTATATAATAAAATAAAGAAAGCATGGAATAAGAGCCTTGGTGGCGCAGCCGACTAAAGTGCCGTTAACTAGCATCAGCTGCCTGCAATTACTGCAAGTTCGAATCTCACCAGGCTCAAAGTTGCTTCAGCCTTCCATCCTTCCGAGGTAGGTAAAATGAGGACCTGGATTGTGGAGGCAATAAGCTGACTTTGTATAAAAAAGAACACCGCTTGGAGGGGGGGGGCGAAAGCCCTACTAAGCAGGTATATACAAAAGTATGAAGGCTATTGCTTAATGCATTGTAAGCCGCCCTGAGTCTCCGGAGAAGGGCGGCATATAAATTGAACAAACAAACAAACAAATAAATAAATAAATAAATGAGCCTGGTAGTGCAGCAGACTAAAGCACTGTTATTAAGAACAGCTGCCTGCAATTACTGCAAATTTGAATCTCACCAGGCTCCAGGTTGACTCAGCCTTCCATCCTTTCTAAGGTAGGTAAGTTGAGGACCCAGTTTGTGGGGGCAATAAGATGACTTTGTATAAATATACAAAAGTATGAAGGCTATTGCTTAACGCATTGTAAGCCGCCCTGAGTCTCCGGAGAAGGGCGGCATATAAATCAAATTTTAAAAATGAATGAATAAATAAATAAATAATTGAGCAATGGTAAGATTTACAGCTTATTCTAATTGTGTATCATTATTAGAAATATATAAATTGATTGAAGGTAATAAACTGATTTAATTTTATTAGCTTTATTTGTATTAGAATGGATAACACTCAGGTGTCATACTGTTCACACACGTTTGTTTGCAAAATAAATAAATAAATAAAATAAATAAAAAACTTTGGAAGCAGGAATGGTAAAAGCCACGGGTGCCATGGGTGATGTATCCATAAAATTTATTCAACCCATATTAGCTTTTTTATTAAGAGAGAAAGGGAGGGAGGCATGCTCAATCCTTTTTAAATTCTTCTTTGCTTTCTTTGGAACCAAGTTGACGCAGCCGAGGAGATGATGCACTGCAAATAAAACCAATTTTGCATAAGACGGGGCCTCTCACATCCTCTTCCTTGACATCCTTCCTTGACAGCTAGTGCTGCTTCCGTTTTTTCTCAACGGTTGCAACTTTAAGAAAGGCGGACTTCAACTCCCAGAGTTCCCCAAGCCAGCCACAGGAACTCTGGGAATTGAAGTCCGCCGTTCTTAAAAGTTCCAACCGTTCAGAAACACTCATAATCGTAATCGTAAATTTATTTGTCAAGCCTATATAAGATAACAGGTAAAAGTATAAACATAATTTGAATACATGGAAAGAGTAAGTAAAAAGGAATATTAGGACAGGGACGGTAGGCACGCTGGTGCACTTATGCACCCCCTTTACAAACCTCTTAGGAATGGGGTGGATGGAATTTTGCAAGAGGGATAAACAACCTTTGCAAAAGAGAAGGGGGCTGAAATAGATAGATCAGGGGGTCTTCAACTCAGGTGATCGGGAAGATTTCATGAGGACTAGCTGCTTAGCTCTAGAGACACAACACCGAGGCTTTCTCGCACACAGATTTATTATTTATTTATTAATTTATTTATTAGTTCAATTTATATGCCGCCCTCCTCCGAAGACTCAGGGTGGTTTACAATGCACTTATAGCAATAGCCTTCATTGTTTTGTATATACCTGCTTATTAGGGCTTTCGCCCCCCCCCCCCAAGCAGTGTTCTTTTTTATACAAAGTCAGCTTATTGCCCCCCACAATCCAGGTCCTCAATTTACCTACCTCGGAAGGATGGAAGGCTGAGTCAACCTTGAGCCTGGTTAAATTTGAACTCGCACTAATTGCAGGCAGCTGGCAGCTAAGTGCTACATAACAGCACTTAGTCCGCTGCACCACCGAGGCTCTAAGATGCAAACGTCTCTGGCGCACCAAACACAAAAGCTATCATTTTATTTCTCGAAACCTGCAATTATTAAATCAGAACTCTGCCAAGCCAAGCTCTAAAAACAGCTGTTTTGTTTTGGGCTCCTCTCTGCCAGCTTCTCTTGTCATAAGCTGCCAGGACCCTGCTTCTACCGGAAGTCTTTTATTCAGAATTTTTGCTCATTCGGGGTGGGGGCACTGGAGAGACCTTTCCTATCCTTCTTGACTGGTTCTTCCTCCTTTCTATGGAGCATCCCAGGCCTCCCAATCCATCTTTCAGATCAATTTCTATCAGGTTCGCCTGATACGGCAGTTGCGGCCCTTTCTAGATCGGGACTCCCTACGCACAGTCACTCAGGCGCTCGTCACCTCTTGCCTGGACTACTGCAATGCTCTCTACATGGGGCTCCCCTTGGGGTCCACCCAGAGGCTCCAACTGGTGTAGAATGCGGCCGCGCGGGGGATTATGTGAGCGACGGGGCGCTCCCACGTGACACCTCTCCTGCGCGAGCTGCATTGGTTGCCGGTGGACTTCCGGGTGCGTTTCAAGGTGTTGGTGATCACCTTTAAAGCGCTCCATGGCTTAGGACCAGGGTACTTATGAGACCGCCTTCTGCCGCCAATTGCCTCCCACCGGCTGGTTCGCTCCCACAGAGAGGGCCTCCTCAGGGTGCCGTCAGCCAGACAATGCCGGGTGGCAACCCCCAGGGGGAGAGCCTTCTCTGTGGCAGCCCCTACCCTCTGGAATGATCTTCCTCCAGAACTGAGAACAATCTCCGACCTCCGGACTTTTCGTCGGGCCCTAAAAACTTATCTTTTCCAGCCTGCCGGTCTAGCCTGATCCCTGTTGAATTTTTAAAATATTTTAGAGTTGTAGGGTTGTTGTATTTTAGTATTTATTGTTTTTAACTGTCAGCCAAAGTTTATATGGGTTTTATAATTTTTAACTTTTATGTACTGTTCTTTATTCGGCTGTTCACCGCCCTGAGTCCGTAAGGAGAAGGGCGGTATATAAAACTAATAAATAAATAAATAATAAATTATCAGATCCCCAATGTCTGGAGACTTGGCCTTGCCTCGGAAGAGTTGAAAAGGATCTTGGGAGTCCTAGTGGACAACCATTTAAATATAAGCCAGCCGTGTGGAGCAGCTGCCAAAAAAGCCAACACAGTTTTAGGCTGCATAAACAAAGGATCGAATCAAGATCATGTGAAGTGTTCATACCACTTTATAAGGCCTTGGTAAGGCCACACTTGGAATATTGCATTCAGATGTGGAGACTCTAGAAAGAGTGCAGAGAAGAGCAACGAAGATGATTAAGAGGACTGAAGGCTAAAACAGATGAAGAGCGGTTGCAAGTATTGGGTATGTCTAGTTTAATGAAAAGAAGGACTAGGGGAGACACGATAGCAGCGTTCCGGTATCTCAAAGAGTCCCTTGGGAGTTGGGCGGCATAGAAATGCAACAAAATAAATAATAGAATAAAATAAATAAATAAATCAGGGGTTGCCATAAAGAAGAGGTCAACCTAAAGCAGGGGTCTGCAACCTTATATACTCAAAAGAGCCATTTGAACCCGTTTCTCACAGAAAAGAAAACACTGGGAGCCACAAAACCTGGGTGGGCGTGGCCAAGTCGAAATCACTCACTTCCACCAGTCACATGATCACCCCCTAGCCACACCTATCGAGCCGGTCATTAGGGCAGATAACCAGTTGTTAAAAAAACACCGGGAACAACAAAATCCTTTTGACATATCTCTCTCTTCCCTCCCCCCTCCTTCTCTCTCTGTCTCTCTCCCCCCTCTCTCTGTATCTGTCTCTCTCTCCCCTCTCTCTGTATCTCTCTATGTTTCTCTCTCCCCTCTCTCTGTATCTGTCTCTCTCTCCCCTTTTTCTCTCCCCTCTCTCTGTATCTCTGTCTCTCCCCCCTCTCCGTATGTCTCTCTCTCCCCTCTCTCTGTATCTCTCTATGCCTCTCTCCCCCCTCTGTATGTCTCCCTCTCTCTCCCCTTTCTCTCTTTATCTGTCTGTCTCTCTCCCCCCCTCTGTATCTATGTCTCTCTCTCTCCCACTCTCTCTGTATCTATGTCTCTCTCCCCTCTTTCTCTGTCTCTATCCCCTCTCTCTGTATCTCTCTATGCCTCTCTCCCCCTCTCTCTGTATGTCTCTCTCTCCCCTTTCTCTCTTTATCTGTCTCTCTCCCCCTCTCTCTGTATCTGTCTCTCTCTCCCCTCTGTATCTCTGTCTCTCTCCCCTCTCTGTATCTATGTCTCTCTCCCCCATTATCTCTATGTCTCTCTCTCCCCCCTCTCTGTATCTCTTTCCCCCCCTCTGTATCTCTCTGTCTCTCCCCTCTCTCTGTATCTGTCTCTCTCCCCCCTCTCCCTGTATCTCTCTCTCCCCTCTCTGTATCTCTCTGTCTCTCTCCCCACTTTCTGTCTCTCTCTCCCCCCCCTCTGTATCTATGTCTCTCTCTCCTCCCTCTGTATCTATGTCTCTCTCCCCCCTCTCCCTGTATCTCTCTCTCTCTCCCCTCTCTCTGTATGTCTCTCTCCCCCTCTCTGTATCTCTCTATGTCTCTCTCTCTCTCCCCCCTCTCTCTGTATCTCTCTATGTCTCTCTCTCCCCCCCTGTCTGTATCTCCCTGTCTCTGCTCTGGCTGCTTCTCCATCCCCCACCGTCACCCTTACCTTCTCAGGCCAGGCGAGGAGTGACTGGGAAGGGATGGCGAGGAGTGGGGCCAGCCAGTGGTGGGTTCACCTGACAGGGAGCCACAGCAGAGGGCCCAAAGAGCCGCATACGGCTCCGGAGCCGCAGGTTGCTGACCCCTGTTCTAAAGCATCTGAAGGTAGGACAAGAAACAATGAATGGAACCCAATCAAGAAGAGACCCAACTAAGGAGAAATTTCCTGACAGTTAGAATAATTAACCAGTGGAACCAACTGCCTCCAGAAGTTGTGGGAGCTCCAACACCGAAGGTTTTAAAGAAGGGAATGGACAACTGTTTGTCTGAAGTGGTACGGGGTTTCTGCCTTGAGGAGGTTGGACCAGAAGACCTCTAAGGTCCCCTCCAACTCTGCTGTTCAGCTTCCTGCAGATCGTCCTTGAGTTACAACAGTTCATTTAGTGACGGTTCAAAAGTTACAACGGCATTGAAAAAAGTGACCTATGACCGTTTTTCCACACTTACGACCGTTGCCCCATCCCCCCAATCACATGATCGAAATTCAGACGCTTGGCAACTGGTTCCTATTTAAGACTTTTCTGGGCCACATTGGTTAAGTGAATCGCTCCAGTTCTTAAAATTTGTAACATGGTTGTTAAGGGAATCTGCCCCCCCCCCATTGGCTTTGCTTATCAGAAGGTCGCAAAAGAGGAACACGTGACCCCGGGATCACTGCAGCCGTCATAAAAGTGAGTCAGTTGTCAAGCATCCAAATGTAAATCACGTTCTCCATGGGGATGGTGCAACGGTCATAAGTATGAACAATGATCACAGGTCACTTTTTTTCGCTGCCATTGTAACTTCTATGACTAAGTTAACTGTTATAAGTAGAGGACTACATATACAGCAAATAGTAACCCCACCGAGACCCCTAGAGCCTTGGTGGCTCAGCGGACTAAAGTGCTGTTAAAATAGCACTTAGCTGCCAGCTGCCTGCAATTGAGCCTCAGATAGCTCAACAGGCTAGATAGCCTGTTATTAACACCCAGCTGTCTGCAATTGTGCAAGTTCGAGGCTCAAGGTTGACTCAGCCTTCCATCCTTTCTAAGGTAGATAAATGGAGGACCCAGTTTGTGGGGGCAATAAGCTGACTTTGTATAAAATATACGAAAGTATGAAGGCTATTGCTTAATGCATTGTAAGCCGCTCTGAGTCTCCGGAGAAGGGCGGCATATAAATCTAATTAAAAAAAAAATACTGCAAATTCGAATCTCACCAGGCTCAAGGTTGACTCAGCCTTCCATCCTTCCAAGGTAGGTAAAACGAGGACCTGGATTGTGGGGGCAATAAGCTGACTTTGTATATAAAAGAACATCCCTTTGGGGGGGCCGAAAGCCCTACTAAGCAGGTATACACAAAAGTATGAAGGCTATTGCTTAACGCATTGTAAGCCGCCCTGAGTCTCCGGAGAAGGGCGGCATATAAATCGAACCAATAAATACATACATACATACATAAACAAACAACAAACAAATATGTAGTCCTCTACTTATAACAGTTCACTCAGTGACCACTCGAAGTTATAACGGCAGCGAAACCGATATTCCACCGATGTGCCTATTATTATTCTCAAGAGCCAAGAAACATTTCTTTGTAATCCTTTTAAAAAAAAACAAAAAACAAATTGGCTTGTTTTTGCTACCAGCATTAATTGCTCTGCATTTACCCAGAGACCATCTGGGAGCTTCTCATTACGAATCATTCTTCCTGTTAGCAAAAACAGCTTTGCAAATAAAAGACCATAAAAAACGATTATCCCACAAAAATACGCCAACTCACCAACTATCTATATTTGTCATAGATGCGCCACCGAAAACGGGCTGTCTTTTATTTTATTTTATTCTTTTTCCCCCCCTCTCTCCTCGACACCATTGGCCGAGAGTTTTATGAATTACCCATTCGAGCAGCTTTTATGAATGAACGCGGGGAGTAATTTTCACTTGGCAACTGTTTTATTTACAGGGATGAATAGAGCTTGGTGCCGAAAGGAAGGCTCAAACTATCTCCATAGGAAATTAAGGCCGTTTCTCAGTTCCTTTTAAATAAGCAGGAAGGCTTTCTGAGATTTTAATCCACTGAAAAGAGTGCAGAGAAGAGCAACAAGGATGATTAGGGGGCCGGAAGGCTAAAAATTATGAAGGAAGTCCACAGGAATTGGGTATGTCTAGTCTAGTGGATAAGAGACGCGGTGGCTCGGCGGCAAAGATGCCGAGCTTGTCGATCGAAAGGCCGGCAGTTCAGCGGTTCGAATCCCTGGCACCGCGTAACGGAGTGAGCTCCCATTCCTTGTCCCAGCTTCTGCAAAACCTAGCAGTTCGAAAGCATGTAAAAAAGGCAAGTAGAAAAATAGGGACCACCTTTGGTGGGAAGGGAACAGCGTTTTGGCTGCCAGAGGCACCTTTGCTATTTCCAGGCAGGTCCCACGGGCCACGTTTAAGCACCCTATAGGTCGGATCCAGCCCGCAGGCCTTAAGCTTGATGCCCATGGCCTAAAATTTTCTTCCCTTTTGGAAGAGGGAAAACTGTTCCTTGGGAATCAGGAATGGTCCCCCATTATGGATGCAACCTACGCAGGGATGAAATGCTCCCAGTTTGGACCGGATCGCCCGATCCGGTAGCAATGGCGGCCGGTGGTTCAGAGAACCGGTAGCAAAAATCCCTGCCACCCCCCCATACCTAGCTGAGCCGCGCAATCATCAGAGGCTTTTTTTTTTTACTTTTAAAAGCATTTTTTCTACAATCTCTTCGGCCGAAAGAATGGTTTTAAAAGTTAAAAAAAATAAATAAAAATGATCGCGCGGCTCAGCTGGGATTGTCAGAGCCTTTTAAAAGCATTTTTTCTACAACCTCTGGGATTCTGGGAGTTGAAATCCACAAGTCTTAAAGCTGCCAAGTTTGAAGACCTCTGGCTTAGACTTATATACCGCTTCGGAGTATTTTATAGCCCCTCTCTAAGCGGTTTTCAGAGACAACATCTTGCCCCCAATAATCTGGATCCTCATTTTACCCACCTCGGAAAGATAGAAGGCTGAGTCAACCTTGAGCCATTCAGAATCGAACTCCTGGAGTGAGCAGTGACTTAGTCCTGCGGTTCTGAATTCTAACCACGATATCACCACGGCGTTGAATGTCACCCAGCTGGCTTTCATGTCTTACAATGGGAGTAGAAATCACTGTCTCCTGTCACCCAGCCAGCTTTCATGCCCAAGACAGGATTAGAACTCCCCGTCACCTCTGAAGAGTTTGTAGAAAAAATGCTTTTAAAAGCCTCTGACGATCCCAGCTGAGCCGTGTGATCATCAGAGGCTTTAAAAAAAAAACTTTTAAAAGCATTTTTCAGCTAGAGGTTGTAGAAAAAAATGCTTTTAAAAATAAAAAAAAAGCCTCTGATGATTGTGCAGCTCAGCTGGGCATGGGGGGGGGGGCAGGAATTTTTGCTACCGGTTCTCCGAACCACCTGCCTCGATCACTACCGGATCAGGCGACCCGGTCCGAACCGGGAGCATTTCACTCCTGGGTTAATCTACTATACATCTTTGGCTATTATTATTTTTTTTCTAAACCTTTCTGTATTTAAGAGGGATGCACACAGGAGTTGTCGTAATCTCACTCCTCTTTGTATTCGATATGTCACAGAAGTGAGTACACCCCCTCACATTTTGTAAATATTTAAGCGTATCTTTTCATGTGGCAACACCGAAGAAATGACACTACAATGTAAAGTAGTGAGTATACAGCTTGAATAACAGTGTAAATGTGCCGGCCCCTCAAAATAACGCAACACACAGCCATTAATGTCTAAACTGCTGGCAACAAGTGAGTACACACCCATACACAAACGTGTGTGTGTGTGTTTGTGTGTGTATTTTAAAGCTTGGTGCTTTACCTACTATATTTCATTTGCTATTTTTATTTCTTAAGATGGGATTCAAGTGCTGTTTATAAACGGAAATAGAGTCCGTAGGTCCGTGATGGAGAATCTATGACACACAGAGCTTTATCTGTGGGCACGTGAGCGCCGTCCTAGTTCAGCTCCAAAGCGCATGCGTGCTCCGGCCTGCTGATTTTCGGGCCTTCCAGGCCCGCTGGAAGTCAGGAAACGGGTCATTTCTGGCCTCCGGAGGGCCTCTGGAGTAGGGAAGGCTGGGGAAGGCCGTTTTTGCCCGTCCCAGGCTCCAAGAAAGCCTTTGGCGCCTGGGGAGGGTGAAAAATGGGCCTACTGTGCCATCAACGTGCCAAAAGCGGAGGTCACGAGGGGGGTCGCGTGTGCATGCGCAGGGGGTGGGGCGCATTAAATTATGAGTGTGGGCAGACGCGCATATGACCCCTCCACGGTCCCCCCGCTTTTGGCACGCGATGGCAAAAAGGTTAGCCATCCCTGCCGTAGGTTCAGTGGTGAATGTAAAATTTGTTTTACTACCAGTTCTGTGGCCGTGGCTTGATGGGGGTGTGGTGGGGGTAAATGTGAGTGGGTAGGCATGGCCAACTTTTTTTAAAAAAAAAACTTTTAAAAGCTTTTTTTCTACAATCTCTTCAACCTCTTCTGGGAGTTGAAGTCTACAAGTCTTAAAGCTGCCATGTTTGAAGACCTCTGGTTATTATTTTTATTATTTATTTATATATTTATTATATTATATTATATATTTATTATTATTATTAGCGCTACTGCTACCTGGTGGGATCAAGAAAATGAGCCTTCTGTATCTGATAGCTTTTAGTTGAATGTTAAGTATGAATTGTTATAAAGATGTAGAATGCTATATAGAAAATGTTACACTGTGTTGAAAGTTATAGTATATAGGGTGTAAAGCAATGGGGGGGAATTATGATTTGGATTAAACAAAAGTTGTTATTTAGATGTAGAATGTTATGTAGAATATGCTAAATAGAAAGTTATAGTATATACAGGGGGTATAGTAATTGGGGGGAACTACGATTTGGGTTCTATTTTGTAATATTTGGGATAGATCATGTGTAGATATTATAAAATAAAGAAGGAATAGATAGTTATTACTTGGATGTTATCTAGAAATTTTTAGTATTGACAGGGGGTAGAGTAGATGAGGAAATTGTATGGTATAATGTGATTTGGATTTCACTTTTTTTTTAATATCTGGGGAGTTAATATGAATAGTAATTTTTAAGGTTACAAGAGAAGCCAAGGGAGGGGAGGGATGGGTTGGGGGGGGGAGAGGGTAGGGGGGAAAAGGGGGGAAAATTGTATTTGTAAAACTTTTAAAAAATTGTAAATTTTTAATTGTAAAACGATTTTAAAAAAAAGAAAAAAAGAAAAAGAGCCTTCTCTGTGATGGCTCCCTGCCAGTAGAACATCATCCTCGAGGAAATAAGATTGGACCCCATCTTGACACTCTTTCAAAAGGCCCTGAATATATGATTTCCCAGCGGGCCTAAGGATTCCAAGGTGATACAGAGCCCATTAAGGGGTTGGTTTAATCACTGTCACAAGGGTGGGGTGGAGTGGGAATTTATTGTATTTTATACTGGGGTTTTCATTCTGGAGGCCGCCCAGAGCCACCGAGCTGGGTGGCCATCTAAATTATATCTGTCTGTCTGTCTATCTATCCTTTGAGAGCTGTACGCAATGAAATTTCATTTTAATGTATGCCGATTAGTGTACATTCAAAGTGATAATAAAATTGTTCTATCTATCTACATATTCCCACTCTCCCACCCTCTGGAATGAATTACCTACCGAGCTCCGGACGGCTCCTGATCTCCGCTCCTTCCGTCGGGAGCTGAAGACTTGGCTGTTCAAGCAAATAGGCTGACTCTGATTCTGGGTTTATTATTTATCATTAATTAGTTATTTGATTTAAAGTGCGATTTTATTGTACATGTTTCTTAACTTGTGTTCACTGCCCTGAGTCCTTCGGGAGAAGGGCGGCATATAAATACATGTAATAAATAAATAAATAAATAAATAAATAAATAAATAAATAAATAAATAAATAAATAAATAAATAAATAAATAAATAAATAAATAAATAAATAAATAAATAAATAAATAAATATTCATCAATCCATTTACTTATCTCTATCCATATCTGTCTATCTATCCACTGACTGTTTATCTCCATCCATCCACCTATCTCTATCTATCAATGTCTGCCTGTCTGCCTATCTATTCATCCATCAACCTATCTCTATCTATGCATGCCTATCTATCCATGTCTGTCTCTGTTGCTATCTCCAGATCTCTCTCTCTCTCTCTCCATCCATCCATCCATCCACTCCTCCACCCCAACAACCTTCCAGTCCTCACTGACTTTCACAGGTCTTTGTCCAAGTGGTGAGTTTCACATTATGCTACTACCGGTTCGCCGTGCGCGCACCCTGTTCATGCGTGCGCCTGCCTTCCACACAAACATGCATTTGGTCTTCCGTGCATGCACTTTGCTTGTGTGTGCCCCTTCGGTGCATACGCCTGGCCTGAAAAATGTGCCTAAATAGGACGGCACAGAACCGGGGTGGGCCCACCTACAATTTCCGGTTTGGGTGAATTGATCCGAACCGGCTGAATACCTCTGCCTTTGTCCCATGTTAGGATCTCCTAGCTCCGTGATGGCGAACCTATAGCATGCGTGCTACAAATGACACGTATAGCCATATCAGTGGGCACGCGAGCTCAGCTCTAGCACGCATGCGTACGCCGGCCAGATAATTTTTGGGCCTTCTGGGCCTACCAGAAGCTGGCTGTTTCCTGCCTCCGGAGGGCCTGGAGGTGGAGAAGGCCCATTTTTCTTTCTCACCAGGCTCCAGATCCTCTAGGGAGGGCGTTTTTTGCTGTCCCCAGCCTCCAGAGCTCTGGAGGCTGGGGACAGCAAAAAACATCACTTCCTGTCTAACCGGAAGTTGAGAAACAGGCCGTTTCTGGCCTCCAGAGGGCCTCTGAAGGGGGGGGGGAAGGCTGTTTTCGCCCTCCCTAGACTTAAAGGGAGGATCTGGAGCCAGATTAGAAAGAAAAACGGGCCTACAGAAAAACAGGCCATCACATGTTGAGTGGTGATGGGGACGCGCACGCATGCGCGGGGGCGAGGCGCATAGAATTATGGGTGTGGGCACGTGATCCTTCCTGGCACGCAATGACAAAAGGGTTAACCATCAATGTCCTAGCTGGATCTTCTGCCAGGAAGTGTGCGAATGACCTTGTGGGAGGAAGAGATGCTGCCTAGGAAACGGCCAGACCAGAGAGGCAGAAGCTTCCAGCAGCTAAAAGATCAGAGAAAAGAAACACGGGAAAGACCCATTCTAATGCACCGGACGCTTTTAAGTGGCCTGGCAGTGCAAAATTTGCGCCTTCAGACTCGCAAGATTCCGTTAAATGTAGCCGCAGAATAAAGTAGAATTAGCTCATCAAATCCCGTTTCCTGTCTGGTTTAGTACTTGGGACAGCTGACAGCTGCCGAGACTTCCCTGGAGGATCTAGGGCCAAGTTCTGAGACCTTGTGGAGACCACACATGTGGTCTTATCTTGGGACTCGATGACCTGCTTTAATCTCCAAGACCAGAGAAGTCACTATAGCCAGAGGCAAAGGATCAAGAAACAGAAGAATAATGGACCACATTCAGTCTTCTTAGGGGAAAAAAATACTCCCAAATATTATTGTTCTTCCTATTCCAGAGGGTTTTTTGGGATGGTGTCAACATCTGGAGTCTTGTTTTTTTGGTAGTTGGCTCATATTATATGACAGTGTGATGGCGCGAAGCTTTGCGGAACTGAGTGCCGAAAAGGTGGCCGAGAAACGTCATGCGTGTGCACGCTCGCTGGGGCCGCGCTTTGGAAAAGCCAAACTTATGGGTTGTGTAGCGCACATGACAATCAGCTGGCTGGCATGTATGCGCAGGCTGGGTTTTGGCACTGCCACATACATGGAAGGATCGTGCACCAGAAAAGCAAAACTCCCGGGTTCTAGGATGCATGACAATCAGCTGGCTGGCCCATATGCGCAGGCCGTTTTTTGGCACTACCACACACGTGAAAGGACCAGACACCAGAAACACCAAACGTCCAGGTTCTGGCACACATGCGCACCCGACAATCAGCTGGCTCGTGCCCATGCGCACAGCAGTTCTTGCCACTGCTGTGCAAGGGACAGCTGATCGTCACGGATGCATGCATGCCAAAAATCTGGAAGACAAAGAGGTAAGGCTGCATGTGTTAGGCGATATGGCTTGGCATGCCACTTTGGACATGCGTGCGATAGATTCACTATTATGGTTATATGATCTCTTCCTCAAGGATGGCCAGTTTTCCTTCCTTGTCATCCTGAGGCTGGGCCCCTTTGCTACCTGTATACAGCCCTTCTGGATATTGTCCCCATCTGTTTTCATCCCTTGGACCAGGGGTGTCAAACTGGCAGCCCACGGGCCGGATGGGTCACACACAGGCCAGGCCCACCGCAGTTGCGCGAAAAACCATCATGAAACGTCATGAGATGCGGCGAGTTTGACACCTATGCCTTGGACAGTAGAGATGACTAATAAGCAAATATGGGGTCGCATAACACCAGATATATCACTGGGTCTCACTTATTTTAGACATGTCATGGGGCGGGGGGAATTCAGAGTGATGCGGTGGCCTAGAGGTGGAGCTCTCGCCTCACAATCAGGAGGCTGTGAGTTCGATCCTAGGTAGAGGCAGGTATTTCTCTCTCTGGGCACAATGAGAATATATCTGCTTAACAAAACTCTGCATTGGCAACAGGAAGGGCATCTGGCCAGTAAACACTCAGCTCCATTCAGTTGCCCAGACTCCATCCCGCAAGGGATTATAGGGTTGTTAAAAGAAGAAGATGATGATGATGTGGGGGAATTCACTGGAGAAAGCAAAGGTTTGGAAGCTGTAAAAGAAAACCAGGCGGTCAAAGAACACATTGGATGGACACCATCAACGCTGACACCAATCAGAGCAACATAACTCAAAGTAGTAGTTTGACTGGGAGAGACCTGGCCCACAGAATCGTCAAATAGGATGTGACTGAATGGATAACATAACCACTATCATCATCATCATCCTGTCTGGACTACTGTAATGCTCTCTACATGGGGCTCCCCTTGAAGAACACGCGGAGGCTCCAACTGGTCCAGAATGCGGCCGCGCGGGGGATTATGGGAGCGACCCGACACACCCATGTAACACCTCTCCTGCGCGAGCTGCACTGCTCCCAGTGGTCTTCCGGGTGCGATTCAAGGTGTTGGTCATCACTTTTAAAGTGCTCCATGGCTTAGGACCTGGGTATCTATGAGATTGCCTTCTGCCACTGATAGCCTCCCACCGGCGAGTACGCTCTCACAGAGAGGGCCTCCTCAGGGTGCCGTCGGTCAAATTATGCCGACTGGCGACCCCCAGGGGGAAAGCCTTCTCTGTGGGGGCTCCCGCCCTATAGAATGAATTGCCCCCGGAGATACGTAGGATCCCCGACCTCCGTACCTTTCGCTGTGCCCTCAAGACCCTACTATTCAAACTGGCTGGGCTGACCAATTAAGTGAATTTTAACTGGGTATTTTAATTTTGGGTTTTTTATCAAAACTGGGCCAAACTATTTAATACGTTTAAAATTTATGGTGTATTGTGTTTTTACTCTGGCTGTACACCGCCCTGAGGCCTGCGGGAGAAGGGCGGTGTTAAAGGGCGGTGTTAAAATATATATATATATATATATATATATATATATATATATATATATATATATATATATATATATATATATATATATATATATATATATATATATATATATATATATATATATTTGCTGATAATATATATATATATATATATATATATATCATATGAAGGCATTCCTATATCTTTCACAAATATTTGGTGTTGCTTTTGACCTAACATTATATAACCATCATCTTTCATTATCCTGAGAATCTTTGGTTAGAAGAGGAGTCAACGTTTCAAAAATTGGCTCCCACGTTCCTTAATTTTTATCGGCCTTACATGCTGAGACCATCAAATTTAGTGGTAAGGTCATTAAGTTGTCCCTGTAGCTTGAGCAAAAAAACCCAAGAGGGACTCCCAGATTGCCCTACTCCAAGCCCTGACCAATCCTGGTTTAAACCTCAATCCTCACATAATTATTGCCTCTTCTTGCATACTTTTTCAGGGCATACTGCAACCTTGGTCATATACAAAAAACAAAGCAGTGATTATTACAGGGAGCTGCCAGGCTGCCAAACCACCATTCCATTTTATTTTAGCTTGTTGGCAGCAAGCAAAACACAGCAGTGGTTTGAGAATGATGGCCGGTTCGAATCCCGAATTTCTCACCCAAGGAGATTACCTTGTCCACAGACTTTTCAGACCTGCAGTAATCATAAGAGGTAGTCCACGACTTATGACCACAATTGAGCCCAACATTTCTCTGGCTAAGTAAAACATCTGTTAAGTGAGTTTTGCCAATTTTACGACCTCAGTTGTGAAGTGAATCGCAGCCGATCAGAGGTGGATTTCACGTAATTTTTAACACTGGTTCACCGCGTACCGAAAATGTGAGTGCACGGATGTGCGTGCTTCGTTTGTGTACCTTCCGTGTATGCGCGTGACTTTCTGCACGAGCTTTGCTCGCGTGTGCGGCTTGCACGCATGTGTACAGCTTAGAAAACATGGCTAAATAGGACGGCTTAGTGCTGTTGCCACCGCAGGTCGCCACTACCGCTTCGCGGTCTGAACCGGCTCAATACCGCCACTGCTGCAATGTTCAGTTAGTAACACCGTTGTTAAAGCGAATCTGGATTCCCTGCGGACTTTCCTTCTCAGCTGGTCACCAAAGGGAATCACAGGATCCAGGGGATACTGCGACCGTCATAAAATGGGGCAAAACTCACTTAACAACGATCTCGCTTAGCAACAGACATTTTGGGCTCGATCGCGGTCCTAAGCCGAGGACTTCCTGTACTTGATCTTTCTTCATTTCCGTCATTCAGATCTGAGCTGGGGGAAATTGTTGTGGCCTCTACAATTATTGCCGACTATAATTATTGCATTATCATCGAAACAGCTCATTAAGCGAAGGCCAGCGAGGTTACAGGAGCAACAGCACAGCTGCACTTGTACGACAATCCTAGGGCATATATTAAGACTCTGTATTAAAAGAAAGATGATTATTTTTTGCTGATATGCTTCCAGCACTAAAACTCTTTTGAAAGCCTTAACACATAAAAAAGGCTTTTAAAATCATGAGCAATACAAGCCGCTAATAATGGCAAGATACTAATACAAGCCACTACAATATTAGCAGGTACCGGAACTCAATTTTGTATAGTGTACATGACGAGTTGTGCATTGGCTCTTCACAACCCACTTCAACTCATTACTGAATTACAAAGGAAATCTTGATTTAAGTGACCGATTATGCGGCCGAGTGTCCCTTATTCCCATCTGCCAATTAAGCCGAGTGATGTCATTGCTGAATGATGTCATCCTATAAACCACAGTTGAAATCATGACCTCGTTTCGCCAATGACATCAATGGTTGTAGAAAAGTTGGTTAGTTGCGTGCAAACTCTGTTGTACAACTGCCCAATCTCTTGGGGGGGGGGGGGGGGAGGAGGGGAGTTCATCATAAGTTTGTTTTTAAACTTTGCTTGACACACTGAATTGTATGCATTATTAAAAAAATCTCATTTCTGTAAATTTTAATTGGGTGAAACAGGGCATGATAGGACAAAATCTTTCAAACCTAGCTACCACAAACTTACAAATTGGGTAAACGTAACAAATTGCATCCAAATTCCAGGACGTACCATTTCCCCAAAAACAAGACATCCTCTGATAATAAGCCCAATCGAGCTCTTGAACGCATGCACTAAAATAAGCCCTCCCCGAAAATATTTAAACGCAGAGCTGGAAATCAGGTAAGACGGCAAGAGGAGCCCCATCTTGCTTCACGCGCCCCAAAATGATAGGACCTCCCTGAAAATAAGGCCAAGCGCTTGTTTTGGGATTAAAAATATATATATATATATAAAACGGGGGTCTTATTTTTGGGGAAATACGGTAAAATGATCACAAAGCAGATGTGTAGTCTTTCAAGAGTTTAATGCTGCAAGCGTATCAGCAAAAATAATCATCTTTCTTTTAATTACAGAGTCTAATATGTGGCCTGGGACAGGGGTATCAAACTCCATTTCATTGGGGTCTCATCAGGGTTGTGTTTGACCTCGGAAGGCCGTGTCCATGGTGGGCATGGCCAATTTGGGGGCACCTGTGGTGGCCAAGTGCTAAGGCAGGACTTCTCCCTCACTCTCATTATAACCGTGATGGCGAACCTATGGCACGGGTGCCACAGGTGGCACACGGAGACATATCAGTGGGCACACGAGTGTTGCCATAGCTCAGCTCCAGCACGCATGTGTGTGCCGGCCAGCTGATTTTTGGGCCTTTCGGTCCCACCGGAAGTTGGGAAATGGGATGTTTCTGGCCTCCGGCGGAGTGGGGAAGGCATTCATTCGTTTGTTCGTTCGTTTGATTTATATACCGCCCTTCTCCTTACGGACTCAGGGCGGTGAACAGCCGAATAAAAATCAGTACATAAAAGTTAAAAAGTTATAAAATACAACAACTCTACAAACTCTGAAAACTTAAAAAAATTCAACAGGGATCAGGCTAAACCGGCAAGCTGGAAAAGATAAGTTTTTAGGGCCCGACGAAAAGTCCGGAGGTCAGAGATTGTTCTCAGTTCTGGAGGAAGATCATTCCAGAGGGTAGGGGCTGCCACAGAGAAGGCTCTCCCCCTGGGGGTCGCCAGCTGGCATTGTCTGGCTGACGACACCCTGAGGAGGCCCTCTCTGTGGGAGCGAACCGGCCGGTGGGAGGCAATTGGTGGCAGAAGGCGGTCCCGTAAGTACCCTGGTCCTAAGCCATGGAGCGCTTTAAAGGTGATTACCAACACCTTGAAACGCACCCGGAAGTCCACCGGCAACCAATGCAGCTCGCGGAGAGGTGTCACGTGGGAGCACCCCGTCGCTCCCATAATCCCCCGCGCGGCCGCATTCTGCACCAGTTGGAGCCTCCGGGTGCACCCCAAGGGGAGCCGCATGTAGAGAGCATTGCAGTAGTCCAGGCGAGAGGTGACGAGCGCCTGAGTGACTGTGCGTAGGGAGTCCCGATCTAGAAAGGGCCGCAACTGGCGTATCAGGCGAACCTGATAGAAAGCCCCCCTGGCCACAGCTGTCGTATGATCCTCCAAGGACAGCCGTGGGTCCAGGAGGACGCCCAAGTTGTGCACCCTTTCCGTGGGGGCCAATGATTTGCCCCCAATAACCAGCGATGGTGTCAGCTGGCTATATCGCGACGCCAGCAGCCACAGCCATTCGGCCCTCCCCAGGCTCCTAGACAGCCTCCTGAGTCTGGGGAGGGTGAAAAACAGGCCTACCGTGCCCAACATGCCATCATGTGCTAAAAGCGCGGGGAGGGGGTGTGCGACTATGTGCAAGGGCGTGGCACATTGTATTATGGGTGTGGGCACACACGTGGGCAACCTCCCTGCGGTCTCCCCACTTTTGGCACGCGAAGAAGTTAGCCATCACTGCCTTATAACCTTCCTTCCTTCTTCTTCTTTCCTTGCTCTCTTCCCTTTCTTTCCTTGCTCTCTTCCCTTTCCTTCTTCTTCTTTCCTTGCTCTCTTCCTGTCTTCCCTTCTTTTTTTGGTCTTTCTCAATCTCCTTTCTTCTTTTTTGCTCTTTCCTTTTTTTCCCCTTCCTTGCTCTCTTCCCATCTTCCCTTTTTTTTTTTTTGGTCTTTCTCCTTTCCTGTCTCTTTTTGCACGCTCAAATGCAAAACAGGAAACATTTCTCCTTTGATTTTGTTTTTAGTTTGTTTTGATAGCCCTCCGCTAGTGAAAATGGAGCTGGGGGAGGAGGGGGCAGCACCATGGGCTGGCCCTTTGCTGGTTCCAGGCCGGCCTCGTGGGCCAGATCTAAGCATCCCAGGGGCCGGATCCGGTCTGCGAGCCTGGAGGCTGACACCCCTTGTCTAGGATTATCGTAAAGCATTTTATGACATAATAGAAAATAAATGTTTTGACTGTGCTATATTGTTCAACACGAGCTACTTTCAAGGCAGATCCATCTCTATTTTGGGAAGGTCCAAATGGAAACCCAGCCTGAGGGTAACTTTGAAAAGTTACGACACAACTTCACAAACGGAGAGGCTGAAAGGCGTTCGACAGCATTAAAAAAAAAAAGAGGCATCTTTCATTTTGGGTGTCCTCTGCAAGCGTTATTCTTCACAGCCGTGTCATAAACACTCTGCATCGCTGAAATTTGCAATGGGCCAGAAATTCCAAAGCTGTGTCATTTGGCTGATGGAATTCAAGAAAGCCGGTGTGGTATATTCAGCTCGGATAATAAGATTTGATTTCCCCCCCCCCCCCCAAGCAAGAACGGGATGAATGTCACCCAGTTTCTTCAAACAATTTGCAGGCGGCTACGGTGTCTTGCAAAGGACAGCCTTCTGACAGGCTATAAAAATCCTTTTTCTCACCTGAACTAAAATGTCCAGGACTCCTAGCAAACAGTTTGGGGGTGGGAAATGGGAGGTATAGTCCAAATACATCCACAGTGGGCCAACTGACTTGTTCTAAAGCAATGTCTCTCAATCTTGGCAGCTTTTAAGATGAGCGGACTTCAACTCCCAGAATTCCCCAGCCAGCTGAGGAATTCTGGGAGTCGGAAATCCGTTCATCTTAGAGCAGCCAAGGCTGAGAAACACTGGTAGTCCTCAACTTCTGACCACAATCAAGCCCCAAATTTCTCTTGCTAAGCGAGACATTGGTTTGCCCCGTTTTACGACTTTTCTTGACACAGTTGTTTAAGTGAATCACTGCAGGTTGTTAAGTGAATCTGGGATTCCCCATTGATTTTGCTTGTCAGAAAGTCACAGAAAGTGACTTCGGGATACTGCAACTGTCATAAATATGAGTCAGTTGCTGAGTTTTGATCACATGGTCATGGGCATCCTGCAATGATTGTTAAGTGTAAAAAATGGACATCAGTCGCTTTTTTCCCTAGTGGCGTTGCAATTTCGGTCACTAAATGAACTTTTGTTAAGTTGAGGACTACCATATACATATCCATATCTATAGACGTTCACGCAGAATTGACAATCCTTCTGTAAGATCATTCCACTCCCATGTCATTTTCACAACAGGTAGTCCTCGATATACGACCTCAATTGAGCTCAAAACATCTGTTGCTAAGGGAGTCATTTGTTAACTGAATTTTGTCCCATTTTACAACCTTCCTAGCCACAGTTGTTAAGTGAAACACTGCAGTTGTTAAGTTATTAACATGGCTGTTAAGTGAATCTGGCTTCCCCATTGACTCTGCTTATCCGAAGGTCGCAAAAAGTTATAATGTAGGGGATGTCCATCCTTGGCAACTCTTAAAAGCCTTGTGGACTTCAACTCCCAGAATTCCCCTGGGCGTGAGGTCAACATGGAATGAGTGACATCCAACCACTGTAAATAGGGACATTTCTAACCCGGCGGCTTATTGGTGGCTTTTTCAATGAGTCACACGCTTTGACATTTATAGCTCCCAATTTTAAATGGTTGCACCACTGCCAACGTTGTCATCACACAAACACATACACACCAAAGCACTTCTGTCCATTTCATGCCTCCCTGTCTTGCCACCGGCCATTCCTGGCTTAAAAACCGGCTTCCCTCTGGAACTCAGATGTTGTCAAAAAGAGTGCCAGATGGGACAAGCCACGTTGCCCAGTTACAGGGCCACGAATCCATTTTTCCACAAAGTGATGCTTTCCCGTTGCACTCAATAGCACAATATTAAGACCATACCTGGAATAGTGCATCCGGTTTTGGTCACCATATGAAGGGGGGGGGGGGAAAGATGTTGAGAGCTTGGAAAAAGAGAAGAGCCACTAAGATTGTTAAGGGCCTGGAGAGAAAAATATACGATGAACGGTTGCAGGAACTGGGCCTGGCTAGTCTAGTGAAGAGAAGGACCAGGAGAGACATGAGAACAGTCTTCCAATATTTGAGGGGCTGCCCCAGAGAGGAGGAAGGGGGCCAAGCTATTTTCCAAAGCACCAGAAGGCCACTCAAGGAATAACCGATGGAAACTGATCAAGGAGAAAGGAGGAGAAATTTTCTGACAGTGAGAACCATCAACCGATGGAACAGAAGTTGCCTTCAGAAGTTGTGGGAGCTTCATCACTGGAAGCTTTCAAGAAGAGTCTGGACTACCATTTGTCAGAAATGGTGTAGGGTCTCTGCTTGGGGCAGTGGGTTGGACTAGATGACCAGAAGGTCCCGTCTAACCCTGTTATTCTGTTCTGGTCTTTGCGTGGCCCATTTTCTGGCATGCCTCACCCGATGTCAGTGCACAGCCCAGAAGAGGGGGTTGACCTATTCCCCAAAGCTCCAGAAAGCAGGACAAGAAACAAATGGATGGAAACTAATCAAGGAGAGAAGCAACCTGGAATGACGGAGAAACTTCCCAAACGTGAGGACAATTGACCAGTGGAACAACTTGCCACCAGAAATTGTGGGCGATCCAACACTGTTTTTAAGAAGATAGCCACTTTTTAGAGTTTGAAATAGTATAGGGCAGTGTTGGTGAACCTATGACACACGTGCCGAACGTGGCCCACAGAGCCATTTTTCCGGCCACGCGATCCGTCGCCAAGCGTGCCCCCTCCCAGCTGGCGTTCAGGCCTCTGGTGTGCATGCGTGCAATTCAGGGGACCCAGCTGGCCTTTGGCGCTCTCCCATTTGCGCATGCGTGTGAGATTGTATGCAGACAGCGTGAAAGCCGGTGCATGGCACACGAGATTGCCCATGCACCATGCGCTAGTGAGCAAAAGCTGCACGCATACCCAGATTACATACGCGGCACATCCGGAGGAGCCGTTCATTAGCGCGGATGGTACGCAAGCACAATCAGCATGCAAAGCGCATTCCTGTTCGGCGCCGGGTAAGTAAAAGCTTCTCCACCACCGGTATAGAGTCTCATGCCTCTATAAGAGCCTTGGTGGTGCAGTGGACTAAAGTGCTGTTAAATAGCACTTAGCTGCCTGCAATTACTGCGAGTTCGAATCTCACCAGGCTCAAGGTTGACTCAGCCTTCCATCCTTCCGAGGTAGGTAAAATGAGGACCCGGATTGTGGGGGCAATAAGCTGACTTTGTATTAAAAAAACACCGCTTGGGGGGGGGGCAAAAGCCCTACTAAGCAGGTATATACAAAAGTATGAAGGCTATTGCTTAACGCATTGTAAGCCATCCTGAGTCTCTGGAGAAGGGTGGCATATATAAATCGAATCAATCAATCAATCAATGCTTGAACAGGGGGTTGGGCTAGAAGACCTCCAGGATCCCTTTCCAGCTCCATTCTGCATAAAAATGGAAAGAGACAGTTCTGGCTGCATTGGTTAGGCCCCCAAAACAGAACCTCACTCGACAGGCAGCAGGGACGGCCCTTGAACCTCAAATCCACCAAAATCGAAGGCGCTGCCGGAGCAAGCCCCCTCCCCCGCTATTACAGGATCGATCCTCAAATCTTATAGGACCCGTCAGAACGATCGAGGCTGTAAAAAGCACAAAAGCCGATTCAGCTATTTTCTCCGTTCCCCCCCACCCCAAACACACAGAAACAACAACCGGACGTTGCCCCCTGCAGCCCCAGATCCCTTTTTCCAAACCACTGATCCCTTTCAAATGGGGGGGGGGGGAGCAGCTATGGCGACAAGGCAGCTCAGGACGTGGGAAAGGAAGAAGCCTCGAGCCCTTTTCCACCGAAGCCGGGTCTCCCCACGCGAGAAAGTGGGGGGGGGAGCCCCAAATACGGGGGCAAGACAGCAAAAGAAAGGGGGGGGGAAATCCCCGGCTGTATGATCCCCGTGGCAAGATTTCCCGCTTGCAAAAAAAAAAAAAAAAGGGGGGGGAGGGCGATCGCTTCTGGCTCTCTTGCAAAAAAAGGCAGGGATTTCCCCGGCTCCGGCGGAGGATGCCAAGCAATCCCAGGGTGGGGAGGGGGAGGAGAGGGGCGGCGGGCAAGGAAGGGAACCCCCTTTTTCTGGGAGCATCCGGGAAGGGAAATCCCCCCTCCCCCATCCACTTTCTCTCCCCCCCTCCCCCCCCATTGCAAGGAGGAGGCGCAGAAGCGATTGCAGCCCAACCCAGGGGAGGGGAAGAAGGTATCTTCCCTGGGGTGGCGTGGGGAGAAGACCCCCCCCTACCCACTCACCCCGCCACCCACCCACCGTCCCGGAGTCGTAATGCAAGGCTGACAACCCCACCACCACCATTAAACGCCCCCGGCCGCCTCGGGTCAAGCTGGCAAACCCCTGGGCCACCCCCAAGCCCCGGATCGGATGCAGCTCTTTTGCAACCTGGCGCCCGGGGACGCCCCTCCTGTATGTTCTCTGCCGCGCAATCACTTGCACATGGCTTTCATTTTTGGGAGGCTTGCGCGCTTCCTCAGCCCGGCGGGGAGGGAGCCGGGCAGGGATTGCAATGCAAGGGGGCAAGATCTCTTCTCCCCCCCCCCTCCTCCCACTCCCCTAATCCCATCCCAGACCCGGTTGACCCTCCCCGCCCCTCTCCTCCCTCGCCGCCCAGGGCTTTGCAAACGCCTCTCCGGTTGCAACGGGCACATTTGCTGCATTCGCCGGGGGAAGAGTGTGTGTGTGTGTGTGTGTGTGTGTGTGTGTGTGTTTGCTTGCGTGCGAGTGTGTTTGTGTGCGACTTATTTATTTTATTTATAATTAACTTGATCGACTTGACCCTCTCCACCCCTCCACCCCTTCCTGGGGGTCTGATGATTCAAGACCCCCCCCCACCACCACCACCCGACCCCTCGGTTGCAAAAGCGAAAAAAGGAAAGAACCCCGGGTTCGCGGAGTAGAGGGGGGTTGGGGGGGTCGGATCGGGGTGCGATTCAAAGGCAGGTTCTCCTTTCAGTCCGTGCCTGATTTCCCCCCTTCCCCCCCCAAGGGAACACCCCTTCTCTCCCCCCCACCCTCTCCTCTCCTCCCAGCACCGAGTTGCTTTGCTTTTCCCTCCGGACCGATCGCTAGTTTGGGCCGAACCCCCCCTTCCTTTTAAATAAAATAAAATATTTTTTTTTTTAAAAAAAAGGGCTGGACCCCTTACTCACCTCCCCCTGCATCCGAGGCCCCCCGCGAGCCTCCAGCGCTGGGCTGGCTGAATCCCGGCGCATCCGTGCCTCGATCTCACCAAAACCCCCCCTCTCCCCTCCCCGCTTTTCTTTCCTTCTCTTTTTTTTTGCCCCCCCCCCTCAAAACGCTCCAATTTGAGCAAAGAGAGGAAGGGGGAGGGGGGGCTGTTGGAAAGCAAGCTTGAAAAAAAAAAGAAAGAAAGAAAAAAGGAAAGGCAAAAAAAAGAAAAAGAAAGACACCCTTGCTGGCAGGGTCTCCACTGCGCACGCGTCCCCCGGCCCCAGCGATTGACTTCCCTAAAAGCAACGGCCGCGGTGCGCTTCCCCCGCGTCAAAAGAGAAGCTGCCGCCGCCGCCCCCCTTCCCCGATCCTTTGGGTTGTGTGTGGCTTTTTTTTTTTTTTTTTTGCAAGATCGGGGAGCCGGAGGGAGGGGGGGGTGGGTGGAAGAGCCCACCGGGGCTTGCCTCCGCAGTTCTTCCACCCCCCCTCCTCTTCCTCCTCCTCCTCCTCCTCTTCCTCCTCCCCCGCATTGCCTGCCAACCAGAAGCTGCAGGATGGAGTTTGGAAGGAGAAAGGGGGACGGCGTTGCAAAGGAATCCCCCCTTCCTTCCCTCCCCTCCGCGTTTTGCAACCCCCTTCCCCTCTGCATTGCAAAACTTGCACACACACACACACACACAAAAAAGGGAGGTGGGGGAGGGAAGATGCGCGTTGAATCCCACGATAAAAGCACACGCAGGCGTGCATACGCGCGTGCATGCAGGCACAGGCGCGGGGGAGGGTCAAGATCTGATCTCCCCCCCCCCTTCCTCCTCTTTCCATGTTTTCCTTCCCCCCTCCCCTTCTTCCTCCCCAGTTTCCAGCTTGGAGAAAGTTGGAGCTCCCTCCCGCCCACCCCTGTTTGCTCCCTTGGGTCCAGATCAAAGGCTTGCACGGTGTGTGTGTGGAATGGACACGCAGGGTGGGTGGAGTGGGTTTGTGCGTGCGCTCCCGCTCACTTGCCCGGCCACCCGCGAAGGTCCGAGCAGAGTTGAATTGGGGTGAGGTCACACAAAGACACGCACACACACCTATCTTTCCCACCACAGTCTCTATTAAACTTTAGTGTTTGGGGAAGGAGTGCTGCGTGGCCTCCTTTCCGTTGGAGGAGGGGAAATGCTTTACGAAATCGCTGGCTGAGAGGGGTTCTCGGGATGTGACACACTGCCCGAATCATGGGGAGGGAAGTGGAGGCAAGATTTTTTCTCTATCTCTCTGTCTCTCTCTCTCTCTCTCTTCCTCTGTCTGTCTCTTTTTTCTGTCTGTCTCTTTCTCTTCTCTCTGTCTCTCTTCTTTCTCTCTTTTTCTTTCTATCTCTGTCTCTTTCTCTTTTCTCTCTCTTTTCTCCCTCTTTCTCTTGTCTCTTCCTCTCTGTCTCTCTTCTCTCTGTCTTTTTCTTTCTCTTTCTTGTCTGTCTCTGTCTCTTTTCTCTCTGTCTTTCTTTCTCTTGTCTCTTCCTCTCTGTCTCTGTCTCTTCTCTCTCTCTTTCTCCCTCCCTTCCTCCCCTCAACCTACCTTGCAGGTCTGTTGTTAGGCAGAAGAAGAGGAGCAGGGAAGGATGTACATCTGACGCAGATCAATACTGTACGTCCCCCGGGTTTGCGACAAGATGCTTTCATTGGAGTTCACAAAATACACTGAACAATAAACTAAATCAAAGGGGAGAGTTTGGGCCATTGATTGATTGATCGCATTCATATGACTAGCCCATCTGACAGAGAGCAACGTATAAATCAATACTGTACTCTTATCTGGCTGTAGAGAAGAGAGAGAGGGAAGGAAGGGAGGGAGGAGAAGTGAGAAGAGAAAATGAGAAGAAAAGAAAAGGGAACCCAAAGGTGCTTTTTCCAAAAGGCAACTGGACTTGGGGGTTTTTCCCCCTTTGAATAAAACTGAATTGAAAAAGCTGCTTGGATGAAAAACAAAATGTTCGCAAAGGGGGGAAAAAAGAGAGAAAAAGGACAGCTGCCTTTTGGAAAAAAATCACCTTTGGGTTAACTATGACCTGCATAGTTGAGAAACTAAATAGATGGGAAGGAGGGCAGGCAGGTGGGAAGGAAGGGAAGAAAATGAGAAGGGAAGGAAGAAGGAAGGAGAGGGAGGGAGGAAAGGAAGGAAGAGGGAAAAGAATGGATGGAAGGGAGGAAGAGAAGAATAGATGGAAGGAAGATGGGAAGGGAGAGGGAGGGAGGAAGAATGGAAAGAGGGAGGGAGGAAGAGAAAAAGGATGGAAGGAAGATGAGAAAGGGAGGAAGAGAAGAATAGATGGAAGGAAGGGATGGAGGAAGGAATGGAAGGAAGAGGGAGGGAGGAAAGGAAGGAAAAAGGATAAAGGAAAATGAGAAGAGGAAGGGAGGAAGGAAGACTAAGATGGAAGGAAGATGGGAAGAGGGAGGGAGGAAGAAGAATGGAAGGAAGGAAGAAGGGAGGGTGAAGGAAGAAGGAAGGAGAGGGAGGGAGGAAATGAAGGAATGAAAAATGGATGGAAGGAAGGAAGACAAGGGAGGAAGAGAAGAATAGATGAAACGAAGATGGAAAGGAAGAAGAATGGGAGGAAGGAGGAGAGGGAGGAAGAAGAGGGAAAAAGAATGGATGGAAGGAAGATGAGAAGGGAGGAAGAGAAGAATAGATGGAAGGAAGAGGGAGGGAGGAAGAAGAATGGAAGGAAGGAGAGAGGAGGAAGAAGGAGGAGGGAGAAAAGGGGAAAAGAATAGATGGAAGGAAAAGGGATGGAGGAAGGAAGAAGAATGGAAGGAGGGGAGGAAAGGAAGGAAAAAGGGAAAAAGGATAGAAGAGAGGAGGAAGGGAGAAAGGAAGAATAGATGGAAGGAAGATGGGAAGAGGGAGGGAGGAAGAAGAATGGAAAGAAGGAAGGGGAGGGAGGGAGAAAAGGAAGGAAGGAAAGGGAAAAATGGATGGAAGGAAGATGAGAAGGGAGAGGATGAAGGGTGGAAGGAGGAGGGAGGAAGGAAGGAAGAAGAGAGGGTGGAAGGAAAGGTGAAGGAAGAAATGACGGAAGATGAGAAGGAAGGGAGAAGGAAGAAAGGAAAGAAGGATGGCTGGAAAGAAGGCTTTACACATAAAAGTTGAGTTCATTATTAAACGATCTTGGTTTCCCTATTAAATTAAAATTACATCTGGCACGTCAAGGATATTTCACAAGTAACAGAAATTGGGACAGAGAAGGATTTTATAAAATTAGCTTGTGGAATTCACTGCCACTGATGTCTTGACCTCTGCTTGCTGGCTTAGAAGGCATGAAATGGGGTTTATACAGATTCATATGTCTTGTCTTTCACTGTCAGATCAATTAGATGGATCCAGCATCTTCAAAGGGGGTACGGAGCAGATGGGAAATGTAATTATGTCTTGAATGCTAATCAAATGCTTGTGATCTCAAAAACTTTCACTTTATTTTATTTTATTTTATTTTTTGCTGAAAAGGGATTTCTGGGTCAGTCTGTTTTTGAAAGACTAATATTTGTCTGAAATTGGCCTGCCATTTTACAGCTTTTGATCCAACAAATATATACAGTAGAACAAAATAGAGGTGGAGAGTGGAGAATTTTGGCCTCTGTTTTTAAAAATGGATCCCTTCCGATCACTCTTGCTCAGAGTTGGAATTCCTGCCTAAGCAATGTCATTCCTTATTTTAAAGAGCATCTACGTTCCTTAAATTCAACTTTTTTTTTTCTCTAGGAAATACATTCTATTATCTACAAACTGAGAGAGCCGATGGCCGTGGTGGATTGGAATTGTAGTCCTATCTACAGCCATTCATTTAGTGACTTGAAAATTACAATAGCACTGAAAAAGTGACTTATGACCATTTTCAGACTTATATTGTCGCATCCCCCTGGTCACGTGATCAAAATCAGATGCTTGGCAACTGACTCACACTTATGACGGTTTCAGTGCAGTGTCTAGGGATCACGCGATATCCTTTTGCGAACTTCTGACAAGAAAGTCAATGGGGGGGGGGAGTCAGATTCACAACAGCCGTGCTCCTAACTTAATGGCAGTGATTCACTTAACGAAGATGGCAAGAAAAGTCATAAAATGGGGGAAAACTCACTTCAGTGTCTTGCTTAGCAACAATAATTACAGGCTCAACTGTCGTAAGACGAGGACTGCCTATATTTAGAAGTTACAGAAATCAGTGAACTAACCTGTATGGTTAGTCAGTTTGGAAAAATTAATAGCACAATTCTGTTTCTTTTCCTCTTAGTCCGGCCCAAAATTAAATCCAGTTTTGGTCACCAAACTATAAAAAAGATGTGGAGACTTTAGAAAAAGTGCAGAGAAGAGCAACCAAGAGGATTAGGGGACTGGAGGCTAAAACATACGAAGAACGATTGCAGGAACTGGGCATGTCTCATTTAATGAAAACAAGGACTAAGGGAGGCATGATAGCAGTCAGGGGTGAAATGCTCCCGTTCGAACTGGGTAGGGATGGCCACGGGTGGTTCAGAGATCCGGTAGCAAAAATCCCTGCCCCCCCCCCCCCCACCACCACCATGCCCAGCTGAGCCGCACGATCATCAGAGGCTTTTTTTTTTACTTTTAAAAGCATTTTTTCTACAACCTCTTCCGACAAAAAAAATGCTTTTAAAATTTTTTTAAAAAAGCCTCTGATGATCCCGCGGCTCAGCTGGGATCGTCAGAGGCTTTTCAAAGCATTTTTTAAAAAGCCTTTCTGACGATCCCAGCTGAGTTGCCTGATCGGCAGAGGCTTTTCAAAGCATTAGAAAAAATGCTTCGAAAAGTTTTTTTTTTTTAAAAAAATTGGCCACGCCCACCCAGTCACATTACCCCACCACCAAGCCACGCCCACAGAACCGGTAGTAACAAATTTTACATCTCACCACTGATCGCAGTGTTCCAATATTTGAGGGGCTGCCCCAGAGAGGAGGAAGGGGGTCAAGCTGCTTTCCAAAGCATCTGAAGGCCAGAAAAGAAACAATGGATGGAAACTGATCAAGGAGAGATTTAGCCTGGAAATAAGGAGAAATTTTCTGACGGGAGGAACACTCCACCAATGGAACAGAAGTTGCCTTCAGAAGTTGTGGGAGCTTCATCCCTGGAAGCTTTCAAGAAGAGACCAGACTGTCACCTGTCAGAAACTGTGTAAGGTCTCCTGCTTGGGCAAGGGGTTGGACTAGATGACCGGCAGGATCCCTTCCAACTCTGTAAATATCAATTCAGTACCGCTCCAAGGTAATCCTCAACTTACGGCGAGAAAAATTTCTGCGGCTAAGCAAGGCAATTATTATGTCAAATCGTGTCCAATTTTAATACCTTTTTTTCGTCACGGTTGCTAAGCAAATCGCTGCAGTCGTTAAGTGAATCGTGCAGTTGCTAAGCGAATCCATCTTCCTATATTGACTTTGCTTGTTGTTAGCCAGGCAGAAAACTTGCAAATGGCCATCATTTCTGACCCTGGGGGATACTACAACTATTGTAAATACATGCCGGTCAACAAGGCCCCAAATTCTGAATCGCGTGATGGTGGGGAGGCTGGGATGGTTCTTAAGACCGAGGACCAGTTACAGGTAGTCCTCGACTTACAACCGTTTTCGTTTAATGACCGTTTCAAAGTTACGACGGCACTGAAAAAAGTGACATGACCGTTTTTCAGCCTTACGGCCATTGTAGCAGTGATAATATTCAGCCGGTTCGGGCCCGTTTGAGTGAACCGATAGTGAACTTTCGGTGCGCGGCGAACCGGTGGTAAAATTATGCGAAACCCACCTCTGCAATTGTAGCATCCCTATGGTCACATGATTTACATTTGGATGCTTGACAATCGTCTTACATTGACGACGGGTGCAGTGTCCTGGAGTCATGTGATCCCATTTTGCGACCTTTTGACAAGCAAAAAAAAAAAAAAAACCAGAATATTTTTGCCTTTGGTGGAGAATGGAGAATTTTGGCCTCTTGTTTTTTTAAAATGGATCCCTTCCGATCACTCTTGCTCAGGGTTGGAATTCCGGCCTAAACAATATCATTCCTTGTTTTAAAGAACCCTTGCGTTCCTTAAATTCAACTTTTTTTCCCCCATAGGAAATACATTCTATCATCTACAAACTGATAGAGCCAACCGCCGTGGTGGATTGGAATTGTAGTCCAACGTACAGGTAGTCTTTGACTTAAAACCAGGGGTGAAATCTAAAATTTGTTACTACCGGTTCTGTGGGTGTGGCTTGGCGGTGGCGGGGGTAAGGTGACTGGGTAGGCGTGGCCAACTTTTTTTTAAAAAAAAAAGTTTTAAAAGCATTTTTTCTACAACTTCTTCGGCCGAAGAGGTTGCAGGAAAAATAAATGGTTTTAGAAGCCTCTGACGATCAGGCAACTCAGCTGGGATCGTCAGAGGCTTTTAAAAGCATTTTTTCTACAACCTCTTTGGCTGAAGAAATTGTAGAAAAAAATGCTTTTAAAAGCCTCTGATGATCCCAGCTGAGCCGCGTGATCATCAGAGGCTTTTTTTTCTTTTTTTCTTTACTTTTAAAAGCATGTTTTCGGCCAAAGAGATTGTAGAAAACATGCTTTTAAAAGTAAAAAAAAAACAAGCCTCTGATGATCGCGCGGCTCAGCTGGGCATGGGGGAGGGGCAGGAATTTTTGCTACCAGTTCTCCGAACCACCCACTGCCATCGCTACCGGATCGGGCGATCCGGTCCGAACCGGGAGCATTTCACCCTTGCTTAAAACCATTCATTTACTGACTTGAAAATTATAATGGCACTGAAAAAAGTGACTTATGATCATTGTTTAGACTCATGATCCAAAGGAGTCACATGATCCAAATTCAGACCTTGGCAGCTGACTCGTATTGATGACGGTTGCAATGTCCTCGGGTCACGTGTTCCCCTTTTCTGTCGTTCTGACGAGCAAAGGCAATGGGGAAGTCCGTTTCACTTAACAATTGTTTTACTCATTTAGCAACTGCAGTGATTCATTTACCGAATGTGGCAAGGAAAGTCGTAACATGGGGCAAAACTCAGTTGACAAATTTCTCACTTAACGACGTAAATTTTGGGATCCGTTGTGGTCGTAAGACGAGGACTACCTGTATGACATCAGCGCTGTTGTAACTTTGAACATTCGTTAAATGAATGGTTGTAAGTTGAGAACGATCTTTAGTGATTCATATTTGATCTAATGCTTGAATGAGCTTCTATATTTTGGAGCAGGAAGAAAATACCAGGGTAACTTATATCTTATCATACAGGCAATGGTGAAATCTAAAATTTGTTACTACCGGTTCTGTGGGTGTGGCTTGGTGTGGGGGGGTAATGTGACTTTCAAAAGGCTCTGACAATCCCAGCTGAGCTGCCTGATCGGCAGAGGCTTTTTTTCTTTTAAAAGCCTCTGCCGATCAGGCAACTCAGCTTAGATCGTCAGAGGCATTTAAAAGAAAAAAAGCCTCTGCCGATCAGGCAACTCAGTTGGGATCGTCAGAGGCTTTTAAAAGCATTTTTCCTACAACCTCTGAAGAGGTTATAGAAAAAATGCTTTTAAAAGCCTCTGACGATCCCAGCTGAGCCACGCGATCATCAGAGGCTTTTTTTTTACTTTTAAAAGCATTTTTTCGGCCGAAGAAATGTAGAAAAAATGCTTTAATTTTTTTTTTAAAAGCCTCTGATGATTGCACAGCTCAGCTGGGCATGGGGGGGTGGCAGGGATTTTTGCTACCGGTTCTCTGAACTACCCACCTCCATTGCAATTGGATCAGGCAATCCGGTCCGAACCGTGACCATTTCACCCCTGCATACAGGTAGTCCTCGACTTATGACCACAATGGAGCACAAAATTTCACTTGCTAAGCGAGACATTCGTGAATTGAGCTTTGCCCCCATTTTACAACTTTACTTGCCACACAGTTGTTAAGCAAATCGCCACAGCTGTGAAGTTAGTAACACGGTTGTTAAGTGAATCTGGCTTCCCCATTGACTTTGCTTGTCAGAAGGTCGCAAAAGGGGATCACGTGACCCCGGGACACTGCAACTGTCATAAGTACGAGTCAGTTGCCAAGCATCCGAATTTTGATCATGCGACCACAGGGACAGTCGTAAGAGTCGCAAGTTTGAAAAACGGTCATAACTCACATTTTTCAGGGATGTTGTACCTTCGGTCACTAAATGGACGGTTGTAATTCGAAGACTACCTTTAGTAACTCTGCTTGTGGCTTCAGAAAAGCCTGTGGTGAGTTCCTGTCAGAGCATGCTGGTTTAATCAGGTCTGTGGTCAGATTGAGCTAAACATTTTCCAAGTACTAACATGAAATTATTTTTGTCAGCATATCAGTAAGCACATGCTCCATCATTTTTCTTTTTTTGTTAACCAGTGACAGATAAACATGTTCAAAGGTGGAAACATTTGCAGAATTTTGCTTTGATTTTAAAACAGAAAGAACATGTTTTGTAAAATCATTTCCACATTTCCAAAAAATGGAATATCTTACTGTGTAGCTTCCTTTCTTTTTTAAATATGATTTACGGACAGACCTAAGAAGAGAAAATGTGGACTAATTTAAAATTTAAACTTTGCAAAAAAGGGAGCCCTTTAGAAGAGGGGCGGGCAAGTTATGGCTCCTTACTGACCTGTGGACTTCCAATTCCCAGAATTCCCGAATGGAATTCTGGGAGATGAAGTCCACAGGTTGTAAAGGGGCCGTAGTTGCCCACAGCTTTAGAAGAACCAGAGGTGGGCTCCTGGGGGTTTGGGAGAACCTCTAGCTAAGATTCTGTGGTTTGGAGAACCCCCAATTCCTACTCCCGGCTGGCCCCGCCCACCCTGCCCCTCCCCTCCCCTCCGAGGAATCCCCATGCAGCCCATTTTGGATGCAGGAAAGTGCAGGACATGCATGGAGGCTTGGGAAGGACGAAAAACGGGCCTACTGGAAGTTCGGGAAGGCCAGAAACAGGCCCGTTTCTGGCCTCCAGAGGGCCTCTGGAGCCTGGGGAGGTCATTTTCGCTCTCCTGGGGGCTCGAGGAAAGACTCAGGGAGCGCAAAAATGCTTCCCCCACACTGTGGCGCAGGAGGCTGACTAGGCCATGCCCATCATGGCCACGCCTACCCAGCAACCGGGGAGAGAACCCCTTCCTATTTTTATTTTTATTTTGCTCTGGTGTGTTCCTCTCAAAGTTATCACAAAACACACAACCAATTTCCTGTGTAGGAGTCACAGCTACAAACAAACAAAGATTAATGTGATTTTAAGCTTCATGAACTGAGGGATTGTTTTCCAAATTAGAGTAAACAATTTTTTCCACTTTATCCTGCTTGGATCCCTTGTCAGGGTATCCCCATTTTCAGAAGATACAGAGAAGCTGGGTCATGGTTAGAAAAGGGCCACCTGGAAGGAGGGTCAAATCCTTCAAATTCCTGAATGGATGCCACCAAGAAGGAGGTCACGGAGCGGTTTACATTTTTGCAGATTGTAGGTCATAAAATCGTCGGTTGAAGTTATAAGAAAAGAGAAGTGTTAGACAAAATTTCCTAATGGTGAGAGAGGTTTGGTAGCATATTTGTAGCTCAAGGTTGAATTGTAGGCTCCTTGGTACTCTCTGAGCTTAATTTTTTCTTGCAGATGTTTCGTTACCAAACTAGGTAACATCAGCAGTGCTTGAAGGAAATGGAATTTACGGAGAGGAGGAGGAGGAGGAGGAGGAGGAGGAGGAGGAGGAGGAGGAGGAGGAGGACAATGATAATTTTGAGATGCTTGTTGCTCTCTGATGGTGGTTTTCTTGCAGAACTTTTCATTACCCAACTAGGTAACATCATCAGTGCGTCATCATTTAAATCTATTGGATTGAAGTTAATTGAAATAAATCTTGGTGAGTACAGGTAATCCCTGGGTTATGAGCGTTCCCTTAGCGAATGTTCAAACGTATGCGATAAGCGCCTCTTAGTGTTTCTGAACTAGGCCCAAAACTATGAACCTTGCAGCACCACGGCAGTTGTTCGCCCTTAAGAGCAACTGCAGAGGCTCTGCAACATTCGTCCCGCACGTTGTTGGCCGAAATGGAGTTTCTATAGGGTGGAGGAACCCATTCAGCCTGCAACGTGCTTGGCAAGACCTGCAGAGGCCCGAACGGAACTACAGAGGGGTGCATGTGGCTGAGAGGCTGGAGAGGAGACTGCTTGCTAGGCCTTCACAAGATAAGTGACACGGCACGGCAGGTTGGGTGGGTGGGGAAGCAATTCTGGGGAGCATGAAGTATTTCAGTGGGTCAGGGAGGCCTTGGGTGGTCTTAGGCAGGGGGCCTGTTCTATCACTAGACCCCCCATGGCCTTCCCCACCTTGAAATACCTCATGTGCACTTAACAAGCTGTGCATCCGATTAGCGAATGTGTGGGCGAAAGGAGGGAGTGATCTCATTCAAAGTACGAGATTCATTCCCATGAATCCTCAGGTTATGAATGGAATGGGCAGGCTCCAGTTGTGGGTTGCCCCCGGTTCTCACCGGTTCTATAGAACCAGTAGTAAAACCAGCAGGCGGCTCCGCCCATTGACCCTGACATCACCAAAACGCTTCTGCGCTTACGCAGAAGAGTGAGCGAAGCAAGCACATGCGCGAGGCCCCGTTGCGAACCGGTAGTAAAGGTAAGTAGAACCCACCCCGGCAGGCTCCATTACATTAGTAACTCAAGGACTACCTTGTATTTATCTACTGCTATAAGCATGACTCTTGATCCAGTCCAATGGTGGCGGGAGAAGTTGCAAAGAGGGCAGCACAAATCTGTGCAACACAAAACTGAATCCGTGCAAGAAATCGCTCTCTATTCCTAACCCATTTCTCCAAAATCTTTTCTCCTTTCAGAGACATTTCAATGGTGATGCCCCTTTCATCGAATTACAGATAGTCCTCGACTTACAATTCATTTCGTGACCGTTCCAAATTACAACGGCATTGAAAAAAGTGACAACCATTTCTTACACTTATGACCATTACTTACACTTATGACCGTTGCAGCATCTCCATGTTCCCGTGATCAAAATTCAGACACTTGGCAACTGATTCGTATTTTGACAACTGCAGTGTCCTGGGGTCAAAGGATCCCCTTTTGCGGCCATCTGATGAGCAAAGTCAGTGGGGAAGCCAGATTCACTTAACAACCATGTTAGTAACTTAACAACTACACAGATTCACTTAGCAACGGGGCAAAAAAGGTCATAAAATGGGGCAAAGCTCACTTCACAACGGCCTTGCTTTGCAACAGAAAAGTTGGGCTCGACTGTCGTAAGTTGAAGATTGTTGTAACTTATGACCACCATTGAACCCAAAATTTATGTTGCTAAGTCAGAAATTAGGGAGTTTGCTCCATTTTACGGCAACTTTGTGGCCACAATTGTTAAAGTGAATTGCTGCGGTTGTCAACTTAGTAACACGGTTGTTAAGTGAATCTGGCTTTCCCATGGATTTCGCTTGTCAGAAGGTCACAAAAGGGGATCACGTGGCCCCGGGACACTGTGACCGTCATAAATGTGAGTCCATTGTCAAGCATCAGAATGTAAATCTCGTGATCATGGGGACACGGCAATGGTCATAAAGTGTGAAAAACAGTCATAAGTTACTGTTTTCAGTGCCTTTGTAACTTTGAAGAGTCCTAAATGAACTGTTGTAAATCGAGGACTACTTGCATATCAAAATAGGCTTACAATTCTGGATGAATTTTTGCCAGGGCACTAAAACACTAAATGCAGCAGGGATTTTCCTTCTATCTAACTGTAGGAAGTTAGCACCTACCCCTTTCCTAGAGGAATGAAATATTTTGGGAAATATTAAAAAGGCAGAATATTATGTTTCCCTGGATGAGAAATGGAGAAGCATGTTTTAAAGACAAAGCAGCTCCCACCTTCCTGCCGCCACCCCTTGTTAATGGTCCAGAGGCAGAAACCCAATCCTTTGTCAAAGGACCATCATCTGCAACACAATAGGACCCATCTAGCAACAGAAACTCACTGCATGGCACCTGGGAAGATTACATCAGCCAGCAAGGCTAGTTAAGACCCCCACCCTCTTGAGAGTCTGACAACCAATCAGGATACTCTTTCTGTGCTCCAGGAAGTTCAAACCCAGAGAGGGCATAAAACCTGGGGACTCACTGCATCTCGTCCCCTTTTCTGTTCAGGAACTCAAATCATGTGATCTTGTCCACCATTAAACCATCTTTCCAAGCAGTCTCCATGTTTCCAGGGTCTTTTTCCCCACTTGGAACTGAACCCAGAAGGAAATTTCTTCTAACGTAACTACGGGAAGCTTTGCTGCCCTTCCTAGCTCAGCCCAAGGTTTGTTTTTTAGTTCCAAGGAAAAGCCGAATGTGTTCTTGGGAGCTGTGATTTCTTGTGATCCAGTAGGTGCCGCTCAACACAAGGAAAAACACGCTTCATCCAACCCTCCTCGCCATCTCGTTCGCTGCCTTTCCAAACAAGGGCCCTTAGAAGACAGCAGCTGCAAACTCTTGGAAATGCCTCCTTTTTCTCCTACGGGTTGCGAATTTGCAAATGAAGTTTCCAGATGCTGGTCTTCTGGTTTTCCATAAGAGCAGGATAGGCAGGCCAAGTAGCAATGGACGGAAAGTAATCAAGGAGAAATCCAAGTTAGAACTAAGAAGGAATTACCGGACAGTGAGAACAATTAATCAGCGGAACAGTTTGCTTCCAGAAGTTATATATGTTCCATCCCTGGAGATTTTTAAGAAGAAATTGGACAGCCATTTGTCTGTAATGTTATAGGCCAGGTGTGTGTCTGCAACTTGCAGCTTCAGAGCCATATGCGTCTGTTTCGTCCCCCGCTGTGGCTCCCTACCACTGGCTGGCCCCGCTCCTCGCCCTCCCATCTCAATCACTCCTCGCCTGGCCTGAGGAGGTAAGGGTGACGGCGGGAGATGGAGACTCACTCCATGTTTCAGAGCAGAAGCGAAGCACCCCTGTACTTGCCAGATCTCGCAGGCGCTTCTCCCGGCCCTTGTCGATGCTGCGCGGGGAAATGCGCGACTTGCTCTCCCCCCCCCAAGACACAGGCCCAACCTGGCTGCGGCCGATGCTCTGCATCGTAATGGGTTCCAGGAGGACGAAGGGGGACACCGTCTCCCCCATTGTGAAGCGTGCTAAATTTAACTGCTGCGCAAGGCGCTGTGAGAGCAGCGGGCAGACTATGGAGGTAGCGACAGCGGCAGTGGCTGTCACTGCCTCGGGGCGGAGAGCAAGTCGCACGTCTCCCCGAGTGACCAACGGTGGAGACTATTGTTAAGTGAATTTTGCTCCCATTTTGCCTCCAGAAGTTGTGGGTGCTCCATCATTGGTGGTTTTTAAGAAGAGACAGGACAACCACTCATCTGAAACGGTATAGGGTCTCCTATTTGAGGTTGGACTAGAAGACTCAAAGATCAGCTCTGTTCTGAATTGAAAATAAGGGATGTGGGCTAGCAGGAACTTTTGGCTCCCTTGAGTCAGTCCGGCTTTGGAAATCAGAGTGGGAGGCCCAGGCTTGTGGTGAGTTTTTCCCATGGTGAGTTGGCTGGAGCAAGGTGTCCTCCAGTGAGGCGGCAAGATGGTGGCAGTTAGATGTCCCAGACCCCGCCCTCTGTTTGTTCAGAGATATGCTAACTCTGATTACAGACCCTGAGCAGGGCCATCTGCTGGCAATTTATGTCAATATGTGCCCCTTTTCCTTTTTTAAAATTTTGAAGAGCTAAACTGGGTCACACCAAGAAATGTTTGCATCAGATGTGCACAGGGTTAAGAAGAAAAAAATAAAAGACAGCAGAATCCAGTGGCACGACTAAAATCATTTTATTTACATGCTTCCTTAGCACATACAATGCTCAAAGCAAGCCGCAGTAGAACAAATTAAAATACAGTACAAGACGAAATCTAGAATTCTTTTAACTGGCTGTTAAAGCAATTCTTAATCTGTTTGGTATCTGGATTATAGTTATACGGATCTATGATAATCTGCACGAAACAGCTGTCTATGGAACATTGAACGGAAACAGAACTCGGCAAAAACTGGAAACCCAACACATAACAAATCGGCGTGCAGTGTTGTTGTATACAAGCCTTGCCAACTTCACGCAATCCCAAATTGTAATGATTTCCAAGCATAACTGGCAACCATTTGTTTTTTTTAAAAATGGAAGCCTAGATGTTAGCAAGAAAGCTCATTTAGTCGAAATAATAAATTGAATTATTTGTGCACGTAGGTTTACAGCAAAATTTACACTGGATTAAATTCATGAGCCTCGAGTTTCTTTTCTCCACATTTTCATTTTTTAACGTGAGTGTAAGAATAAACTTATAAGAAGGCCATCTTTGCTCCCCTGTTATTGGACTAAAAATGCAACCACAATGAAAAAACTACTTTGAACTTCAGATATATTCCTTCTGATGGTTACTTCTTCCATTTTCTCCTGAAATCTAGCAATGATGGGAGGGGAAAATGCTAACAGCCCAAAGTTTTCCTTTTTGGAGACGCCATATCAAGGTCAAAGTAGGGGAACTGATCTCACAGAACTGAGATGTGGCTCATCTCATCTCATCTGGAGAAAATCTTTCAACATTAGGCAATAATATTCCCAAATGTCAGGATTTTATGTTTGCTTTGAACATCCAAATCCTAGAATAAAAACACAAGACACGGTTGAATTGAATGAAGGATCAGGTGCCTGTCAATCAAATGTCAACAGTTTGGGAGAAAAGTGAATGGATGGATTTCCCTTCTTGCTCACGTGAATTACAGATAGTCCTCAAGTTATGACAGCACAGTTAGTCCTCGACTTACGTTCATTTAGTGACCGTTCAGAGTTAACAAAAGGACTGAAAATGCGGCTCGTGACCGTTTTTCACACTTAACGACTGTTGCAGCATCCCCATGGTCACATGACCAAAATTCAGACCCTTGGCCACTGACTCATATTTATGACGGTCCTGGGGGGGAGGGTGTCATGTGATCCCCCTTTTGTGACCTCCTGACCAGCAATGTCAATGGGGAAGTCAGATTCACTTAACAACTGTGGCAAGAAAAGTCCTAGGGATAAAATTCACTTCACAAATGTTTTGACTTAGAAAGGTTGGCCTCAATTATGGTTGTAAGTCGAGGACTACCTGTAATTGAGCCTCGCAATTACGGCCGGAAGTTGTAACGGTTGGAAAACGGACCAAAAGCCTATTTTAACTGAAGCCTGACTGAAGCCTATTTTAAGATAAGAGCCTCAGATAGCTCAACAGGCTAATAGCCGGTTATTAACATTCAGCTGTCTGCAATTATTGCAAGTTCGAGGCTCAAGGTTGACTCAGCCTTCCCTCCTTTCTAAGGTAGGTCAATTGAGGACCCAGTTTGTGGGGGCAATAAGCTGACTTCGTATAAAAAATATAAAAAAGTATGAAGGCTATTGCTTAACGCATTGTAAGCCGCCCTGAGTCTCCGGAGAAGGGCGGCATATAAATCTAATAAAATAAAATAAAATAAAAATTAAATATTTTATGTCCTTATATTCTGAATATATTCTTACATTTTACTTGAGTAAAGATAGCCAGAAAGGTGCCCATCCTTTCCTGCTTGTTGCAGTCATTAAGCAATCACCACATCCATTTTTTTTCCGGTGGTGAATGTAGTCATTAAGTGAACTCTGTGATCATTAAACAGATCCATTTATCCCCTGGTGTTTTTTTTGTTTTGTTTTTTTGCCAGAAGTAAATGCAAGTTGGTGGCTTGGTGCCCCAAATATGATTATGTGCGTTAGGAAATGGCTATTGTCTAACTAGTTGGTCAGGCAATATATAAACTATCAATACATGTTTGTCAAAAGGTATTATATTGCTTTAAGACTATATTGCATCATCCTGTACCCTGATTGGCTGAGCTCTGTAGCCAATGTACTTAAGGGGAAGCCTGAATCATGGCTTGTGGACACTACACCATTTTATCTGCTTATTTGCTGTTACTCTCTACCTGTTCTCTCTGTATGATCACTGTTTGATCATTGCTACTTGTTGCTTTCTACTATTTATTGAATGTTTTAATACTGAATTTGTTCCTGTTTGAAACTCAAGAAGAACTGTTTTGTGTAATGACAACAACTGGTAAGAAGACTTTGTACTTGGAATATCCCTGAATTGATATTTTAACTATTGCCTTATCTGTGTATGACTTGGATTGTTTTTGGACTTTGCTCTACTTGCCACACAATTACATAAAACACGATTTTGGGTCCAAAAAAAGGGAGAGGCCTCTTTTAAGCAAGTGGATTGGCTCATAATTTAACAGATTTCAGGATTGCTTGCATCACTATTAGGGACTTCTGCATTTTGTGTTGAATCCAAAAATTCAAGATGGTGGCTGCGGAAGCAAAGGCCCTGCCCCCTTTTACAGGTGTTGCATAGAAGGGGCGGGGCTTTTATGGCGCAGCTACGTCCGCCATCTTGATTCTTCAGACACCCTTCCCCCTCCCTTCCCGACTGCAAGAGATCCCCGAGCATATTTAACATCCTGATGAATTTTGAAAGTTATTTTTCTTAGGCTTATATTGGGTTAGATCTGTATAGGTTGAAAAAATAAGATTTCCAAGTCTGAACTAAAGATGCAGAATTGAAAAGTGCCAATCTCATCAAAGGTTGTGATGCAACCCAAATTCAGCACGGATTTGAAATCTGACACTGAGTATGTCATACTTAATATCTGAGGGGCTGCCACAAAGAAGAGGGGGTCAAGCTATTCTCCAAAGCACCTGAAGGCAGGACAAGAAGCAATGGGTGGAAACTAATCAAGGAGAGAAGCAACCAAGAACTGAGAGAAATTTCCTGACAATTAGAACAATTAATCGGTGGAACAACTTGTCTCCAGAAGTTGTGGGTGCTCCCAACACTGGAGGTTTTCAAGAAGAGAATGGACAACTATTTGTCTGAAATGGTATAGGGTTTCCTGCTTAAGCAGGGGGTTGGACTAGAAGACCTCCAAGGTCCCTTCCAACTCTGTTATTCTGTTAGGAGGTGTGCTAAAAATAAACGTATCTGTAGATTCCCTAACTTGGGTTTCTGATGATCCACACAGTTTATTAAAGAGCCATGGCTTGCTACGTTGAAACCCTTCAGAGTAAATCCCCCATTTCTGGGTTTAATCCATATCCTATTTCCCTTATCATTTCTTGTTCTCTAGGAGGTCTCAAGGCCTCTTGATAAAGATCTCACCGCTTTCGTCTTCCAGAATCTCCTCAATCCGACTCCGCTGAAAAACAAAGAGAAAAAAAATGAGAAGTTCAGAAAAGGAAAGGAATATTTAAGAAAGCAGCTGCCCCAAATACATAGTTAGTTCTCGACTTAGGACCACAATTGAGCTTAAAATATCCCTGGCTGAGCTAGAAGGCAGCAAAACTTCCCATAGTTAGAAGAAAATCCCTGCTGGGTTTATTGTATTGTATTGTATTGTATTGTATTGTATTGTATTGTATTGTATTGTATTGTATTGTATTGTATTGTATTGTATTGTATTGTATTGTATTGTATTGTATTGTATTGTATTGTATTGTATTAATTATTTGTATTGTATTGTATTGTATTCTATTGTATTAATTATATTGTACTATATTGTACTGTATTGTATTTTCATCTAGCCCCGCCTTTCTCATGTTGTGCTCTGCGTATAAGTTCAATATTTTAATTTTGTGGAGCTAACATTTATTTACCTGAAGGGTGTTCATGCAGTCAGACAATTTTGCAATGTTTCTCCGGGGCGGGAGGAAAACTTCCAACCTCACGGCGCCTTTGGCATTCCTCTGGAAGGAGATCAGGAAGTTGATCTCTTGAGCCTGGAGCCAAAAGAAACGAAGATGAACTTCGGCGGGGGAGATTCATACCAGTGACGTGGCGCATTACAAGGTAAGTCCTCGACTTAATGTCCACAGTCAAGCCCAATCTTTTTTGTTGCTAAACGAGAGAGTTGTTAACGTTTTGTCCCATTTTATGACCCCTTGCTTGCCAGGGTTGTTAAGTGAATCATTGCGGTTGTTCAGTTGGTGACCTGGCTGTTAAGCGAATCTGGCTCCCCCCATTGACATTGCTGGCCAGAAGGTCGCAAACGGGAACTGCAACCGTCATAAATATGAGCCAGTTGCTGAGCGTCTGAATTTTGACCCCGTGGCCACGGGGATGCTATTAATGGTCCTGTGAAAAAAAGTCATGTCACTTTTTTCCAGCACCGTTGTGACTTTGGTCACTAAACGAACTGTTATAAGCTGAGGACTCCCTGTACAGGTGACATTGCCCATTACAGCAGCTTTTGACTTATTTGTTTAGTGACCGTTCGAACTTTACAAACGGCCCTGAAAAAGTGATTTACGACCGCTTGGACAAGAAGCAACGGATGGAAACTAACCAAGGAGAGAAGTAACTTAGAATTAAGGAGACATTTCCTGACAATTGAGAACAATTAATGAGAGGAATGACTTCCCTCCAGAAGCTGCGGATGCCTTATTACGGGAGGTTTTTAAGATGATTTTGGACAACCATTTATCTGAAAAGGTATAAGGGTTTTCTTCTTGAACAGGGGGTTGGACTAGAAGACCTCCAAAGCAGGGGTGAAATGCTCCTGGTTCGGACTGGATCGCCCGATCTGGTAGCGATGGAGGCAGGTGGTTCGGAGAACCGGTAGTGAAAATCCTTACCACCCCCCTTCCATGCCCAGCTGAGCCACGCAATCATCAGAGGCTTTTTTTTTTTAATTTTTAAAAGCATTTTTTCTGCAACCTCTTCGGCCAAAAAAATGTTTTTAAAAGTAAAAAAAAAAAAAGCCTCTGCCGATCGCGTGGCTCAGCTGGGATCGTCAGAGGCTTTTAAAAGCATTTTTTCTACAACCTCGTCAGGTTGATCCAAACTGATCGGCAGAGGCTTTTTTTTCTTTTAAATGCCTCTGACGATCCCAGCTGAGTTGCCTGATCAGCAGATGCTTTTTTTTCTTTTAAATGCCTCTGACAATCCCAGCTAAGTTGCCTGATCGGCAGAGGCTTTTTTTTCTTTTAAATGCCTCTGACGATCCCAGCTAAATTGCCTGATCGGCAGAGGCTTTTTTTTTCTTTTAAATGCCTCTGACGATCCCAGCTGAGTTGCCTGATCAGCAGAGGCTTTTAAAAGAAAAAAAAATAACCTCTGCCGATCAGACAACTCAGCTGGGATCGTCAGAGCCTTTTGAAAACATTTTTTACAACCTCTTTGCCGAAGAAGCTGTAGAAAAAATGGTTTTAAAAGAAAAAAAAAGTTGGCCACGCCCACCCAGTCACATTACCCCCCCCCACCACCACCACCAAGCCACACCCACAGAACCGGTAGTAACAAATTTTAGATTTCACCTCTGGTATAGGACCATGGATGGCGAACCTATGTTCACCGCCCTGAGTCCGTCAGGAGAAGGGCGGTATATAAATCTAATAAACTAAACTAAACTAAACTAAACTATGGCACGTGTGCCAGAGGTGGCACGCAGAGACCTCTCTGTGGACATGAGCGCTGTTGCCAGCTGCTCTTCTGGGTAACGTCATGCACATGCATGCCAGCCAACTGCTCTCCTTCTGGCACTCGGTGCCGAAAAAGTAACCATCACTGGTATAGGATCTCCTGATTGGGCAGGGATTGGACTAGAATAGAGTTCCCCAATCTTTCTGGCTTTGCAGACTGGTGGGGAGGGGGGAAGGAGAGGGGTGTTGTAGTCTGTCAGCAGCCTGTGGAGCTGGCAACCGAGTCGGACAGTGAGGAGTCTGGGGAGGAACAAAGGCTCGGACAAGGGCTCTGCGTCAGAGGCAGAGATGGGGCCAGGGCCATCTGGGAGTTATGTGCTGACTCCAGAGCCTCCAGTCTGATGTCAGTGAGGCGGAGGAACAGGGGCAGCCTGTTCCCAGTGCATGCATGAGCGGAGCTGCCAGAAGGCAAGAACAGTTAAGACAAAAGGGGCGACTCAGCAGTAAGACTTGGAGATGATTGGCCCTTCCCATAAGACATAAAGGAGGCGCAAAGGCACGTGAGCCTTTGCAGGAAGCAACTTTGTTCATGCTGATTGGTTTAAATTCTGAAGCTCCGTTTTGACTCTGTGCTCCGTGTGGCCTTGCAAAGCTACTTGCCAATGAGGTCTTTGGCAGCGTGTCAAGGGAGATGAAGGTGGGTGTTTATTAGCCTTACCCTTATCCCGCAACTTTGTTCATGCCGATTGGTTTAAATTCTGAAGCTCCGTTTTGACTCTGTGCTCCGTGTGGCCTTGCAAAGCTACTTGCCAATGAGGTCTTTGGCAGCGTGTCAAGGGAGATGAAGGTGGGTGTTTATTAGCCTTATCCCGAACGACTGTGGCAGACCTCTGTCGGACTCTTTACAAACTAATTGTGACTCATCACGGGCTGGGAATGAACAGAATTCACAGCCGTTGAAATAAAAAGAGGGTTTTGGGGACCAATCATCTGCTCTTTACTGTCTCGGGAAGCCTAGGTCAGAACAAAGGAATAATTCCATGCAAGCGGCCAGAAAACCTGTGCGTGTGCAAAGCTCCATTCGTGCAAGTAAGGATGTGCTCAGCAACGTTCACCCACTACTTCCACAGCCCTGTTTGGAACAGCTCATGGCCCAGTAGTGGGCCATGGCCCGGGGGTTGGACTAGAAGACCTCTGAGGTCCCTTCCGATTCTCTTATTCTAAGCAGAAAACCCTAGCTCACTCACTCTCAAATTCTGGTACTGGAGCCTTGCGTTTCGAAGGCGATTCCGCGCTTCGGAAGCCTTGAGGACCCCAATCAGATTTTTATCCTCCAGTTCCCTTTGCCGATTGTCCAGGACTTTCCTCTCTTTCATAAGAGCTGTAGCCAGCATTGTTTTCACGTCTGGCTTGGTGGGATCGGCAAAAGCCAAATAGCGTGCTTTTTGCTCGGAGGTCATCTTGCTCACATCGCAGGAAGGCAAAGATTTCCGAAACCGTTGAGTCGGCTTGTTCCTCAGTAGAGTTTTAGTGTCGGTCATGATGTCTCACTTCTCAACTGGGTTTGGAAGCTGCTGAAAGGAAAAAAATAATAATAATTCATGGAGTGAAACATTATCCCAGGCAAGTGTTGTCGCCCGTCGGCTGCCAGCTGAGCTAGCAGCAGAGTCAGACAAGGAGGAGGGGGATGGCTATGTAGATAAGAGATAGATGAGCCTTTGGAACAGTGGTGGGATTCAATTTTTTTTACTACTGGTTCTGTGGGCGTGGCTTGGTGGGCGTGGCATGGCATGGCTTGGTGGGTGTGGCTTGGTGGGGGTGGCAGGGGAAGGAGACTGTAAAATCTCCATTCCCTCCCGATCAGCTGGAACTTGGGAGGCAGAGAATAGCAAGTCAGAGATGGTATTTACCGGTTCTCCGAACCACTCAAAATTTCCGCTACCAGTTCTCCAGAACTGGTCAGAATCTGCTGAATACCATCCCTGCTTTGGAAGGCTCTGACGAGGAAGCCGAATCAGAGGCAGATTGATGCAGAGCCACTGTCTTCGGGGCCTGAGCTGAGTGAGGGGGAGGGACAGATGGGGGCTCATCCTAGATTCGTGTATGTGTAAGATTGGAGAGGAGAGGAGAGTAATGGAAAGCAATAAGCCGGATCTCAGGGAAAAGAAGTTGTAGACCAGGGTTGTCAAACTTGATTTCATTGAGGGCCGCTTCGGGGTTGGGTTTGATCTTGGGGGGTGGGGGTGGGGTGGGTGTGGCCAGCTCAACGGCATTCATGTCGGGGGTGCCTTTGGCGGCCCAAGCGCTCTGCCAGCAAAAACGGGCTCCTGAGCTCTGTTTTTCGGCTGCGACGGCCTCCTGCAACCCTCGGCCGGTGAAAACTGTCTGTCTGTCCATCTTTCTGTCTGTCTGTCCATCTGTCTATTAAATTTATCTGCCACCCATCTTGTTTCAAAGCGACTGTGGTTGGCTTACAGCATAAAACCATTGAAATCATCAACAAATAAATATTCCTAATCCAATAAATTGACAGTTTTCAACTGTTACGATCCCAAATCTGGACTGCAAGAGTCAAAACATTGCAGTGAGCCCCAATGGTTGCAGCCCAGATATTGTGGTTGCCTCCCCCCCCCCAAATCTGTTCCTTTGCGTGGGGATTTTCAAGCAGGCATGTAAACCCAAATGGCAAAAGGGAAAGCGTATCACTATTTTCATGACTCCTGCTAATGGTTCACAAGGGCTAAAATTACAATGACTGAAATTCCCCCATCATTTAATTCAAGCCGACTCTCCGCAAACTGTTTAATTATTGTGAAATCATTTGGTTGTTGGTTTTATTTTATTTTTTGCTCTGCAGGAAATAACTGAGATTGCAAATGGTTTAATGGCAATGCCATAATGGCCCTGTAATTGCATCTTTATTTTAATTGCTTTTTAGTATTGTTTGCTTGTTTGTTTCTCAGCTGTCCAGACAAAACTGAAAGAAGGAGAGAGAGATGGGAGGGAGGGAGGGAGGGAGGGATGAGGGAAGAAGGGAAGGAAGGAAGGATGGAGAGACGAAGGGAGGGAAAGAGGAAGGAAAGAGAAAGGAAAGAAGGGAGGGAGGGAGGTAGAAAAGAAGGAGGCAAAGATAAATGGGAAGAAGAAAGGAGAGATGGAGGGAGGGAGGAAGTGAAAAAGGAAGGAAGGAAGGGGAAATGGGAAGAAGGGAGGGAGGGAGGAGGAAGGGAGGATGATTAGAAATATGGGAAGAAAGGAGAGAGAAATGGGAGGGAGAACGGAAATGAAGTGAAGAAGGAAGTAAGAAAAGGAAGGAAGGGAAGTGAAGAAGGAAGGAAGAAAAGGAAGGAGGGAGGAAGGGAAGAAGGAAGGAAGGAAAGGAACAAAAGAAGGAAGGAAAAATGGGAAGAAGGAAGGAGGCAAAGAGGAGAGAAATGGGAGGGAGGAAGGAAAGTGAGGAAGTAACAAAAGTAAGGAAGGATGAAAAGAGGGAGGGAGAGAAGGAGGAAGGAAGGAAAGGAAGGAGGGAGAGAGGGAAGGAAGAAGGAAGGACGGAAAAGGAAGGAAGGAAGGATAAAAAGGGAGGGAGGGCAGGAGGAAGGGAGGAAAAGGAAGGATAAAAAGAGAGGGGGAGATAGGAAGATGGAAGGAGAGAGAAATGGTAGGGAGGAAAGAAGTGAAGTGAAGAAGGAAGGAGGAAAAGGAAGGAAGGAGGGAAGGAAGAAGGAGGGAAAGGAACAAAAGAAGGGGAAATGGGAAGAAGGGAGGAGGCAAAGAGATAGGAAGAAGGAAGGAGAGAGAAATGGGAGGAAGGAAGGAAGGAGGGAAGGGAGGAAGTAACAAAGGTAAGGAAGGAGGGAAAGAGGGAGGGCGGGAAGGAGGAAGGAAGGAAAGAAGGGAAGGAAGGAAGGAAGTTCAAAGGTCATCCATAGGCAACCCCAGCTCACGTCTCCTGTGCCAAGCCAGCAACCACAACACTTGAAGGCAGTTTCTGATTCGAGCCACATTTCACCCAACAGCCTGGGAACGTCTCCCCCCTGAAAGCTTTATGGCTCATGAACAAACACACAATGGGCAGCATGAGCCTCCCTTCAAGGTGCCTTTTGCTCTCGCCCAAAACCTCACCCCAAGGGAGTTAAATTCTTGCAGAGATGCTTGAAGCGACCTGCAGAGAATTCCCTCTTAGCAGCCTTCAAAATCAGAAAAGTGCAACGTTCAGGTAGTCCTCGACTTACAACAGTTCCTTTAGTGACCGTTTGACATTACAACTGCACTGAACCAAAGGAACTT
>CM075960.1:8052205-8148220 GCA_038048745.1 Coluber constrictor foxii
CTATCTATCTATCTATCTATCTATCTATCTATCTATCTATCTATCTGTCTATCTACTTACCTACCTACATCTATCTATCTATCTATCTATCTATCTATCTATCTATCTATCTATCTATCTATCTATCTATCTATCTATCTATCTATCTATCTATCTGTCTATCTACTTACCTACCTACATCTATCTATCTATCTATCTATCTATCTATCTATCTATCTATCTATCTATCTATCTATCTATCTATCTATCTATCTATCTATCATCTATCTTCTATCTACCTCCCTCTCTCTCTCTCTCTCTCTCTATCTATCTATCTATCTCCTCTCTCTCTCTCTTTTATCTCTCTGTCTCCCTCTCTGGCTTATCTATCTAATCATCTCTCTATCTCTCTATCTCTCTATCTCTCTCTATCTCTCTCTCTCTATCATCTATCTATCATCTAATATCCATTTGTGTGTGAGTTTTTTCAATGTTTTAAGAAAGGAATCTACCCACCTACCTAGCTACCTCTCTCTCTCTACCTACCTACCTACCTCTATCTATCTACCTACCCACCTACCTAGCTACCTCTCACTCTCTCTACCTACCTACATACATCTATCTATCTATCTATCTATCTATCTATCTATCTATCTATCTATCTATCTATCTATCTATCTATCTATCTATCTGTCTATCTACTTACCTACCTACATCTATCTATCTATCTATCTATCTATCTATCTATCTATCTATCTATCTATCTATCTATCTATCTATCTATCTATCATCTATCTTCTATCTACCTCCCTCTCTCTCTCTCTCTCTCTCTATCTATCTATCTATCTCCTCTCTCTCTCTCTTTTATCTCTCTGTCTCCCTCTCTGGCTTATCTATCTAATCATCTCTCTATCTCTCTATCTCTCTATCTCTCTCTATCTCTCTCTCTCTATCATCTATCTATCATCTAATATCCATTTGTGTGTGAGTTTTTTCAATGTTTTAAGAAAGGAATCTACCCACCTACCTAGCTACCTCTCTCTCTCTACCTACCTACCTACCTCTATCTATCTACCTACCCACCTACCTAGCTACCTCTCACTCTCTCTACCTACCTACATACATCTATCTATCTATCTATCTATCTATCTATCTATCTATCTATCTATCTATCTATCTATCTATCTATCTATCTACCCACCTACCCACCTACCCACCTACCTACATCTATCCATCTATCTATCTATCTGTCTGTCTGTCTGTCTATCTATCTACTTACCTACCTACCTACATCCATCCATCCATCCATCCATCCATCCATCCATCCATCCATCCATCCATCCATCTATCTATCTATCTATCTATCTATCTATCTATCCATCCATCCATCCATCCATCCATCCATCCATCCATCCATCTATCTATCTATCTATCTATCTATCTATCTATCTATCTATCTATCTATCTCTATCTATCTATCTATCTATCTATCATCTATCTATCTATCTATCTATCTATCTATCTATCTATCTATCTATCTATCTATCTATCTATCTGTCTATCTACTTACCTACCTACATCTATCTATCTATCTATCTATCTATCTATCTATCTATCTATCTATCTATCTATCTATCTATCTATCTATCTGTCTATCTACTTACCTACCTACATCTATCTATCTATCTATCTATCTATCTATCTATCTATCTATCTATCTATCTATCTATCTATCTATCTATCTATCATCTATCTTCTATCTACCTCCCTCTCTCTCTCTCTCTATCTATCTATCTATCTCCTCTCTCTCTCTCTTTTATCTCTCTGTCTCCCTCTCTGGCTTATCTATCTAATCATCTCTCTATCTCTCTATCTCTCTATCTCTCTCTATCTCTCTCTCTCTATCATCTATCTATCATCTAATATCCATTTGTGTGTGAGTTTTTTCAATGTTTTAAGAAAGGAATCTACCCACCTACCTAGCTACCTCTCTCTCTCTACCTACCTACCTACCTCTATCTATCTACCTACCCACCTACCTAGCTACCTCTCACTCTCTCTACCTACCTACATACATCTATCTATCTATCTATCTATCTATCTATCTATCTATCTATCTATCTATCTATCTATCTATCTATCTACCCACCTACCCACCTACCCACCTACCTACATCTATCCATCTATCTATCTATCTGTCTGTCTGTCTGTCTATCTATCTACTTACCTACCTACCTACATCCATCCATCCATCCATCCATCCATCCATCTATCTATCTATCTATCTATCTATCTATCCATCCATCCATCTATCTATCTATCTATCTATCTATCTATCTCTATCTATCTATCTATCTATCTATCTATCTATCTATCATCTATCTATCTATCTATCTATCTATCTATCTATCTATCTATCTATCTATCTATCTGTCTATCTACTTACCTACCTACATCTATCTATCTATCTATCTATCTATCTATCTATCTATCTATCTATCTATCTATCTATCTATCTATCTATCTATCTATCTATCTATCTGTCTATCTACTTACCTACCTACATCTATCTATCTATCTATCTATCTATCTATCTATCTATCTATCTATCTATCTATCTATCTATCTATCTATCTATCTATCATCTATCTTCTATCTACCTCCCTCTCTCTCTCTCTCTCTCTCTCTCTATCTATCTATCTCCTCTCTCTCTCTCTTTTATCTCTCTGTCTCCCTCTCTGGCTTATCTATCTAATCATCTCTCTATCTCTCTATCTCTCTATCTCTCTCTATCTCTCTCTCTCTATCATCTATCTATCATCTAATATCCATTTGTGTGTGAGTTTTTTCAATGTTTTAAGAAAGGAATCTACCCACCTACCTAGCTACCTCTCTCTCTCTACCTACCTACCTACCTCTATCTATCTACCTACCCACCTACCTAGCTACCTCTCACTCTCTCTACCTACCTACATACATCTATCTATCTATCTATCTATCTATCTATCTATCTATCTATCTATCTATCTATCTATCTATCTATCTATCTATCTACCCACCTACCCACCTACCCACCTACCTACATCTATCCATCTATCTATCTATCTGTCTGTCTGTCTGTCTATCTATCTACTTACCTACCTACCTACATCCATCCATCCATCCATCCATCCATCCATCCATCCATCCATCCATCTATCTATCTATCTATCTATCTATCTATCTATCTATCTATCTATCTATCTATCCATCCATCCATCCATCCATCCATCCATCTATCTATCTATCTATCCATCCATCTATCTATCTACCTCTTTCTGCCTGCCTGCCTGCCTGCTTACCTACCTACCTAACTACCTCTGCCTATCTATCTACCCATCCACCCATCCATCCATCCATTTATCTAACGACTGCTTGACCACCCAACTGACCAACTGACTGACCACAAAATTGGCATTTTAAAAATTTAAATTCTTTGGGAAGAATGAATTAAGAAAGAAATAGAAAGCAAGGTCTTAGCAAGCATTTACACTTTAAAACTCTTCCTGCCCTTGACAAATATTTTTTTTAAACGATTTTTCCTCCAGTATACCCCAAGGAATAGGAAAAACTGCCATTCTCTAGCTGCATTCATGGGATTTATGCTTTAAAGCAGGGGTCTCCAACCTTGGCAACTTTAAGACTTGTGGACTTCAATTCCCAGAATTTTGGTAGCTGAAGTCCACAAGTCTTCAAGTTGCCAAGGTTGGAGACTCCTGCTTTAAATTCATTTGGCATTTTTAGAATTGCTCAATGAACAAGTTTTACTAGATTTCAGAGGTTTATGCTGTTCTAGATTGTGCTGTACTTACAGCACAAAAAACATAATTCACTATATATGATTTATGTCTAACCTGCTTAAGCAGGTTAGTAAAAGATGTAATAGTCATGCAAAACATTAATCTTGGTTAATATTAACCTTGGTTAGTAGAGATAATTTTGGAGGTGCCTTCGCTTGCACGATGAGTCAGAAGTTTTGATTAGTTTATCGTTTACATATGAGTCCTTCACCCCACAAAAAAATGAGACTCAGTAAAATGCGATCTTTGTGACAATTTTATCAAGATGGAGAAGAAAGAAAGGGAGGAAGGAAAGAAGGATTAAAAAGGAGGGAGGGAAGGAGGAAGGATGGATAAAAAGGGAGGGAAGATGGGAGGGAGGGAGGGAGAGAGGGAGGAAGAGTAAAAAGGGAGGGAGGGAAGGAAGGAAAGAAGGAAGGAAGGATGAAAAGGGAAGGGGGAAGGGAAGGAGGGAGGAAGAAAGGATGAAAAAAGGAAGAAAGAAAAGATAAAATGAGGGAAAAGGAAGGATAAGGGACGGAGGGCAGGAGGAAAAAAGGAAGAAGGAAGGAAGGATAAAAAGGGAGGGAGGAAGGAAAGGGGAGGAGGAGAGGAGGGGGAAGGAAAGATGAGAGGAAGGAGCAAAGGAAGGAAGAGAGGGAAAGGAAAGAAGCACTTTTATATGCTATTGTATTTTATTTTGGCTGTTCACCGCCCTGAGTCCCTTTTTGGGAGTAGGGCGGTATATAAATTTGAATAATAAATAAATAAATAAATAAATAAAGAAGGAAGGAAGGAAGGAAGGAAGGAAGGAAGGAAGGAAGGAAGGAAGGAAAACTCCCTGTAACCCAGACCAAACAAGCTCTTATTTATCAAGTAGGATATTTTGCCATTTGGAATTTCTTTTCACCCTTAGTTTGGGAAAACATGGTGAGCCAAAAGAAATTCCAGGTGAAAGGAACAGTTGCACGAGGCAGCTTGGATCGCAAATCCATAGCGGATGTTGTGAATTACAGCTCCCAACGGCCCCAACAGGCTGGGGAATGCTGGGGGACCGTCTGTAATTCCGCAACATCTGGAAGACTCCAGGTGTTCTACCTGGGGCCAGAGGGAGGGCCTCGGCTCCCTCCCTCCTTTTCTTTTCACCCACCTCCCCACTCCTGTCCCACCCGTCAGGGGGCTCAGTCTCACCTGTTTCCAGCCCCTTTCTGCCTTTCTGAAGGGTCAGGTGTTTTGTCCCTTGGTCCCCAGGTTTTATATTTGAGTGTACAAATATCTCCATGGGAACACAGTTGCCAAGCAACCCAGACAATGGGGGAGGGGGGGGAGAGAGGAAAAGCCCTCCCCTCTTTCCTCAGCTGCCAGCCCACCCACTGGCCACAGAGTTGCCAGCCTTTAGGGAAACAAGAGATGCCAGCACCCTCCAATTGGGTGCATCTTTATTATTTGAATGCCCTTCGGCCTTCTAAGGGGACGATGGCCAAAGTCCCTGAACGGCTCACCAATAATTCAGATTTCATTTGCTGTATTGAAACACACACACACACACACACACACACACACACACACACACACACACACACTGCAATGAAAACCCCATCGTGGGGAAGAAGCAGCCGAATAAAAATTTGGCATTCCCGGTTGGTTATTTTCAAATGTGCCAACCAACGCCGTTTCCATGGGGGGCCTGGGGCTTGCAACTGTTTGTGGTGTAGGCATTATTATCTCCTGTTGCTTGCACACGCAGCCCGGCTGCATCGATGGGTTTGCGTGGGAGGGAATCGAGGAAGGGAGAAGCAGAAGGCGCTCGATGCCAGGACGAGGCAGAGACGGTTGGCAAAACAGTCTGTGGGTAATGATGGAAGAGCGGGCAGCCGGAACTCTGTGCAAAAAGGCCCTTGGCCATCAGAGATCATTTTGTTAATTGTGGTTATATTTGGTGCAAAGGAAATTGGAAACTAACTCCTTCCTTCCTTCCTCCCTTCTTTCATTCTTTCCTCACTCTCCAGCTCCTTTCATTCCTTTTCCATTCCTCTCCTTCCCTCCTCCCTCCCTTCCTTGTTTTCTCCTTCTCTTGTTCTTTTCATTCCGTTTCCATTCTTCTCCATTCATCCATCCTTTCTTCCTTCTTTCCTTCCTTCTTCCTTCCCTTCCTTCTTTCCTCCTTCTCTTGCTCTTTTCATTCCTTTTCCACTCCTCCTTCCTCCTTCCCACCCTTCTTCCTTCCCTTCCTCCCTCCTCCCCTCTCTCTCCCTCCTCCCTTCTTTCCCCCTTTTCTTGCTCTTTTCATTCCTTTTCCCCTCCTTCCCCCTCCCTCTCTCCCTCTCCCTTCCCTTCCTTCTTTCCTCCTTCTCTTGCTCTTTTCATTCCTTTTCCATTACTCTCCTCCCTTCCCCCTTCTTTTGCTCTTTTCATTCCATTTCCATTCCTCTCCATCCTCCCTCCCTCCCTCCTTCCCTTCCTTCTTTCCTCCTTCTCTTGCTCTTTTCATTCCTTTTCCCCTCCTTCCCTCTCCCTCTCTCCCTCCTCCCTTCCCTCCCTTCTTTCCTCCTTTTCTTGCTCTTTTCATTCTGCTTCCATTCCTCTCCTTACTCCCTCCCTTCCTTCTTTTCTCCTTCTCTTTTCATTCCGTTTCCATTCCTCTCCATCCATCCGTTCTTCCTTCCTCCCTCTGTTCTTCCTTCCCTTCCTTCTTTCCTCCTTCTCTTGCTCTTTTCATTCCTTTTCCCCTTCTTCCCTCTCCCTCTCTCCCTCCTCCCTTCCCTCCCTTCTTTCCTCCTTTTCTTGCTCTTTTCATTCCGTTTCCATTCCTCTCCGTCCTCCCTTCCTTCTTTTCTCCTTCTCTTTTCATTCCGTTTCCATTCCTCTCCATCCATCCGTCCTTCCTTCCTTCCTCCCTTCTTCCTTCCCTTCCTTCTTTCCTCCTCCTCTTGTTCTTTTCATTCCTTTTCCACTCCTCTTCCTTCTTTCCTCCCTCCCTTCTTTCTTCCTTCCCTCCCGCTCCCTCTTTCCCTCCTTCCTTCCCTTCCCTTCCTTCTTTCCTCCACCAATTTTTCCTTATTCCTTTTCCACTCTTCCCTCCCAGCCTCATTTCTTTTTCTTTCTTTCTTTCCTTACTCCTCCCCTCCTCCTCCCTTGATCCTTTCCTTACTTTTCATCCCCTCCCTCCCTTCCCTCCAGCACCCATAACTTCTGAAGGCCATGACTGGTTAATTGCTTTCACTGTTAGGAAATTCCTCCTAAATTCTAGGTTGCTTCTCTCCTTGATTAGTTTCCATCCATTGCTTCTTGTCCTCAGGCACTTTGGAGAATAGCTTGACTCCCTCTTCTTTGGGGCGGCCCCTCAAATAGTGGAAGACTGCTATGATTTCCGCAGATGGCTTTGTTAATGCCACCGTAAAAGTCAGCAAAGCAATTGGAGATGATTTATCCCAAATATTGACAGTGATGGACTCGGTTAATTTACCGGTTTTAACAGCGAAAGAGTTCAAGACAGATGATTGGGCTGATTGGCAAGATTCCTGGAGAAATGTCTAAATATGGGGGGATTTGCAGACGAGGCAGACGTGAAACCCATTGCATGAATCATCTCTGCATTCATGGGCTTCACACCGTTAGCTTTAATGAGACCATTAGCGCAACCTTCCCACATCCCCCGCTCTCAAATTAAACTGGAGTTTTAAATTCCAATTTTCCATCTCTAACATCGTTAATAAAGAGACACCAGGATGAATTGTTGGCTGGTTGGCAGCGAGGCCTAGGGGCTTATGCAGAGCGCCCCCAAGGGGGTGTATCTGTTGTCCTAACTTCGTTTTTTTTACGACCTTGAATTAGGGTCATAAGTCGAAGACTACCTCAATCTTCCTCTGCCCATGAATCCCTTTGCTCCATGGTATTGAAACAGTAGAAGTTTGTAAAAAGAAAAATAATCAAGGAGCTAAATAGAATTAAGGTAGATTTTTTTTTAAAAAAAATCTGGCCTATAAATGAGCCAAGGTGATAAACATATAGTATCTAATACATCTTCCTCCTCCTGTTTTCCCCACAGCAACAACCCTGTGAGGTGGGTTGGGCTGAGAGAGAATGACTCATCCAAAGTCCCCCCAAGCTGGCTTTCATAGCTAAGGCAGGACTAGAATTCATGATCTCCTGGTGATTGGCCCAAAATCACCCATTCAGTTTTCATGCCTAAAGTGGGGCTAGAACTCACCGTCTCCTGGTGATTGGCCCAAAATCATCCCGCTGGCTTTCATGCTTAAGGCAGGACTAGAACTCATGATCTCCTGGTGACTGGCCCAAAATCACTCAGCTGGCTTTCATGCCTAAGGCAGGACTAGAACTCACCGTCTCCTGGTTTCTAGCCTGGTACCTTCATCACGAGCCCAAACTGGCTCCAAGAAATTTATTTTATTTAAACATTTTATTTATTTTATTCCAACCCAAGGACCGGCCCATAGATTTCCACTGCTCTCCTCTCCTCTGCCTTTTGCGCATTTGTGCGTCAGGCACTGGACCCAGCTGTTCTTCCTCTTCCGTATCAGCCACCTCCAGACCTGGGGGCTGTTGACACTCCATCTGAGGGCTGACGGATGTCCCAGGCTCCGGCTCTCTCCCTCTCTCTCTCTCTCTGCCAACTCCATTCCCTCTTCCCGCTTGGAGCTCTCAGGTTGCCTTGAAGCTAACTCTGATTCCCACGCCTCCTCCTCCTCTGATTCGGCTGCTGGAGTGGCCGGCAGCTGACAGGCCACAATAGGACCTCTGAAAAAGGCACCTAATTCCTGAATACATTTTTGGATGCTCGAGAACTAAAAAGGGAGAGCCATAGCAACTCTGTTTTAGCAACAGCCAAAATTGTTGTGAGCTAATTGTAATCCCCCTGAGATAAATGCAGGGATGGGCTGCTGGAGGTTTGTAGGGGTTCGGGAGAACCTCTAGCTAAGATTCTGTGCAGTTTGGAGAACCCGCAAATCCCACTCCTGGCTGGCCCCGCCCCTCCCGCCCCACCAGTGGTGGGTTTCAAAAATTTCTACTACCGGTTCTGTGGATGTGGCTTGGTGGGTGTGGCATGGCTTGGTGGGCGTGGCAGGGGAAGGATACTGTAAAATGTCCATTCCTACCCCACTCCAGGGGAAGGTTACTGCAAAATCCCCATTTCCTCCCGATCAGCTAGGGCTCTGGAGGCAGAGAATAGATGGGGGCGGGGCCAGTCAGAATTTTTACTACCGGTTCTCTGAACTACTCAAAATTTCCACTATCGGTTCTCCAGAACTGGTCAGAACCTGCTGAAACCCACTTCTGCACCCCACCCCTCCCAGGAATCCCCGCATGGCCCATTTTGGCTGCAGGTAAGTGCAGGGCGCATACAGCGGCTCGGGGAAGGCAAAAACCGGGCCTACCAGAAGTTTGGGAAGGCCTCCGGAGGGTCTCTGGAGCATGGGGAATCCGTTTTCACCTTTCCGGGGGCTCGAGAAAAGCCTCCAGAGCCCGGGGAGGGCATAAATGTCCCCCCTGCCATGGTGCAGGAGGCCAACTAGGCTATGGTGGCCATGCTGGGTAGGCATGGCCACCATGGCCATGCCTACCCAGCAACCAGGCACAGAACCCTTTGCTAAAAATTTTGAAGCACGCCGCTGGATAAATGTCCGGTTAATTTCTTGATTAGACTGTTCCCAAGTCCTTAGGACCTTCTCAAGATGTTGTTCACTATAGTCTGTGAACTGCACCATAAAATCACCTGGACTACCGAAAGTCCCTGAAGGCAGGGCAAGAAGCCACGGATGGAATGTAGTCAAGGAGAGAAGCAACTGAAAACTAAGGAGAAATTTCCTAACAGAACAATTAATCATTGGAACAACTTGCCTCCAGAAGTTGTGGGTGCTCCATCACTGGAAGTTTTCAAGAAGAGTTTGGACAACCATTTATCTGAATTGGCAGAGGGCAGGGGTCAGCCACCTGCGGCTCTGGAGCCGTACGTGGCTCTTTCACCCCTCTGCTGCGGCTCCCTGTTACTCAAAATATACGTCACAACCGCCAATGTGTGACACCTGCCGGTACGCGATTTATTGAGCTTTTCAACCCCCGGTAGGCCAACCATGGATAAATCCAAGAAAAGAAAAGTTTCAGAAGAAAACAGAACATTTCATTCAACTACATGTGCTAGTTTTGTGGCCGCTCAAGAAATGGTCAGGTCACGGGAAGGGTTTGGCGGTTCCCGGTGTTTTCTGTGGGAAACGGGTCCAAATGGCTCACTGAGTATTTAAGGCTGCAGACCCCTGCTATATGATTTCCTGCTTGGGGTTGGATTAGAAGATTTCCCAGATCCCTTCCAACTCCGTTATTCTGTCATCATATCACAATTCTGGAAATGTTCAAATTCAAATTCAAACCTTTATTGTCAGAGTACAACATGTGTACTACGAGACTGGCTGAGCCTCCCTTTGTGCGCCCCCTCCCCAACATAATACAACTCACAGGGAAAGACATAAAAAAAAGAGAGAAAGAGAGCAGAGCGCTGGAAATATTTTTTTTTTAAATAATGCATTTTATCGATTGCTTCTCATCCCAGTTGACCGAGCATCCTGAGATGCACATGGAGCTTTTATCTTTGCTTTCCGTGGCTTACATTTTGTTTTTGACGTCGTTTTGGGTTTCGCTATTGATTATTTTGCATTTTGCTCTGTTTTGTTTTTCTCGGTTTGATACTGTTCGAGCCCAGTGGAATAGGGGTGGACTATAAGAACGGCAAATAAAGGAAAAGCAGAGAGTAGAATGAAACAAAATAAAGTAGAAAAGAACTGAGCCTGGAGGAACTGAAATGAAATTCAGCAACTATCAACTCTGCCTACAGCCGGCACCAAAGCTGCAATTTAGTGAGGATGGATGGATCTTCCAATTAAAAGCAATTGAAGGCTTGGCTGCACACTTCTGATTCAACAGTTCCAAAGAGACAAACAAACAAACACACATACACACACACATACACATACACAGAGAGAGAGAGAGGGAGAGAAACACATCCTATATTTTAACGTATGCCTTGAGATTGGGGCAAAATGTCTGCAAAGAGTTAAAACTTGTAAACAATTTTAGAGAATAGCTGCCCGACCAATAGCAATTTTTTGCAAACAATCCTGTTGTTAGCACAACAACCCTGTGAGGTGGGTTGGGCTGAGAGAGAGAGAGAGAGAGAGAGAGAAGCCAAATTCACCCAGTTGGCTTTCATGCCTAAACTGGCAGTAAAACTCCTGGAAATTGATCCCAAATCACACATCCCTAAGGTGGAACTAGAACTCACCATCTCGTAATTGACCCAGAGTCACCCAGTGGGTTTTCATGCCTAAGCAGGGGTGGGATTCAATTCGTGTAACCACTGGTTCACTGAGTATGCACTTCCTAAACAGGTAGTTCTCGACCTATGACAATAATTGGACCAGACTTTCCATTGCAATACAAGGCAGTTGTTAAGTGAATCATGCTCAATTTTACATTAAGTGAATCACTGCAGTTAGAATAGAATGAATAGAATAGAATAGAACAGAAAAGAACAGAACAAGAGTAGAGTAGAGTAGAGTAGAGTAGAGTAGAGTAGAGTAGAGTAGAGTAGAGTAGAGTAGAGTAGAGTAGAATAGAGTAGAATAGAATAGAATAGAATAGAATAGAATAGAATAGAATAGAATAGAATAGAATAGAATAGAATAGAGGAGCGGAGCGGAGCGGAGCGGAGCAGAATAGAAGAATAGAATAGAATAGAATAGAATAGAATAGAATAGAATAGAATAGAATAGAATAGAATAGAATAGAATAGAATAGAATAGAATAGAATAGACGAATGTGCAAAGATGGACAGATTATCTATGGAAATGAAGGAGAAGGAGGACACAGAGTACTATTTAATATGGAATAAATGGTATTCCTGGCTGGAGCGTAAACATAAAACTTAAGGGATGTTTTTGCTATGAGTTCAAATTGTAAATAGAAATCAAGATAATTTAAATAAAGATGTAAGTTTAAGATAGAGATATTTAGAAGTAGAATTTGTAAAGTAGTTAAATAGGTTAGAGATACCGATGCAGAAAAATTGTTATTAGTATTGAAATTTTGATATGTTTATTTTTGGTTGTGTGTATATGTATGTATGTATGTATGTATGTGTGTGTGTGTGCGTATCTATATCTATATCTATATCTATATCTATATCTATATCTATATCTATATCTATATCTATATCTATATCTATATCTATATCTATATCTATATCTATATCTATATCTCTATCTATCTATCTATCTATCTATCTATCTATCTATCTATCTATCTATCATCTATCTATCTATATTTGGGGGGGGTTTTCATGGGGTTTTTTGTGTATTATGTTTCTGTTTTGTACTGTGTATTTTAATCTTTGGAAATTTAATAAATATTATTTTTTTTAAATCGAATCGAATCAAATCGAATCAAATCAAATAGAATAGAATAGAATAACAGAGTTGGAAGGGACTTTGGAGGTCTTCTAGACCAACCCCCTACTTAGGCGGGAAACCCTACACCACTTCAGACAAATGGTTATCCAACATCTTCTTAAAAACTTCCAGTGTTGGAGCATTCCCAACTTCTGGAGGCAAGATGTTCCACTGATTAATTGTTCTCACTGTCAGGAAATTCCACCTTAGTTCTAGGCTGTTTCTCTCCTTGATGAGTTTCCACCCATTGCTTCTTGTCCTGCCCTCAGGTGCTTTGGAGAATAGCTTGACTCCCTACTCATCTTTGTTGCTTTTCTCTGCACTCTAGAGTCTCCACATCTTTTTTTAACATCGTGGCAACCAAAACTGGATGCAATATTCCAAGTGTGGCCTTACCAAGGCATTATAAAGTTAAACGAATCACGGGCCGTTAAGCAAATTCAGCTTCCACTGTTGACTTTGCTAGAGGTTTGGCGGGAAGGTGACAAGTGGCAATCACATGAGCACAGGATGCTGTAACCATCATCAATATATGCTTGTTGCCAAGCAACTGAATTCTGAAGATGGGACCGTTGTGATGCTGCAAAGCTCATAAGTGCAAGGAGCAGTGTTGAGTTATTATTATTTTTTTACTGCCCTTGTAATTTTCAACAGTTGCTAAATGAATTGTGAGTTGAGGACTGTATGCAGAGGGATAGTCGTAAGTGATTTGTTACTGATTAAAATTTTAAGAAAGGATATTAGGAATTCTCCTGCCAATCCCCCCACCACCCACCCACTTTGGTCTCTTAGAAACAGAACACACAGATTATTTGCCTCAGTTATTACACTTTCAATTATTATTATTTTTCTGAGTCGTACATTTTTATTTTACCCCCAAAAGATGGTTTGGATAGTTAAGAAGTTAAATGTTTCCTTTCTATGGGTGTCTAAATAGAATCCTTCATTGTATACATTCTACCCCCTGTTGGTGAAATGTAGTTTATGATTTTCTCATTTTGTCCTACAGCATAAATTGTTTTACAGGTGATTTAACAACCTCTGTTTTTTGTTTTTTTTTAATTTGATTTATATGCCACTCTTCTCCGGAGACTCAGGGCAGCTTACAATGCATTAAGCAATCGCCTTCATACTTTTGTATATTTTTATACAAAGTCAGCTTATTGCCCCCACAAACTGGGTCCTCAATTTACCTACCTTAGAAAGGATGGAAGGCTGACTCAACCTTAAGCTTGGTGAGATTCGAACTTACAGTAATTGCAGACAGCTGGTGTTACTCACAGTGCTTTTAGTCTGCTGAGCTATCCAGGCTCCGGGTTTAAATTTGACTATTCAAATTTACAACAGCAGTGAAAAAAGTAACTTTATGAGCTGATTTTTCACACTTACGACCGTTGCGGCATCCCCATGGTCATCAAATTCAGATGCTTGGCAACTGACTCATATTTATGACGGTTGCAGGGTTCCAGAATCATTTGAGACTTTCTGACAAGCCAAGTCAATGGGGGAAGCCAGATTCACTTAACAACCGTGTTACTAACTGAACAAATGCAGTGATTCGCTTGACAACTGTGGCAAGAAGGGTCATAAAATGGGGAAAACTTCACTTAACAACTGTCTCGCTTAGCAAAAGAAATGCGTTATATTTTGGCAGTAATAACCCCATGTTAAGACCTAGAATTTCTTCAGCTTTCCCAACTATTGTAGGGAATTAATTTTATACTAGAACAATTTTCATCCAAATATTTTAACGGTGAACACCAGAAGTGTTTTGGTGTTTTTCTGTGTGTGAGATGAACGGTTCAGTGTATTCTCCCATTTCAATCTTAGTTGTGCATATTTGTGTGTAAAGGAAGCTGCATGGTGCCGACCTTTTGCAAATTTCTGTTGTTAAGTGAGACATTGTTTAAGTGAGTTTTGCCCCATTTTACCACAGTTTCTTGCCACAGTTGTTAAGGGAATCACGGTGGTTGATAAGCTAGTAACATGGTTGTGAAGTGAATCTTACTTCCCCATTGATTTGATTTGATTTGATTTATTAGATTTATATACCGCCCTTCTCCTTGCGGACTCAGGGCGGTGAACAGCCAGATAAAAAACAGTACATAAAAGTTAAAAATTTTTAAAAACCCATATAAACTTTGGCTGAGATTAAAACAACTAAATATTTAAAATACCACAACCCTACAATACAAAAGATCTTAAAAATTCAACAGGGGTCAGGCTAGACTGGCGAGCTGGAAAAGATAAGTTTTTAGGGCCCGACGAAAAGTCCGGAGGTCGGCAATTGTTCTCAGTTCCGGAGGAAGATCGTTCCAGAGGGTAGGGGCTGCCACAGAGAAGGCCCTCCCCCTGGGGGTTGCCAGCCGGCATTGTTTGGCTGACGGCACCCTGAGGAGGCCCTCTCTGTGGGAGCGCACCGGTTGGCGGGAGGCTATTGGCGGCAGAAGGCGGTCCCGTAAGTACCCTGGTCCTAAGCCATGGAGCGCTTTAAAGGTGATCACCAACACCTTGAAACGCACCCGGAAGTCCACCGGCAACCAATGCAGCTCACGCAGGAGAGGTGTCACGTGGGAGCGTCCCGTCGCTCCCATTGATTTTGCTTTTGCAAAAGGTGATCGATCACCTGACCTGAGGACACAATAACGGTCATAAGTATGAACCAGTTGCCAAGCATTTGTATTTTGATCACAAATAGAAGAGAATCACAGAGTTGGAAGGGACCTTGGAGGTCTTCTAGTCCAACCCCCTGCTTAGGCAGGAAACCCTATACCATTCAGACAGGTGGTTGTCCAATCTCTTCTTAAAACTTTCAGTGTTGGAGGATTTACAATTTCTGGAGGCAAATTGTTCCATTGATTAATTGTTCTCACTGTCAGGAAATTTCTCTTTAGTTCTAAGTTGCTTCTCTCCTTGATGAGTTTCCACCCATTGCTTCTTGTCCTGCCCTCGGGTGCTTTGGAGAATAGCTTGACTCCCTCTTCTTTGTGGCAGCCCCCTGAGATATTGGAACACTGCTATTATATCTCCCCTAGTCCTTCTCTTCATTAAACTAGATGTACCCAATTCCAGCAAACGTTCTTTATATGTTTATATGACCATGTGATCATTGAGATGCTACAAAGGTCGTAAGTGTGAAAAATGATCATAAATCACTTTTTTCAGTGCCGTGTTAACTTAGAACGGTCCATAAATGAGCTGTAGTAAGTCGAGGACTACCTGTGGAGTGTGAAGCTGTGGAACAGGAGTCGTCTTAGATCAGGGGTCTCCCCCCTTGGCAACTTTAAGACATGTGGACTTCAACTCCCAGAATTCTCCCCTCTGGCTGGGGAATTCTGGGAATCAAAGTCCACAAGTCTTAAAGTTGCCAAGGCCGGTGAGCCCTGGTTTAGATGATCGACTCTAGAGAATTGAGAAAGCCAGGGAATAAATAGAAAGGGAAATTATTATGTGCTTCGCTGATTATATAAAGGCCTTTGATTGTGTTGATTATATCAAACTGCGTAACATACTTAGGAAAATAGTAATCGTAAAATGTCTCATTTGGCCTCATGCAAAGCCTACATTCAGGATATTCTCATCAGCCGATGAAATCAAGAGGAAAGTCTATCAAAAAAACAATCCACCCTAACCATGTGCTCCATTACCAAAGTAACAACCCAACTGCCCACAAAAGGAATTGTGTAAGAACATTATTCAGATGAGCACAAATTCATTGCAATCAAATGAAGTGTTAATACTACTTTATAATGCCTCGGTAAGGCCACACTTGGAATAATGCATCCAATTTTGGTCGCCATGATGTAAAAAAGATGTGGAGACTCTAGAAAGAGTTCAGAGAAGAGCAACAAAGATGATTAGGGGACTGGAGAATAAAACATATGAAGAACGGTTGCAGGAACCAGGTATGTCTCGTTTAATGACAAGAAGGACTACGGGAGACATGATAGGAGTCTTCCAATATTTAAGGGGCTGCCACAAAGAAGAGGGAGTCCAGCTATTCTCCTGAAGGCAGGAGAAGAAGCTATGGGTGGAAACTAATCAAGGAGAGAAGCAATTTAGAACTGAGGAGAAATTTCCTGACGGTGAGAACAAGTAAATGAGTGGAAGTTGCCTCCAGAAGCTGTGAATGCTCCAACACTGGAAGTTTTTCAGAAGATGTTGAAGAACGGTTTGTCTGCAATGGTATAGGATTTCTTCCTAAGCAGGGGGTTGGACTAGAAGACCTCCAAGGTCCCTTCCAACTCTGTTATTCTATTCTATTCTATTCTATTCTATTCTATTCTATTCTATTCTATTCTATTCTATTCTATTCTATTCTATTCCATTCCATTCCATTCCATTCCATATTTTCTGTTCTGTTCTGTTCTGTTCTGTTCTGTTCTGTTCTGTTCTGTTCTATTCTATTGCTGCTTATTTATTTATTTATTTATTTATTTATTTATTTATTTATTTATTTATTTATTTATTTATTATGCAATTTATATGCCGCCCTATCTCCAAGGACTCAGGGCGTCTCACAACAGTAAAAATGCACATTTCTCATTAAAACGATATAAAATTAAAAATCCAATTTAAAACAATTTAAAATTCATTAAGAAAACCCCGCCATCAGTCCAGACTGTGGAACAACCAGGTCTTCAAATCGCGGTGGAACGAACGAAGGTCAGGAGCCATCTGGAGCTCCAAAGGAAGTTGGTTCCAGAGGGTGGGTACGCCCACAGAGAAAGCTCTCCCCCTGGGGGTCGCCAGCCGACACTCTCTGGCTGACGGGACCCTGAGGAAGCCCCCTCTGTGGGAAAGCACCAGGTGATTGGGGATTGTCGCTGGCTGCAGGGGGTCCGACAAATATCCCAGGCCTAGGCCATGAAGGGCTTTATAGGTAATAACCAGCACCCTGAACCTCACCCGAAAGGCAACCGGTAACCAATGCAGGTCGCGCAGGAGGGGTGTAACATGGGAGTGTCGGGACCCTCCCATCACAACCCGCACAGCCGCAACTGAAGCATTCGGCTGGTGTTCAAGGGCAGTCATAGGTAGAGAGTGTTGCAGTAGTCAAGACGGGAGGTGACCAGCGCATGAGTAACAGTGCGTAGGGCATCTTGGTCCAAGTAAGGGTGCAACTGGCGCACAAGGAGGACCTGGGCAAATGCCCCCCTGGTCACGGTCGTTACATGATCTTCCAGAGACAACGGGCACCAAACACTGAGAGCACCAAGAACTCCACAAATTTAGAATTCTTGTATCACTTTTGGATGGGCTTGATTTAAAGGAGTTATCGACTGATCCATTGTTTTATTATCCTTTTTTGATATTTTGCAGCATGTTGTAGTTAAAGGTAGTCCTGGACTTACAACAGTGACTGTTCAAAGTTACACCCGCACTGAAAAAAATGACTCGGGACTGTTTTTCACACTTACGACCATTGTAGCATCCCCACAGTCAAGTGAATAAAATTTGGAGGCTTGTCAACTGACTCGTATGTCTGACAGTTGCAGTGTCCTGGGGGTCCTTTTGCGACCTTCTGACAAGCAAAGTCAATGTGGATTCACTTAACAACTGTGTTACTAATGTAAGAACTGCAGTGATTCACTTAACAACGGTTGCAAGAAGGGTCGCAAAAGACGGCAAAATGTGGTTAACAAATGTTTCACTTAGCAACAGAAATGTTGGGCTCAATTACAGTCACGAGTCAAGGACTACCTATATAAAATGCTTCAATTTCCTTTTTATCCATTTTATTTAATTTGGGTTAATTTACACACTTCAGTTGACAGGGGGATTAATGCAATTAGGAGGACGACAGAAAAAAGGAGGGTGAGATTAAACAAATTAGGCTTCATGGATGACTTAGTGTAGCCTTCCATAAAGGTAAAAGCCCAGGTTCAAGCATCAATGCAACATGCATAGAAAAAAGGAAGAACTGCGTGAGACGATAAAGAGAATATGGGCATCTTGTCTGGCAAAAACGTACAAATCTTTTTCGAATCTTCAATTATTGCATTGGCTTTGAATGAAAAGGTTTAATGAAAAGAAGGACTAGGGGTGACCCGATAGCAGTGTTCCAATATTTGAGGGGTTGCCACAAAGAAGAGGGAGTCCACCTATTTTCCAAAGTACCAGCGGGCAGAGCAAGAAGCAACGAACGGAAACTAATTAAGGAGAGAAGCAACCTAGAACTAAGGAGAAATTTCCTGATAGAACAATTAATCTTGCCTCCAGAAAAAAAAGCTTGCCTCCAGACGAACACTGGAAGTTTTTACAAAGAGATTGGACAACCATTTGTCTGAAATGGTATAGGGCAGTGATGGATAACCTTTTTGCCATCGCATGCCAAAAGGTGGGGGAGTGCGGAGTGGTCGCACGTGTGCGTGCCCACACCCCTAATTCTATGCGCCCTGCCCTCTCACGCATGCACGCGTGACCCCCCCCATGCTCCCCTTGCTTTTGACATGTGATGGCTCGGTGGCCTGGTAGGCCTGTTTTTTTGCCCTCCCCTGGCTCCAGAGGCTTTCTAGGAGCCTGGGGAGGGCGTAAACAACCTTCCCCACCCACTGGAGGCTCTCTGGAGGCGGGAAACAACCCATTTGCCAACTTCCGGTCGGCCCAGAAGGCCCAAAAATCAACTGGCCAGCATGTGCATATGTGCTGGTGCTGAGCTAGGGCAAAGCACACGTGTCCACCAATATGGCTCTGCGTGCCACCTGTGGCACGCGTGCCATAGGTTCGCCATCACAGGTATAGGGCTTGAGCAAGGGGTTGGACTAGAACAGGGGTGGGCAAATGTGGCTCTTTTAGAACCTGTGGACTTCAACTCCCAGCTTGGCTGGCTCAGGAATTCTGGGAGTTGAAGTCCACAGGTTGTAAAAGACATTTGCCCACCCCTGGACTAGAAGACTTCCTATTCTGTTCTGTTCTGTTCTGTTCTGTTCTGTTCTGCTCTCTCTGCTCTGCTCTGCTCTGCTCTGTTCCGTTCCGTTCCGTTCCATTCCATATTCTGTACTCTATTCTAAATTCTATTCTATCCCTTATTCCTTAGTCTTCTGTTCTGTTCTGTTCCATTCCGTTCCATTTCTTTGATTACAAAGTGTTAACATATTTAAATTTAGTAGCCAGAACAGTGGGGATTATATAATGATCCAGAACACACAGTTATAGTTGATTGATTGGAGCATACTGGCTCCTGCATGAGGCAATCTGTGCTGTGATTGGTTGCTGGGTGTAAAAGGGGGAGTTTCCCTTTTTCCCGCCTTTTTGTTCTGTGTGTTCGCTCTGTATTCTGTTCTGTGATTTACCTCACGATTTACCTCATGATGTACTGAGGTGCTGACTGTCTTTTTGGCGGTAAACATAGCTGTCAAATGTCTTTATTTGTATAAAACTGCATGTTCGTGTCAGCATCTCTGACTTTCATTTGGACACCCGCTGTGCAATTCCCTGACACAAAGGTTCTCATGTGAGGCAGCAACAGATTAGTTAATGAACCATAAAAATGGTGTAGAAATGCCAGTAACTTGTCACTAACGCCAGTCAGTGTGCATGCCATAATATAGTGTTAAAATGAAACTGTTGGCAAAGATAGCCAAGGGGGTCAAAAAAGTCAAAATGGCTACCATCCTGACCTCTAACAATTCCCTCCCACCCACCATGGATGTTTTAGGCCATGTCCTTGTGACTTACAAGTCAGTCCTTGATTTACAACTAGTCATTCAAAGTTAAAATGGCACTGAAAATAGTGACTTATGACTGTGTGAAAACTCAGGACCATTGCAGCATCTTCATGGTTTCCGTGATCAAAATTCAGACCCTTCGCAACTGAGTCATATTTATGATGGTTGCATTGTCCTAGGTCAGGGGTCTGCAACCTGAAACACTCAAAGAGCCATTTGGACCTGTTTCCCACAGAAAAGAAAACACCGGGAGCCACAAAACCCTTCCCGTGCCTGACCATTTCTTGAGCGGCCACAAAACTAGCATATGTAGTTGAATTAAATGTTCTGTTTTCTTCTGAAACTTTTCTTGGATTTATCCATGATTGGTCTACTGGGGATTGAAAAGCTCAATAAATCGTATGCTGGTGGGTGTCGCACATTGGTGATTGTGACACATATTTTGAGTGATAGGGAGCCGCAGCAGAGGGGTGAAAGAGCCACATGCGGCTCCAGAGCCACAGGTTGCTGACTCCTGTCCTAGGTTCATGGAATCCCCTTATGGGACCTTCTGGCAAGCCAAGTCAATGGGAAGCCTGACTCAATAATCATGTGACTACCTTTACAAGTGCAGTGATTCACTTAACAACAAGGGCAAGAAAGGTTGTAAAATGGAGCAAAACTCACTGAACAAATGACTCACTTAACAATGGGACTTTGGGGCTCAATTGTGATCATATGTTGAGGACTACCTGAAATCTTTGACGCCTTTCTATGTGCCTGAATCTCTAGCTAAAACAATCAAAAGATGTTTCATTTCACAAAGCCTCTCTTCATTTCACAACGTCACTCCTAGCGTGACATTGCATGTGAAAGGTAGAATTGTGCAACTGTATTCACTATTGTGCATTTTCGACCAGCAGTGCTAGTGTGAACAATCTTAGCCAAGAGATTTGTCAGCTCCCCCTCCCAGGTCTATGACAATTCATCATGGCTAACTCACCATGGCAGCTCGCCATGGCCACGTTGCCATGGCCAACTCATCATCGCCAACTTACGATGGCCAACTCATCATGGCCAACTTTGCCATGGCCAACTCATAACCAGCTTGTCATGGCCAACTCATCATGGCCAACTTACTATGGCCAACTCATCATGGCCAACTTGCCATGGCCAACTCATTATGACCACCTTGCCATGGCCAACTCATCATGGCCAACTCATCATGGCCAACTTACCATGGCCAACTCATCATGCCCAACTTGCCATGACCAACTCATTATGCCCAACTTGCCATGACCAACTCATTATGCCCAACTTGCTATGGCCAACGCAACTTGTCATGGCCAACTTTGCCATGGCCAACTCGCTGCAGGATAACTCAGCACATTCAATTCACTGCAGGATAACTTGCTGCAAAGCCAGAGTTACACTAATATCAAAGAAATGGTGGAATAGAAACATTAAAGAAATGATGCAAAAGAAGGGACAGAATGAAATGCGAATAGCAAAAATTAAAATATTTTTTATTTACTTTAAATAATTATATAGAATGGTTAAATTGTCCAGCAGTGAGTTGTCCCACAGCGAATGGGCCACGGTGAGTTGTCCTGCATCAAGTTGGTTGTGGTTGTTGTGGTCCGCCAGCAGCCTGAGGAGCTGGCAGAGGAGTCGGACAGCAATGAGGCTGAGGAAGAACATGGGCCAGTCCTGGAGGCTGGGGAAGGTCTGGATGAGGGCTCTGCATCAGAGGCAGAGATGGGGCCAGGGCCATCGGGGAGTGATGTGCGGACTTCAGAGCCTCCAGAGGCTGATAGTAGAGAGATAGAGGAACAGGAGGAGCATGTTCCTAGTGCACATATGAGAAGAACTGCCAGAAGGCAGGAGCAGCTATTGCAGAGAAGACGACTCGGGAGTAGGGCCAAGAGATGATTGGCCCCTCTCATAAGGCTTAAAAGACCAGCAACGGCTCTTGGCCTCTTTGCCGGAAAACAAGCACTGAGAGATTTGCTCCGTGTTTGGATGTATTTCTTTCTTGTCAGCGTCTTCTTGTCAGCGCCTTTGGCAGTTTGCCTAATTATCCCAAGGTCAGAGATAAACTGAAGAATGGTGTTTTGAGAATGGTGTTTTGCTTTCATTTAATTTGGGATACACTGAGAATGAGTTCATTCTCAGCTGTTTTAATAGAATCTGTTTGTTTTTTGGAACTGTTTTGCATTTAATATTAACTACGTGGGCCTGGGTCACAACAGTGGGTGTGTTGTCCCATTCCGCCCCTTCCTGTGCATTGAAGCTTTGCTTACCAGGAAAGATAAGGAAAAAGCTATTGGCACTATCGCCTGCTCAAAAATTGTATTTGTTCCTCATTACTAAGCCAACGGAGCTGATGCATAATACATGGCTTCAGAAGGAAATGCTCACCCATACAGGCTTCCTTGAAAACCATAAAGCCATGTCTTGGTGAGTTTTGGCTGGGGTGCCACATGCACAACTACCTTTGTTTTAGCCCACCTTTGCGCTAAAGTTGGCTTTGCAAGCCAATACAGGTAGTCCTCGAGTTATGACCACGATTCAGCCCAAAATTTACATTAGTAACCCGGTGGTTAAGTGAATCTGGCTTCCCCATTGATTGCAACCATCATTAATACGGTAAGAACCAGTTGCCAAGAATCTGGATTTTGATCATGTGACCGTGGAGAGGCTGCAATGGATGTAAGTATGAAAAACAGGCATAAGTCACTTTTTTCAGTGCCATTGTAACTTTCAACGGTCACTAAATGAACTGTTGTAAATTGAGGACTACTTATATACTATTGGCTATTCCTCCTTAATGTGGGAATGTCTATGTAGATTCTCAGTCATCCAGGTCATGGTTGTCCTAAAGGTGCTTTTTGAAGAGGCAACTGGACTTCCTTGGTTTTTCCTGGAAGATGTTTCCTTCTCATCCAAGAAGCTTCTTCGGTTCTGACTAAATGGTGGAGAATGGATGGATTTATATTCCTCGCAATCATCTGGTTGTTAGCACTCTTTCTGAGAGTGCATGAATGTTGCGTTGGTTGACAATATTCAACCTATATGTGCACTTTGAACCCAAGAATACACCAAGGAAGAAGCTTGTCCACCCCAAAGATAAAACACCCAGACACAAACTGAACTATGTGACATTCACAGTGCAATGCAATGAGACATGCAGATCTGTACAATGGAGAAACAAAACAACCACTTCAAAAATGCATGGCACAACATAGGAGAATCAATATAGCAGGACAAGATTCAGGATTCCATATGCATTCCTGCGTACCTTCGAGACTGACTTCTGCCAACAGTAGCCTCCCACCGGCCAGTCCGCTCCCACAGAGAGGGTCTCTTCAGGGTGCCATCAGCCAAGTTATGTTGGCTGGTGACACCCAGGGCGAGGGCTTTCTCTGTGGGAGCCCCTGCCCTTTGGAATGAACTGCCCCCTGAAATGCATAAGATCTCCGACCTCCGTGTATTTCGCTGTGCCCTCAAGACCCTGCTGTTCCGCCAGGCTGGGCTATCAATGTAATGATTTTAAATTGGGTGTTTTAAATTTGGGGTTTTATATTTGAGCCTAAATTATTTAATATTTTTAATTATTTTTAAATTCAGGTTTGTCTTTGTGCTTTTAATAGGCTGTATACCGCCCTGAGTCCTTCGGGAGAAGAGCGGAATAATAATAATAATAATAATAATAATAATAATAATAATAATAATAATAATAATAATAATAATAATGAAAGTTTTAGAGAATGAGAAACTCAAGATCTTGTGGGACTTTAGGATTCAGACGGACAGGCACTTGGTCCACAACACACCTGACATAACGGTAGTTGAAGAGAAAAAAATATGGTTCATTGACATTGCAATACCTGGTGATGCACGGATTGAAGATAAGCAGCAAGAAAAAATCACAAAGTACCGGGACTTGCAAATTGAAGTTGAGCGACTGTGGAAAAAGAAATCATGTGTTGTTCCGATTGTAATTGGAGCCCTTGGAGCAATACCCAAAGGGCTACCCCACTATTTAGAAATTCTAAATTTACCGGACTTGAACATTTTGACTCTACAAAAAACCACCTTACTCGGAACAGCTTACATCCTCCGACGATACCTTAACAGTTCCTAGGTCTTTGGTTAGGACTCGAGCTGCTGAGCTATTAACCAGCCTCAAAGACTGTGGATCTCACTACAGATTAACCAATAATAATAATAATAATAATAATAATAATAATAATAATAATAATAATAATTTGAAAGACAAAGGCTACTCTTTTGAAGATAGTGAAGCCCACACTCTAGACAACCCTAATCTAGCCCTAGCCCTAGCCCTAGCCCTAGCCCTAGCCCTAACTCTAACCCTTTTCGTAATTCCCTTTACTTTTCATGACTCCCTTTATTTACTTCGCCTAAATAGTTTTTGTCATTCTGCATAATGCATAATGCCTAGATGTTATATACCAGGGGCCACCAACCTTTTGGGCCTCAGGGACCACTAAATTCATAATTTTAAATCCTGCGGACCACTAATATGATCTGTCTAATGACCGGCTGGGTGGGCATGGCTAGGTGGTCATGTGACTGAGTGGGCGTAGCCAACTCGATGTCACTCACATTGAGGGGCGCCTCGCCAGCCTCTAGTCAGCCCTCCCCTCCCAGTCACTCCTTGTCTCCCCACCCGGGCTCCTTAGGGCCCCAAGAGGAAGCAGTTGCTGGAGCTTAAGCAGCCACCATGAGAAAGAGTTGGCAAAACAGCTCAGTTCAAATTGGATCTGAACGAGAAGGAGGCTCAGCAGAAGCACCTCACTGAAGACTATGAGCATAGGCTTTCCAAGCAGAGGGAAGACCTGCGGGAGTGCAAGGCCAGGTACCGGTGCCTGGAGGCTCAGTGGGCTGAGATGGTCAGCCAGTTCCAGGCCATGATGCTGTCCCACTGGAACAAGGCCTCTTCGCCACCAGTGGCACTTCCCTCCAGCCTTCACCCAAAGCCCTGAACCAGGAAGCCGAAGCAGACCCCAAGTCAAAATTTCTCCCCCCCTCTGACCCACACAAAAAGACCCTGAAGGGGGAGACTCTCTGCAGCTACACAAATGTTCATTGCAAGTATCCATATAGTTTGAGGACCCCTGATTTAGTGCAATATAAAAAGTGCAAATACTTTTTCTGCAGATCACCAAAATTTTCTCGCGGACCACCGACCGCCGTTATATACAATGCCAAGGGGAAGTATATAGCCTATTAAAATAACACAGACATATCATTCTTTGCCTAAAAACATCACACCTTCCAAAGGTGTTTAGGCATTCTTTACAAGGCCAGCTTTTCACAATTGCCAATAACGCCAGTCATCAATAGTTTTAATTATTTAATTATTTATTTATTATTAAAATTTATATGCCGACTCGGGGCGGCTCACATAGTCAAAACAACAATAAAATTCTAAAATCCAATCCAATTTAAAAAACCCCAAATTAAAACCCCATAATTGGTCAGGGAATTTGATGAAAAAGCCATGTCTTCAGGCCAGCACGGAAAGTACGGAGATCAGGAGCTGTCCAAAGCTCGGTGGGCAATCCATTCCAGAGGGTCGGTGCAGCCTCAAACAACATCCTCATCCTGGGAGTCGCCAGCTAACATTGTCTGGCCGACAGCCCCCAGAGGAGGGCAGTTCTATGAGAACTGCCTTTAATGTTTAAAGTTTTCCAACTTTAATCATTATATCACTCTTTCAAGATAAGCAAGGTCAAGAAACAGAAGTCGCAGAAATTCTAGAAATGCAGTTTATTGAATTGCAGGCTTGATGAATAGGTTCTTGAAAGTCAGAGATTTTTTTTTTATAGCAAATACAATTGAAATGGAGTGATTTCGCGCTTCTTTCTGAGCCATTCGTCTTTCTCATCTGAGCTATCTTTTTTTAAACCTCTTGTTCCCGCTTTTAACGGTTCATTGCTCCTTTCCCAAGGCCAGATCTACTTTCTTCACGCAACAACAACGATGTGGTTTTATAATTGCAAGAAATGTTTACAGCGAGCCTGTACGTGCTGCAAAGGTATTAAGGCAGCAACAGTTATTATATGATTGGCCCAGCCTTTGTGCTCAGTTCATAGGAATGACTCGTTAAACCCTTGAAAACTAAAAGTACTCAAAACCTACTGTTAGTCACGGCAAAACTTTAAGGCTGTTGACGGACCTCGTCTCATTGTCACGTCATCGTGGAGTTTTTCAAGCATTCTCCTCACGTTCTCATTCAATGTTGGCAGCCCTGAGAAAATAGCGAGAACAGTAACAAGAATCCACTTCATACTGCTTCCGTGCCCTTTCGTAACCCCTCTCCAGTTCCTTCCAGTAGGAAAACAATGGCTTTCCATACCAATTTACACTTTGACAACAGCTAATTCTCCCAAGTAAAGATCAGGGGAAAACCCCCCCCCACAAAGGTTGCATATTGCAGCCGATTTTTTGAACTGAGGGGCCAACTTTGTCCTTGGCCTGCTGCTTTATTTATTCTTGGTGGAAGGAGCTAAGGAAATTGAAGTCAAAGAGAGCAAAGATGTGAAGCAGATACCCCAACGCAGCCTTGTAGCATCAGCAAAGGTTGAGCCAAGTCATACCAACTAAGGCTGGCAACTTGAGAATCTCCATAGACAGCTGGCAACTTGGAATCTTTCTTTCTTTCTTTCTTTCTTTCTTTCTTTCTTTCTTTCTTTCTTTCTTTCTTTCTTTCTTTCTTTCTTTCTTTCTTTCTTTCTTTCTTTCTCTTTCTTTCTTTCTTTCTCTCTCTCTCTCTCTCTCTTTCTTTCTTTCTTTCTTTCTCCTTTTCTTTCTTTCTTTCTTTCTTTCTTTCTCCTTCTCTTTCTTTCTTTCTTTCTTTCTTTCTTTCTTTCTTTTTCCTTCTCTTTCTTCTTTATTTATTTATTCTTTATTTCCTACAACTATCACTAAGTGTTGTACCTTATGATTCTTGACAAGTGTATTTTTTCTTGTATGTACACTGAGAGGGTATGCACCAAGACAAATTCCTTGTGTGTCCAATCACACTTGGCCAATAAAAAATTCTATTCTATTCTATTCTATTCTATTCTATTCTATTCTATTCTATTCTATTCTATTCTATTCTATTCTATTCTATTCTATTCCATTCCATTCCATTCCATTCCATTCCTTTCCTTTCCTTTCCTTTCCTTTCCTTTCCTTTCCTTTCCTTTCCTTTCCTTTCCTTTCCTTTCCTTTCTTTTCCTTTCCTTTCCACTCCACTCCACTCCACTCCACTCCACCCACTCCACTCCACTCCACTCCACTCCACTCCACTCCACTCCACCCCATCCCATATTCTATTCTATTCTATTCTATTCTATTCTATTCTATTCTATTCTATTCTATTCTATTCTATTCTATTCTATTCTATTCTTCTATTCTATTCTATTCTATTCTATTCTATTCTATTCTATTCTATTCTATTCTATTCTATTATTCTATTCTATTCTATTCTATTCTATTCTATTCTATTCTATTCTATTCTATTCTATTCTATTCTATTCTATTCTATTCTACTCTATTCTACTCTACTCTACTCTACTCTACTCTACTCTACTCTACTCTACTCTATTTATTGGCCAAGTGTGATGACATACAAGGAATTTGTCTTTGGTGCATATGCTCTCAGTGTACATAAAAAGACAAGATACATTCATCAAGAATCATAAGGTACAACACTTAATGATAGTCATAGGGTACAAATAAGCAATCAAATCATACTAGGAAGCAATCAATATCAATATAAATTGTAAGGATACAAGCAACAAAGTTACAGTCATGCAGTCATAAGTGGGAGGAGATGGGTGACAGGAATGATGAGAAGACTAATAGTAATAATAATGCAGCCTTAGTGAATAGTTTGACAGTGTTGAGGGAATTTATTTGTATCCCATCTTTATTATTTTTACTCAAGGTGGGGAGCATACCTAGTTTCTTCATAACAATAACCCTGTGAGTTGGTTGGGGAGAGAGAGAGAGAGAGTGGGGGGGAGAGAGACTGGCCCAAAGTCACCCAGCTGGTTTTCATGGCTAAAGTGGATTAGAATCGATGAACAGTTGCAGGAACTGAGCATGGCTAGTCTAGTGAAGAGAAGGACCAGGGGAGACAGGATAACAGTGTTCCAATATTTGAGGGCTGACACAGAGAGGAGGAAGGGGGTCAAGCTATTTTACAAGGCACCCGAAGGTCAGACAAGGAACAATGGATGGAAGCTGATTAATGAGAGATTCTACCTGGAAATAAGGAGAAATTTTCTAACAGTGAGAACAATCAATCAACGGAACAGAAGTTGCCTTCAGAAGTTGTGGGAGCTTCATCACTGGAGGCTTTCAAGAAGGGACTGGACTGCCATCTGTCAGAAATGATGTAGACTGTAAAAGGAGACTGTAGGGTTTCCTGCTTGGGTGGGGGGTTGGACTAAATGACCTACAAGGTCCCTTCCAACTCTGTTAATCTGTTAGAACTTCCATTCGCCTGCTGATTGGACCAAAGTCATCCAGCCAGCTTTCATGCCTAAGGCAGGACTAGAACTCACACTCTGGTGATTGGTATAAAGTCATCCAGCTGTCTTCCATGCTTTAGATGGGACTAGAACTTCCAGTATCCTAATGACTGATCCAAAGTCACCCAGCTGGCTTTCATACCTAAGTGGGACTAGAACTCCTAGTCTCCTGGTGATGGTCTATTGGCCTGAGAATGGTTGCAGCTTCTTACAAAGAAATGGTGGAAATGAATTTGGCCAAACCATTGATTAGGAGGGGGTTTAAATGAAGACCTGTAGAGGAATGGGAATAAAAACCTTGATGAAAGATTCACACCAAGTGTGAGTAGCATCCCTCTGGGGATGTTAAACCACTCCATGAAAATCCCAAAGGTGCTTTTTCAGGGGGCAACTGAACGTTTTTGTTTTTTTCTTTTGAAGATGTTTTGCTTCTCATCCAAGAAGCTTCTTCAACTCTGACTGGATGGTGGGGAATGGAAAGATTTATATACCTTACAGACAGCAGGTCATTTGCATCCTTTCAGAGGGTCATTGAAACACTTGAAGTTTACCTGTGTCCTCAAGGTCACCTGAGTAGTGCTCCTGGTTCCTGTAGCCTGCAATTTTTTCTCTAGAAATCCATTCCTACTTCCACACCTTTCCAAGGGTGTTCATCTCAAATTGTATAGCTAAAAGTCTGTAGAGATTCTCAGTCATCCAGGTCATGGTGAGAAAATCCAGTTGCCTCCTGGGAGAACCATGACTTTGTAGGAAGTTAGCACCCACCCCTTTCCTAGTGAAATGATATATTTTGGGAAATATTAAAAAGGCAGAATATTATGTTTCCCTGGTTGAGAAATGGAAAAGCATGTTTTAAAGACGAAGCAGCTCCCACCTTCCTGCCCCACCCCTTGTTAATGGTCCAGAGGCAGAAACCCAATCCTTTGTCAAAGGACCATCATCTGCGACACAATAGGACCCATCTAGCAACAGAAACTCATTGCATGGCACCTGGGAAGATTACATCAGCCAGCAAGGCTAGCTAAGACCCCCCCCCCCCACCCACCCCCTGGGAGTCTGACAACCAATCAGGATACTCTTTCTGGGCCCCAAGAAGTTCAAAGCCAGAGAGGGCATAAAATCCAGGGACTCACTGCATCTCGCTCTTTTCTGTTAAGGAATTCAAACCATGTGATCCTGTCCACCATTAAACCATCTTTCCAAGTAGTCTCCATGTTTTCAGTGTCTTTTTCCCCACTTGGAACTGAACCCAGAAGGATATTTCTTCCTACAACATATCATATTTCATCATGTTTTATTGTCTATCCACTGATAAAATAACTCCCATATCAAATAATATTGTTTATCTTCCTGCTCTCTTATTTCAAATGTCAGTTTACTCATTTCAGCACAGTCCAGCATTTTCTTAATAATTTCTTCATCAGTAATTATCTTCTCTCCTTTCCAGTTTTTAACAAATACAACTCTAACCGCTGTTAAAATATTCACAATCAAATATTGCAATTCTTTACTGAATGTCTCTGGTAAGACCCCTAATAAAAATGTCTCTGGTTTAAAACCAATGTGTCTTTTTATCATTTTTTCCAACCACATGTGTATCTTAGTCCAATATCTCCTTGAGTCACTGCGGTTGTTAAGCTCATAACAGGGTTGTTTAGTGAATCCGTTTTCTCCATTGACTTTGCTTCTCAGAAGGTCACAAAAGATTCTGGGACACTATGACGGTCATAAATATAAGCCAGTTGCCAAGATTTTGATCATGTGACTGTAGGAAGAAATATCCTTCTGGGTTCTCCTCCAAGTGGGAAAAAAGACACTGGAGATATGGAGACTGCTTGGAAAGATGATTTAATGGTGGACAGGATCACATGGCTTGAGTTCCTGAACAGAAAAAGGGGCAGATACAAGAAGTTTTCAGGTTTTATGCTCTCTCTGGCTTTGAACTTCCTGGGGCCCAGAAAGAGTATTCTGATTGGTTGTCAGACTCCCAGGGGGTGGGGACCTTAGCTAGCCTTGCTGGCTGATGGTCACATGTGTTTCCCAGGTCACATGTGGTGAGTTTCTGCTGCTATTGTGTAGAGGACTAATCCTATCTTTGTTGGATCTTTGGCAATTCCTACTATGGCTCTGCCTGAAGGAGGTAGATCTTTGTTATGTAGAATAGACTGGCCCAGGCCTTAATGGCCCATTGACAAAGGGTGGGGGCAGGAAGATGGGAGCTGCTTCAAAACATGTTTCTCCATTTCTCATCCAGGGAAATATAATATTCTGCCTTTTTTAATATTTCCTAAAAATATTTCATTCCTCTAGGAAAGGGGCGGGTGCTAACTTCCTACATGACCATGGGGTTGTGGCAAGGGTCATAAGTCTAAAAACGGTTATAAGTCACTTTTTTCCAGTGCTGGTGTAACTTTGAATGGTTATTAAATGAACGGCTGTAAGCCGAGGACTACCTATACATAAAATACCACCCGTATATGGAGGACTACCTACATATGCATGCTATAGTGCTTGTTTCAGTGGTGAAATGCTCCCGGTTCGGACTGGATTGCCCAATCTGGTAGCGATGGTGGTGAGTGGCTTGGAGAACCAGTAGCAAAAATCCCTGGCCGATCAACAGAGGCTTTTTTTTTTTACTTTTAAAAGCATTTCTTTCTTCAGCCGAAAAAAATGCTTTTAAAAGTTAAAAAAAAAAGCCTCTGACGATGGCGCGGCTCAGCTGGGATCATCAGAGCCTTTTAAAAGCATTTTTTTTTCTGCCAAAAAAAAAAAAAGCCAAAGAGGTTGTAAAAAAAAATGCTTTTAAAAGGCTCTGATGATCCCAGCTGAGTTGCCTGATCGTCAGAGGCTGTTTTTTCTTTTAAAAGCAAAACAAACAAACAAACAAATGCTTTTAAAAGTAAAAAAAAAGTTGGCCACGCCCACCCAGTTACATTACCACCATCACCACCAAGCCACGTCCCACAGAACCGGTAGTAACGTATTTTACATTTCACCACTGGCTTGTTTGGCATTTCAACCTGCATTTTTAAAATCAATGCTTGTTTCTTTTGGAAGAAATATCCATCTGGGTTCAGTTCCAAGTGGGGAAAAAGACACTGGATTCATGGAAGTTGCTTGGAAAGGTTTGTTGATGAAAGGATCACATGCCTTGGAGATCTTGAGTGAAAAAAAAGGGCAGAGATGATGAGATTGCCTCTGTTGGGCATTGAATTTAAACTTGTATTCTGATTGGTTGTTAGACTCCCATGAGGCCATGCAGGGGCAACTCTATAGTCTGTCCTGAGTCCCAAGCTTGGTTGATTCTCGCTGGGTGATGATGTAATGAAAGGGCAATTTGGGCAATTCCTATTATGGCTCTGCTAGAAGGAGCTAGTTCTTTGTTATTTATTTATTTATTTATTTATTTATTACATGTATTTATATGCCGCCCTTCTCCCGAAGGACTCAGGGCGGCGAACACAAGTTAAGAAACATGTACAATAAAATCGCATTTTAAATCAAATAACTAATTAATGATAAATAATAAACCCAGAATCAGAGTCAGCCTATTTGCTTGAACAGCCAAGTCTTCAGCTCCCGACGAAAGGAGCGGAGATCAGGAGCCGTCCGGAGCTCGGTAGGTAATTCATTCCAGAGGGTGGGAGTTATGTAGAATAGACTGGCCCATTAATGGCCCATTGACAAAAGTGGGGGGACTGAGTTTCTGCCTCCCTTTTTAGGGAAATATTCTGCCCTTTTAATATTTCTTAAAATATCTCATATTTTCCTAGGAGAGGAATGGGTGCTAACTTCCTACATTTCCTTCTCATTGATTTAGTTGAGAGATAAAGATAACACAAAATCAGAGCAATCCAAAACATGTATCAGGTCCAGATCAATGTATCAGCAGCAGGAAAAAAAAAAGAATTAGGTTTCTGAAGAATCTAATTTCACACAGTGGAATATATTGCCCTCACTTTAGCTCACGTTGATATCCATCTCTGCCCCTCACTTTCAGGAATGATATGCCTGTTGGCCTGCTTGTCCAATTTTTTTAAAAAAAATTAATATTTGCTTTCCAGTTCATGCTTGCAAAACCATTTACGTGAGAAATGTTCATGCCGCAGCACCATAAATCAGAGCCACCGCAGAAAAATTATGAACCCGCTCTAATGAAAACCTTCTAAATTATGTGCCATCTTCAGCCTTTATATTTGCTTTTGATCAGGCTCTCATTAAGCCTGTGGTTGACGGAGGTATAAAATACTTCGTTTCATCCCTTGGATGGTATTTTTGTCAGGTAAGAAAGAAAGAAGCGGGCGAAAATTGAGAAAATTGGAACAGAGCAATAACACCAGAATGATGGTAAGATCTCCCTCCCGAATCACAGAGATAGGCAGCTATTGAACTGGCACATTGTGTCTTTACAAGCCCTTTACAAGGAATCTTACAAAGAATGCTTGGTTAGTATTTCATTACCACCCTGGATGAGTTTTTGATAAAAGACTATTATCCTTCTTTGCTACTCGGTTGAAGTTAAATAGGCACTGAGTTCTCTAGACCAGCCTTTTTTAGCCTGCCAGATGCATTTGCCTGGAATGCCCTCCAACCCAGAGAAAGAGATGGGAGGGGTCAGTCATAGGCATGATCCAACTGGAGACTGCGGTGTTGCAGAAGGCACGGCTGGCCTGTACTTTTGCAAAATCTCCAGATAGGAAAATTGCAGAGGCAGCTCTCCAAGGTGCTGAAATACTGTGCTTAATAAGAGGTCTTGGCACTATAGTTCTTCCTTCCTTCCTTCCTTCCTTCCTTCCTTCCTTCCTTCCTTCCTTCCTTCCTTCCTTCCTTCCTTCCTTCCTTCCTTCCTTCCTTTCTTTCTTTCTTTCTTTCTTTCTTTCTTTTTCATTCCTTTTCCCTTCCTTTCTCCTTCCTTCCTTCCTTCCTCTTTTTCATTCCTTTTCCCTTCCTTTCTCCTTCCTTCCTTCCATCTTACTTTTCCTTCCTTCCTTCCTTTCCCTTCCTTCTCTTCCTTCCCTCCCTCACCTTCCTTATCCTTCCTTCCTTCCTTTCCCTTCCTTCCCTCCTCTCTTCCTTCCCTCCTTCCTTCCTTCCTCCCTTCCTTCCTCCCTTCCTCCCTCCATTTCATTATCCTGACTCTCCTTCCTTCCTCCCTCCCTCCCTTCCTTCCTTCCTCCCTTCCTCCCTTCCTCCCTCCCTCCCTTCCATCTTCCTTCCATCTTCTTTTTCCTTCCTTCCTTCCTTCCTCCCTCTTTCCTTCCCTCACCTTCCTTATCCTGTCCTTCCTTCCTTCCTTCCTTCCTTCCTTCCTTCCTTCCTTCCTTCCTTCCTTCCTTCCTTCCTTCCTTCCTTCCTTCCTTCCTTCCTTCCTTCCTTCCTTTTTCTTCCTTCCTTCCTTCCTTCCTTCCTCCCTCCCTCCATTTCATTATCCTGACTCTCCTTCCTCCCTCCATTTCATTATCCTGACTCTCCTTCCTTCCTTCCTTCCTTCCTTCCTTCCTCCCTCCCTCCCTCCCTCCCTCCCTCCCTCCATTTCATTATCCTGACTCTCCTTCCTCCTTCCATTTCATTATCCTGACTCTCCTTCCTTCCTTCCTTCCTTCCTTCCTTCCTTCCTTCCTTCCTTCCTTCCTTCCTCCCTTCCTTCCTTCCTCCCTCCCTCCCTCCCTCCCTCCCTTCTTCCTTCCTTCCATCTTCTTTTTCCTTCCTTCCTTCCTCCCTTCTTCCATTCCTCACCTTCCTTATCCTTTCCTTCCTTCCTTCCTTCCTTCCTTCCTTCCTTCCTTCCTTCCTTCCTTCCTTCCTTCCTTCCTTCCTTCCTTCCTTCCTTATCTTACATAGTTGAAAGTTATAGCAGTTTTTGGAATGCAATTTTGATCTGGCCACAAAATCACTGCTTGCTTGGGCTCACATTGGGACAACCCAGCCCAGGTTTTGAGTTCAAGATAAGGCAAGGTTAGCTTTCCCTAATCTTTCCATTGCAAATTGAATATTAGCTCCGCTGTGTAGTTTGGCTTGAGAATGGTATTCTCCAAACCTGATTGGACCATTATTGAGAAGGTGAGAACAAAGGAAGAGAATTTTGCCTACTCACTGAGGAAGCCACCTGCAGCATCCATTTCATAGGTCGGAGTTGGCCCACTCTTGTCCTCTGCCTGCGTGGTAGAAACTCCAGCTAGAGTAAGGGGAGGGGTGAAGAGACTGGCATGCCTACAGCCCTTGCATGGTAGAAAGAGATGCAGACCTGACCTCCTTCTGAATCCCTAAAGCTCTTGTGCAGCTTTTCCCAACAGAACACCGCAGGGGGCTCTTTCCCAGAAAGCAAAGAGACAAAGAAACTTGAAATCTTTGGTATGCAGGAAAAGACCAAGGGTAGACCCCCCACTCCCCAGCAGGTCACAGAGGATATCTAATAGTTATGCAGATGTGCATTAGCCTAGCAACCAAATGCACAGGTATAGAATAGGTGATACCTGGCTCAACAGCAATAACTCTCAGAGGGATCTAAGTGTCCCAGTGGACAACCACTTAAGTGTGCTGTCAACAAAGCCAATGCAATCCTAAACTTCATCAAAGAGAGATAGTGTCAAATGATAGTATCCCTTTACACCATGCCAGTGAGACCACGCTTCGAATACAGCTTCACCATGATACAAAAAAGTTATTGACACTCTAGAACAGGGGTGTCAAACTCAATTTCATTGAGGGCTGCATCAGGGTTGTGTTTGACCTTGGAGGGGCTGAAGTGAGCATGGCTAGGGTGCGCATGGCCATTTCAATGTCACTCATGTTAGGGCACCTGTGGTGGCCTGAGAGCTCTGCCAGTGAAAATGGGCTCCTGAGCTCCATTTTTGGCTGCAACAGTCTCCTGCAACCCTCTGCCAGTGAAAACAGAGCTTGGGAAGCCCACTGGCAGAGGCACCATGGACCGGTCCTTTGCTGTTTCCACGGTGACCTTGCGGGCCAGATCTAAGCATCCCTTGAGTTGGACACTCCTGCTCTAGAAAGAGTAAAGAGAAGAGCAACAAAGACTATTAGGATTTTGGAGGCTAAACCGTTTGATGAACAGTTGCAGGAACTGGGTAGGTCTAGTCTAAAGAAGAGAAGGATTGGGGTGACATGATGGCTGCCATCTAGTACTTGAGGGGCTGTCACAAAGAAGAGGGGATTGTCTTAGTTTCCAAAGCACCAGAGGGCAGGACAAGAAGTAATAGGTGATAACTTGTCAAAGAGAGATTCAACCTAGAAGTAAGGAGAAATTGCCTGACAGTGAGGACAATTATTCACTGGAATGGCTTGTCTCCTGAAGTCTGTGAGTGATCCATCATTGGAGGTTTTCAAAGGTAGACTGGACCATTTGACTGGCATGGCTTAAATCTTCTAGTTTGAGCAAAGGATTAGACTAGTGGATCTCCAAAATCCCTTCCAGCCCTATGATTCTATGATTGCTGTATAGACGGACAGCAATAAAGAAGGTCTGTAGAGATTCTCAGTCATCCAGGTCATGGTTATCCCAAAGGTGCTTTTTCAGGTGGCAACTGGACTTTCTGGTTTTTTTTTCTTTTGAGGATGTTTCACTTTTTAAAAAAAATTAGATTTATATGCCGCCCTTCTCCAGAGACTCAGGGCGGCTTACAATGCGTTAAGCAATAGCCTTCATACTTTTGTATATTTATACAAAGTCAGCTTATTGCCCCCACAAATTGGGTCCTCAATTGACCTACCTTAGAAAGGATGGAAGGCTGAGTCAACCTTGAGCCTGGTGAGATTCGAACTTACTAATTGCAGACAGCTAGATGTTAATTACGGTGCTTAGTTTGCAGAGCTATCCAGGCACTTATCATCTAAGAAGCTAAAAGGATGCAGATTACCGGCTGTCTGCAAGGAGTATAAATCCTTCTATTCCCCATTATTCTGTCAGAGCTGAAGAAGCTTCCTGGATGAGAAGCGAAACGACTTCAAAAAAAAAACAAGAAACAAGAAAGTCCAGTTTGCCTGCTAAAAGAAAAAACACCTTTGGGACATCAACAATGAAACTACTCTGAATTAGTTCCTTGTGTTGTCCTTGATTTATGTTTATGTGGTACCTTGCTCAATAGCAGTAACCGTGAGAGGGATCTTGGAGTCCTAGTGGACAACCATTTAGATATGAGCCAGCCATGTGTGCATCAGCTGCCAAAAAAGCCAACACAATTCTAGGCTGCATCAACAGAGGGATAGAATCAAGATCATGGGAGGTGTTAATACCACTTTATAATGCCTTGGTAAGGCCACCCTTGGAATATTGCATTCAATTTTGGTCATCATGATGTAAAAAAGATATTGAGACTCTGGAAAGAGTGCAGAGAAGAGCAACCAAGAGGATGAGGGGACTGGAGGCTAAAACATACGAAGAATGGTTGCAGGAACTGGGTAGGTCTAGTTAATGAAAAGAAGGACTAAGGGAGACATGATAGCAGTCTTCCAATATTTAAGGAGCTGCCCCAAAGAAGAGGGAGTCAAACTATTCTCCAAAGCACCTGAAGGCAGGACAAGAAGCAATGGGTGGAAACCAATCAAGGAGAGAAGCAACCTAGAACTAAGGAGAAATTTCCTGACAGTGAGAACAATTAATCAGTGGAACTACTTGCCTCCAGAAGTTATGAATGCTCCAACACTGGAGATTTTTAAGAAGATGTTTGTCTGAAGTGGTGTAGGGTTTCCTGCCTGGGCAGGGGGTTGGATTAGAAGACCTCCAAGGTCCTTTCCAACTCTGTTATCCTGAAATTCTGATTCCCTGGACCTGACATCGCCTGACCTAGAGATTTGTAGGGCTCCAACCTGCAGAATCAGCAACTCGAGCAAATTGAAGGAATGGCTAAAATGCAATCACCTTGTACAAGCTCTGCTAATGGTATTGGCATTGCAAGAGTGATTTTTCAGCAAGGAAGAGACGGCTGTGTGAAGCGTGTCCAAGTGACCTGATAATGTCCTGCTCCAAAAAACCAGACCAGCAAAGATTTAATCAAAAACGAGATGTGCGCTCCACCACCAGCCAGCTGTAGAAACACCTGGACTAGAAAAAGAGCGAATTGATTTAGGACACCTGACGACGAGCCGCCCACGTGGCTGTTGCTAGGAAGCTAATGAAATACAGTATCTAGCTTTGTTGTGAGGCAGATGGAAACTGTGCAACATCAGGCGCCAATCAGCAGCTAAGTCTTGCATCAGTACATTTAAAAAAAAAAGAGAGAGAGAAACCTTTTCTATTGACCTCTGGAGATTAAGGAGCACAAAAATGGCATGTAGGATATTGTTTCTCTGGCATATTGCATCATTATGATGCTCATCACAAAGAACGGGAAATCTTGTCAAGGTACCAAGTTACCTGGTTGTAATGAAATGGGAGGTGATGCAGAATCACAGTCTGGTTTTTTTAAAAAAAGTTCTCTGCCCTGGTAGAATTTGAGACCGATGTGAAGATTGACTGCCCCCCCCCCGTAAGAACGTCATCATCAAAAGATAGAAGGATGAAGAAGAAGCATCCGGTGGCAGAGAGGAGACGGTCCTTCAGTTAGAAATGTACATCTCTCATTGTCCTTTGTTGACCCTGGCAACTTCCTGAATGAAAGCTATTTATGAAAAAAATACCGTATTTTCCAGCGTATAAGACGACTGGGCGTATAAGACGACCCTCCTCAGAGCCATTTAAGGCTCGTCAGAGCCTTATGGGCTGGTCTGCCTGGTTACAGGAGAATGAGACCTGGCGTAGAAGACGCCCCCGACTTTTGAGAAGATTTTTGTGTGTTAGAAAGTAGTCTTATACGCAGGAAAATACAGTATTCAGGATTGTCAAGGAGCTGGTTGTTGTTAGTTGCAAAGTCGTGTCCAAACCATCGCGACCCCATGGGCAATGTTCCTCTAGGTCTTCCTATCTTCTACCATCTCCCGGAGTCCATTTAAGCTCACGCCGACTGCTTCAGTGACTCCATCCAGAGGGGGAGGGGTGCTGACTTTCCACAATTACAAAATACTGTAAACCGTATAACAGTCCTTGCGCTCATCAAGCTGCCCCAGAACCACATGCTTTTGGTGGGTTCTGCCCTTCAATAAACAGAGTCCTTCTTTCCAATCAGCCTCCATTTTATTTCCGGCATTTTTCTCCCAGTTTAGAACTGGACCTGAATTTTTCTTCCTTACAGTAGCTTTCGGAAGTAAAAATTTATCCTTGTTTTGTTGTTGTTAGTTGTGAATGTTGTTGTCTGACCCATCGCGACCCCATGGGTAACATTCCTCCAGGCCTTCCTGTTCTCTACCATCCCCTGGAGTTCATTTAAGCTCACACCGACTGCTTAAGTGACTCCATCCATCCACCTTGTTCTCTGCCGTCCTCTTCTTCTTTTGCCCTCAATCTTCCCCAGCATTCGGCTCTTCTCCAGTGAGTCCTTCCTTCTCATTAGGTGGCCAAAGGATTTGAGTTTCCTCTTCAGGATCTGGACTTCTGAAAAGCAGTCAGGGTTGATCTCCTCTAGGACTGACCAGTTTGATTGCCTTGCAATCCAAGGGACTCGCAGGAGTCTCCTCCAGCACCAGAGTTCAAAGGCCTCCATTCTTTGGCGCTCAGCCTTCCTTATGGTGCAACTTTCACAACCATACATTGCAAATGGGAAAACCATCGCCCTGAATATCCACACTTTTGTTGGCAGGGTGATGTCTCTGCTTTTTAGTATGCTGTATTACATTCTTAAATGCATTTAATTTATTTATTTGATTTTAATCCCACTTGTATTACTTTATAAGTAACTCAAGGTGGCGAACATACTTCATCCTCCTTCCTCTTCCTAGTTCCCCCTCAACAACAACCCTGTAAGGTAGAGAGGGTGACTAACCCAAAGTCACCCAGTCGGCTTTCATGCCTAAGGCAGGACTAAAAGTCAACCCTGAATCTGGCCTGACTGAGGCCATTTTGAGACTTCAGTGCTGATACACTGGAGAAGAGGGATAGGGGAGGGGGAAATAGAGATAGTTGGGGTGTTGAAGTCAAAACAAAATGCTTTCTCTTGGGAACCAAGGACATTCCTGTAGGGGCTCTGAAGGAGGGGACTGGAGTCACCTAGCAACTGGACAGTATCCTGATTGGATGTGACTGATTGTTTTGAGAAAGTGACAAAACTTCCACTTTTAATTAGGTGAAAACTGCGGGGATATTCAGAGTCGGTTTTCACCAGCCTGTGCCAATATGACATATCCAATAAACTATTCTTTGAGGAAATTGCCTGCCTCAGAGTTTTGTTTGCTATGGGTAAGTTACTTGAAACCCTGTTGTTAGAACTCACAATCTCCTGATGATTGGCCCAAAGTCACCCAGCCTGCTTTCATGCCTACGGTGGGACTAGAACACAAAGTCTAAATAGATACCATGAAAATTTAAAATCTGTGCACGATTCTGAACTTGATTAAATTTGTTTGTGGTTCACATATTGTCTTATACCCATCCAGCCATTTGGTTAGCTTTTGGGTTAACATAATTGGGTAAAATTCACCGGATGGATCAAGGCCTAGCTGAAGTGAAACTCACTTTATTTAGATAAATCGAATAATACAATTTGGCCAAAGAGGTTGTAGAAAAAATGCTTTTAAAAGTAAAAAAAAAAAAAGCCTCTGATGATTGTGTGGCTCAGTTGGGCGGTGGGGGGGGGGGGAGGGATTTTTGCTACCGGTCACTGAACCACCCGCCGCTATCGCTATCACTACCGGATCCGGTATTGCTACCGGGCGATCCGGTCCGAACCAGGAGCATTTCAGGATTTAGAGTATTCAGTATTTCTCATGTTGGCTGGGAAACTCTGGGAATTGAGGTCCACACATCTTAATGTTGCCAACACTGAGAAATTCTGACACAGAGCCTAAAGAGCCCCGATGTCAGCATTTCATGCTGCACTTACTCCAATGCTGACGTAAGAAGAAGAAGCGGAGGCATCTGGAAAGAGACATTTGACACTTCACCTACTTATTTTCCCTGGAGAGAATATCACCTAGGAGATGGGATGGGAGGGGGGAAATTCCTTTGAGTGGGAGCAGTAGATTAGGGGCAGAGTGACGGGGAAGATGGCCAATGAGTGCAGAGGAGTGGGGAGAGGAAAAGGAGGATTTTGGCTGAGGAAGCCAGAGTTGGCTGCGATGAGTCGGAGTAGAATGTTCGTGCTTAATAAATAAGAGGGTTTTTTTTTTCATCAAAGACTTTGTTTGAAATGCAGTTTATTTGAGACGACTTCGAAACTGACACCTGAATTAAAGATGCTTCAAATTGGATTGTGCATTGAGTTTAGGGGCTGGACTACATGACCTCAGTGGCTCTCCCGGCTCCAGGATTTTATAATTCTGTATTATAAATGCTTCAATGCTTTGTAACAACTTCTGCTGTTATAATTAATTCTCCCAACACATCTAATTTCCTATCTGCAACGAAGCATGTAGATTTATATGACTCGGTGTATGTATGTATCATTTCCCCTGTATAAGCAAGATGATTACAAACATTAGTGAAGCATAAATGTGGATGTCTCGGTACTTGGCGTTTCAAAGAATTGCATTCGCCCCCCCCCTCTAATGCCGTGTTAGAAGTGCTACCTCAATGTGCATTGCAGGAAACAGTTCACCTGGAACTTAAAAATAGTCACCCACTTCCTCCATGTTAGCCCCAGACATCTCTCAGAATTACGTGCGGGTGCAGCTAATTCTGTTTCTTTCAATTCTTTATCTGAAAGGCTTTGAGAATATGTGAACGTTCATCAAATCTTGCAAAAGTTGTCAAGCACGAAGAATTGGGAATGATCACACGTTTCATTCCAGTTATGATTTAAATTTTTTTTAAAAAAATTTGATTTATATGCCGCCCTTCTCTGGAGACTCAGGGTGGCTTACAATGCGTTAAGCAATAGCGTTCATACTTTTGTATATTTATACAAAGTCAGCTTATTGCCCCCACAAACTGGGTCCTCAATTGACCTACCTTAGAAAGGATGGAAGGCTGATTCAACCTTGAGCCTGGTGAGATTCGAACTTGCAGTAATTGCAGGCAGCTGGTGTCACTTAACACCACTTTAAGTTGCTGCGCCACCAAGGCTCTTCATGTCTTCTTGTTACATGACCGTAAACACCAATCGCAAAATTGTTTTCATTTGGTCCTCTACATATTTTAATGCACTTTATAGCTTTGCCAAATCCATTCATTGGGATTTCTAAGGAGGAATGCCTATTTTTTTTAAAAAAAATATGGTATGGTACAATTCCTCCTCCTCCTCCAACTCCAACATTTCTATTGCTATTTCTATTTATTTTGAACAAGCAATAAGGGCTTCAAGTACTCTATTGCAATTGCTGAAGTTTTTTTCCTTGAAGACATTTTGCTTCTCATCCAAGAAACTTCTTCAGTTCTGACAGAATGGTGGAGGGTGGAAGGATTTATATTCTTTGCAGCCAACTGGTCATTAGCACTGTTAAGGCTGCTTTATCTCGTCTGGACTACTGTAATGCTATCTACATGGGGCTCCCCTTGAAGAGCACTCGGCGGCTCCAACTGATCCAGAATGCGGCCGCATGGGCAATTATGGGAGTGACTCAGCGCACCCATGTAACACCTCCCCTGCGCGAGCTGCACTGGCTCTCGGTGGTCTTCCGGGTGTGATTCAAGGTGGTGGTGACCATCTTTAAAGCACTCCATGGCTTAGGTCTCGGGTACTTATGAGACCACCTTCTGCTGCCGATAGACTCCCACCGATTAATACGCTCCCACAGAGAGGGACTCCTCAGGGTGCTGTCGGTCAAACAGTGTCGACTGGCGGCCCCCAGGGGGAGAGCCTTCTCTGTGTGGGCACCTGCCTTCTGGAACGAATTGCCCCCGGAGATACGGATGATCCCTGACCTATGCACCTTTCGCCGTGCCCTCAAGACGCTTGTCAGCACTTCAAGCTGCATTTATTCTAGTGCTGACATAAGAAGGAGAAGCGGAGGCGTCTGGAAAGGGACGTTTGACTTTTCACCTACTTATTTTCCCTGGAGATAATATCCCTAGGAGATGGGATGGGAGGGGGAAATTCCTTTGAGTTGGAGCAGTAGATTAGGGGTAGAGAGACTTGGAAGATGGCCAATGAGTGCAGAGAAGTGGGAAAGGAAAGGGAGGGTTTTTGGGTCGGAAGTCAGTGTTGGCTACGATGAATCGGAGTTAGAATATCGTGCTTAATAAATGAGAGTTTTTTCATCAAAGACTTTGTTTGAAATGCAATTTATTTGAGATGACCTTGAAACTTGACAACGCTATTATTCCAACAAGCTGGGCTGGCCTAAAAAGGAATTTTAACTGGGGTTTACTTTTAACGATTAGGGCCAAATTGTTTAATATGTTTTTAAAATTGCTTTTAAATTTTGTATTGGATTTGTTTTACTGTTGGCTGTGCACCGCCCTGAGTCCTTCAGGAGAAGGGCAGTATAGAAATTAATTAATTAAATAAATTAAATAATAATAATAACACCTGACATAACGGTAGTTGAAGAGAAAATAGTATGGTTCATTGACATTGCAATACCTGGCGATGCACGGATTGAAGATAAGCAGCAAGAAAAAAATCACAAAGTACTGAGACTTGCAATCGAAGTTGAGCGACTATGGAAAAAGAAATCATGTGTTGTCCCGATTGTAATTGGAGCCCTTGGAGCAATACCCAAAGGACTACCCTGCTATTTAGAAATTCTAAATTTAACGGACTTGAACATTTTGACTCTACAAAAAACTATCTTGCTCGGAACAGCTTACATCCTCCGACGATACCTTAACAGTTCCTAGGTCCTTGGTTAGGACTCGAGCTGCTGAGCTATTAACCAGCCCCAAAAGCTGTGAATCTCATTACAGATTAACCAATAATAATAATAATAATAATTTATCTGTGCCCTCGGGGTCACCTGAATAGTGCAAATGGCTGTGAAGCCTTCTTGGAATTGCTAAAAGGACCGTGATGTAGACAGGAGACAGGTGATGTCATATCCCTCCCCCTCTGTTGAGAGAGGGCAGGGGTGGGCTTCAAAAACTTTAGCAAGGGGTTCTCTGCCCAGTTGCTGGGTGGATGTGGCCATGCTGGGCGTGGCCTAGTCAACCTCCTGCACCACGGTGGTGGGGTGCGTGTGTGTTTTGGCCCTCCCTGGTCTCCAGAGGCTTTTCTTGAGTCTCCGGGAAGGCGAAAACAGCCACCCCAGGCTCCAGAGGCCCTCTAGAGGTCGGAAATGGGCCCATTTCCGCCCTTCCCGAACTTCCGGTATGCCCATTTTTCTCCCTCCACGAGCCTCTGTACATGCCCTGTACTTACCTGCATCCAAAATGGGTGGCGTGGGGACTCCTGGGAGGGGCGGGGCCGGGCCGGGCCAGGCCGGGCTAGCCAGAAGTGGGATTTGGGGTTTCTCCGAACTGCACAGAATCTTAGCTAAAGGTTTGTTTGTTTGTTTATTTATTTGATTAATATACCGCCCTACTCCCGAAGGACTCAGGGCGGTGAACAGCCAACAGTAAAAATACATATATCCAAAATTTAAAAACCCAGATAAAATCGAATTAAATAGTTTGGCCCAGACAAATTAAAACACCCTGATCAATTTAAAACAGATTAAAATTTAAATATTAAAAGAGGAAGAAAAGTTAGGCCAGGCCCGCCTGGTGAAATAAATTAGTCTTAAGAGCGCAGCGAAAGGTGCACAGATCCGGGATCCTCCGTATCTCCGGGGGAAGCTTGTTCCAGATAGTAGGTGCCCCCACAGAGAAAGCTCTCCCCCTGGAGGCCACCAGTTGACATTGTTTGGCCGACGGCACCTGGAGGAACCCCTCTCTATGAGAGCATACCGGCTGGTGGGAGGTTATTGGTGGTAGTAGGCGGTCCCGCAGATACCCAGATCCTAAGCCATGGAGCGCTTTAAAGGTGATAACCAAAACCTTGAAGTGAACTCGGAAGACCACCGGGAGCCAGTGCAGCTCGCGCAGGAGAGGTGTTACATGGGAACGCCATGTCGCTCCCATCACCACCCACGCGGCCGCACTCTGCGCCAGTTGGAGCCTCCGGGTGCTCCTTAAGGGGAGTCCCATGTAGAGAGTGTTACAATAGTCCACGCGGGAAGTGATTTATTTATTTGTTTGTTTGTTTGTTTATTTATTTATTATTTAAAATTTTAAAACACCCTTCTCCCGAGGGACTCAGGGCGGTGCACAGCCACAGTTAAATAACATATATCATAATTTAAAAACAGTTTAAAACATATTAAATAATTTGCCCCTATATTAAAAACTCAAAACCTCCTGAATCTCTGCGAATCCCCAGCAGCCCACCCCTGAGAGAGGGCTGTTCAATCTTTATGTAAATGGTTTGATCCCTCTTTCAAACCAGTAGCCCCCTCTGTCCAGAATTTATTTATTGGTTATGCCTATAACCAATAAACAACTAACAATCAGCACTAAATTGGAGCTACATTAGAGTCATTGAAATTCAAGAGTGGTTGGATCTCAAGAGTCCAAACTCCAGACCTAAACCGGCATTAAGATGCCACTCGCTTGGAGGCTACTAGATTTATTTAGCCGGACTCTGGCACACAATGAGTTCTAGCAGCAAAATGCAGCAAAGAATCAAAGTTAGCGTTGGGAGCATCCACCTTGCAGCGCAGTTTATCTGGGTGAGCTATGCCCTTCTGCTGGCATTGGCCACGCCCCATTGTCAGCTGCGCATCAGCATGCTTGATTGGATGCTGCCCGGCTGCTCTGTGTGCTGGAACAGTTGATCGTTGGCCTGTTGCTGGAGCTCTGAATCCTGGCAAGCCACTTGCTTCACATCGCCCTGCCTCCCTGCAGCACAGCTGATCTGTGGATTGCCCTCCACTGACCAGCTGGTCCTTGGCGTTCTTCGGTGGCATGCCCTCCAGCCTCCAGCTCTCCTACACCTCTCATCACCAGGGCTCCATCCCACCCCAGTATGGCAAACCCCGGGCTTCAGGGTTTGACATTGGATTTAAACCATTTGTGACAATATAATTACTCCAGACTGAATACTTGCTTGACTCCACCCTACCCAGTCTCTGCCTGTCTTTCTCCTACAAAAGAAGAGTTTTTGAGGTGGTGAAATCTAAAGGATTTGGAAAATCTATTAGCTTGTATTTGCTTCCTGTAATGTGGCATTTAGTCCAGCCCACTTTCTTCACTGTCCTTTCTGTGTAACCCTTTTAAAAAAAAATAATCTTTTTTAAAATTATTATTCTATGTTTTTTAAAGTATATAGGAAATTGATAAGATAAACTTATTTGAAAGAATATAATAAACTGACACTCAAATATCAAAAGGCAAATATGGGTAGATCGTTAACGATCTTGGAATCTCATACGACTAAATATATTCAAGCGCATTGTTAAAAGCTTATAATGCTGTGAGAAATTTCCTCTCCATTTTCTAATCAAAACGTGTCCCCCGCAAATCTATTAAAAGTAATTCCGTGATTGTGTTATTTCATTAGGATGTGAAGAGATCTGTCAAATATTTAAGAGATAAGAGGGAGATTAAGAATGTCGTTATCTATTGAAAAGAACATTGGAAGTCACTTATATATTTCTTAACTTTCTCTTTTTTTCTTGCATTTTTCTGTTTTCCCTTTTTCTGTTTATCCAATGAAAACTCTTAATAAATATAAATAGTCTGCCATGGATCAACCACACACAGACACACAAAACAGACCAGCAAACACGCAGTGTAGGAGATGACCAGGCTGAGTCCATGGGAGGGGTCAAATGCATCATAAGTCTTGAATCTCTCCATGTTCACAAAGATCTCCTTGAATTGACACATCTACTGCCAATTTGCTTTGACCATTGGTAGTTCAGATTCTTGTAGAGAACTTCAGCTTGTAATAAACCTATATATTCATTTGAACGGCCTGGACACCTGATTTCCTGCTTTTGACACCCAGGTTTATGTGTCCTGAACTGTAATCAATCATATTCCAGTATTATGGAGTTTTGTCCATATTCTCACCACAAATGTTCTATCCATTTTTTTAAAGCATACCGATGGCCCTTGACCTATGACCACAGTTGACTTTCAAATTTCTGTTTCTAACAGAGATATTTGTTAGGTGAGTTCTGCCTCATTTTACAACCTGTTGTCAGGGTTCCGACGGATGCCCTAATTAAATCATGAGCCTCGAGCCAAGCTTCAAAAGAAATCCAGTTATTTATTAAGAGCTTCATGTTGGCATGTTCCCAAATGAAGCCAACTCTGACCCCATGTAACCCCATTCCCTCCCCTCCCCCCAGAATGTGTCATCAATCACATTCACCAATGAAGCAATTTCCTGAGTTGTAGAGATCACTCCCCTCCGGCTGCTGTGGGTAACCCTGGGAGACAGCCTTGAGAAAGATATGTTTGAAATGTGCTCCTGTCTTTGGCTGCCATGCTGCTTTGTTGGTTTCCCATCCCCCTATGGCAAATCGAAAGCCGGGCAGGGATGCTTTCCGAGTTGACACCTGTCTTGTCAGGGTTGTTAAATGAACCACTGCAGTTATTAAGTTAGTAACACAGTTGTTAAGTGAAACTGGCTTCCCCATTGACATTGTTTGTTTGAAGGTCGCAGCAGGGGATCACATGTTCCCCCTGTCATAAATGTGAATCACTTGTCAAGTGCCTGAATTTTGATCATGTGACCATGGAGATGCTGCAACGGTCGTAAGTGTGAAAAAGGACTCTGTCCCTTTTCTTCAGTGCCATTGTACCTCTGCATCGTCACTAAATGAACTGTACTTGAAAAAAGTGAACTAGAAATGGGTCAATTAAAATACGGCACAATTTAGAGCAGGGGTCTCCAACCTTGGCAACTTTAAGCCTGGCGGACTTCAACTCCCAGAAGGGAGTTGAAGTCCTCCAGGCTTAAAGTTGCCAAGGTTGGAGCCCCCTGATTTACAGGACTTTCTGTGAGTCTCACTTGAAGCAATTGTGGTTTCGTTGCCTCTTCTGTCTGATGAAGTGGCAAACATAATTTGTTGTACGCCTTTCTTTTCAACATTGCAGAGTTTAATAATATCACTTCAGGGATGAAGTGGTCACTGAAGCACCACTTCAGATGACAAACATATTAACACCGATGCCATAAGATGCACGATAAGGAATTGTGTGGGTGTGTGTGTGGATTTGGTCCAAATTCCATTATTTATCCACTGGTGTTTTTTTTTTAATAATGTCGTGTTGTTCTTTTTTCTAATTTAAAACAGCCCTTCCACCAGAAGATCTAAATTCTGAATACTAGTTTTATTCCTTGATTACTATGGTTACCCTTTTGGATTTTGTCCCTTTCAAAATTATTATATCCAAATAAACGTATTTAAAGCATGTATGAGCCATTTAAATATGAGCCAGCCGTGTGCAGCAGCTGCCAAAAAAGCCAACACAGTTCTAGGCTGCATCAACAGAGGGATAGAATCAAGACCACGTGAAGTGTTCATACCACCTTATAAGGCCTTGGGAAGGCCACACTTGGAATATTGCATCCAGTTTTGGTCGCCACGATGTAAAAAAGATGTGGAGACTCTGGAAAGAGTGCAGAGAAGAGCAACAAAGATGATTAGGGGACTGGAGGCTAAAACAGACAAAGAATGGTTGCAGGAACTGGGAATGTCTAGTCTGATGAAAAGAAGGACTAGGGGTGACATGATAGCAGTCTTCGAATATCTCAAGAGGTTCCCACAATGAAGAGGGAGTCAAGCTATTCTCCAAAGCACCTGAGGGCAGGACAAGAAGCAATGGATGGAAACTCATCAAGGAGAGAAGCAACTTAGAACTAAGGAGAAATTTCCTGACAGTGAGAACAATTAATCAGTGGAACTACTTGCCTCCAGAAGTTGTGAATGCTCCAACACTGGAAGTTTTTAAGAAGATGTTGGATAACCATTTGTCTGAAGTGGTGGAGGGTTTCCTGCCTAAGCAGGGGGTTGGACTAGAAGACCTCCAAGGTCCCTTCCAACTCTGTTATTCTATTCTTTGTGAGAACGATCAGAATATGCAACAAAGTTGCTGGACAGAGTCACATTAGGTTTTTGTTGGGAACACGTCGACATGACATTGAGGATTGTTAATCTTTTCTATGAAATAATGCAAAGGATGAATAAATAAACAAACAATTGGAGCTGCCCTGTTAAAATTGGATGGTGCTCAGACCCCATGGAAAAGAAATTTAATTTTCAATGTGATAACAGAGGGAAATAATTATTCCTGGTGTACTGAATCGTGTTAATTATAATTAAATTAAAATGTGATTTAAAGAAACCAAATTTAGCTTTTGCCATGATGTGACCGACTTTACAGGCATGTGGCCACTTGAGACACCAATTAAAACCTAAGTGGGGAAAAAGATGATACAGGTAGTCCTTGACATATGACCATAGTTGAGCCCAAAATGTCCGTTGCAAAGCAAGACAGTTCTTAAGTGAGTTTTGCCCCATTTTACGACCTACCCTTGCCATAGTCGTTAAATAAATCACTGCAGCTGTTAAGCATGGTTGTTAAGTGGATCTGACTTCCCCATTGACCTTGCTAGTTGGAAGGTCCCAAAAGGGGATGACATGACCCTGGGACACTGCAACCGTCGTAAATACGTCCCAGTTACCAAGTATCTGAACTTTGATCATGTCATAAGTTTGTGAAAATGGTCATAAGTCACCTTTTCAGTACCGTTGTAACTTGAAAAGTGACTAAATGAATGTGTGAACTCGCAAAGCATCCCTGGTCTGCTCTCGAGTTGCCATAGGCAAGGGGGATGGGAAAACGGCGAAGCAGCACGGCAGCCAAAAACAAAAGCACATTCCAGACATATCTCTCTCAAGGCTGTCTCCCAGGGTTACCCACAGCAGCCGGAAGGGAATGATCTCTACAATCCGCGAAATTGCTCCGTTGGTGAATGTGACTGATGACACACCCTGGGGGGAGGGTGGAAATAGGGTCAAGTCTGGGCCGTAAATTACGTGGGGTCAGAGTTGGCTTCACTTGGATTTAATTAGGGCATCCATCGGAACCCTGACAGCATGGTTGTAATCTGAAGATTACCTGTACATACATTCTCTTGATCACCTGTACATACATCTCTAGATTACTTGTACATACATTCTTTATATCCATGTTTCTCAGTCAGGACAACTTGCAGATGTGTGGGCTTCAACTCCCAGAATTGGCCCGCCTGATACGCCAGTTGCGTCCCTATCTAGATCGGGACTCCTTACGCACAGTCACTCAGGCACTCATCATTTCCCGCCTGGACTACTGCAATGCTCCCTACATGAGGCTCCCCTTGAGGTGCACCCGGAGGCTCCAACTGGTGCAGAATGCGGCCGCGCAGGGGATTATGGGAGCAAGGGGGCACTCCCATGTGACACCTCTCCTGCGTGAGCTGCATTGGCTTCCGGTGGTCTTCTGGGTGCGCTTCAAGGTGTTGGTGACCACCTTTAAAGCGCTCCATGGCATAGGGCCTGAGTACTTGCGGGACCGCCTTCTGCCACCGATAGCCTCCCACCGGCCAGTTCGCTCCCACAGAGAGGGACAATGTTGGCTGGCGACACCCAGGGGGAGAGCCTTCTCTGTGGCAGCACCAGCCCTATGGAACAATTTGCCCCCAGAGATCCGTACGATACCTGATCTCCGGGCTTTCCTAAAAACTTTTTTATTTTGTCAAGCTGGGCTGGCGTAACCCCCCCTCTTTTTTAAGTTTAAAGTTTTACGGGTTTTAAATTTTAATTGCCTATTGGTTTTTTTAAATTTATTGGGCCAAAATTATTTAATTCTTTTATTAATATTTTAAATTTTGTATTGGAGTGCTTTTTATTCTTGGCTGTACACCGCCCTGAGTCCACTAGGAGAAGGGCGGTATATAAATTTAATAAATAATAATAATAATAATAATTCTGGGTGTTGAAGTCCACACAAGTTCAAGTTGCTTAGTTTGAAAAAAATCTGTCCTAGATAGAGGAAAACCTTTGCATTGCTATTATGTCCTGAAGCATTAAGTAGAAGGCAGGTGTGGAAATATTGAGGCAGGCGCTTCGATCTGAAAATTAAAAGGTAACCAACTTCTTCCGCATCCAAATTAAGCTGCTAGCGGTCACATATTACTCTTCAAACCCCAGAGCTGCTTTGAAAAACAGTAACCTTTCCTTTTATCCTTTCCCAAAGCTTCTACGCCTCCCCCTTTTCAGACAGATAAAATATTGATACAGACCAAATATTGATGGAAGAAAAGCAGCAGCAAACTTCACACGGCTGAAATTGGATTGATTTTTTGGGGACCGAAGTCATTTTGGTGTCAATTCCCAGCACTTTTTTTCTGGAGTTCGGTCGTGATTTAATTCTCACTCTGGGAGGATGACGGTTGGAGAGGGTGTAAAACTCACCACGGGGACCTTAAATGAAGAAAGGAAAGGGTGTGGCTGATGGGTTGGTGGGAAGCATGCCCTGGAACGGTTTACTGGTGCATGTAAATCCCAGTTTCAGTATAGATAGCCCTCCAGTTATGACCACAATTGAGCTCCAAATTTCTCTCGCTAAGCGAGACAGTTGAGATCCGTTGAAAAATCTCTCACTGGATTTTGGAGACATCACTCATGTCTTCTTGTCTGTGGAGACACTCAGTCATCCAGACCATGGTGGTCCCTATTGTGCTTTTGGAAAAGTCAACTGGACTTTGCTTTTTCCTTGAAGATGTTTCGCTTCTCATCCAAGAAGCTTCCTCAGTTCTGAACTGAAGAACTGAAGAAGCTCCTTGGACGAGAAGCAAAACGTCTTCAAGCAAAAACAAAGTCTGGAAATCCATTCCACAGCATTCAAAGGGTATTCATCGGGGGTGAAAGCCGACAAGTTCTGACAGGTTTGGGAGAACCGGTAGCAGAAATTTTGAATAGTTCGGAGAACCGGCAAATGCCACCTCTGCCTGGGCCCAGAGTGGGGAGGGAATAGAGATTTTGCAGTATCCTACCCCCAGGAGTAGGATGGGAATGGAGATTTTGCAATATCCTTCCCCTGGGGTGGGGTGGGAATATAAATTTCCAGTATCCTTCTCCCAGGAGGTGGGTGGGAAGGGAGATTTTGCAGTATTCTTCCCCCAGGAGTGGGGTGGGAAGGGAGATTTTGCAGTATCCTTCTCCCAGGAGGTGGGTGGGAAGGGAGATTTTGAAGTATCCTTCCCCCAGGAGTGGGGTGGGAAGGGAGATTTTGCAGTATCCTTCCCCCAGGAGTGGGGTGGGAAGGGAGATTTTGCAGTATCCTTCCCCCAGGAGTAGGGTGGGAAGGGCGATTTTGCAGTATCCTTCCCCCAGGAGTGGGGTGGGAAGGATGATTTTGCAGTATCCTTCCCCCAGTAGTGGAAGAGCGATTTTGCAATATCCTTCCCCCAGGAGTGGAGTGGGAAGGGAGATTTTGCAATATCCTTCCCCCAAAAGTGGAGTGGGAAGGGAGATTTTGCAGTATCCTTCCCCCGGGAGTAGGATGGGAATGGAGATTTTGCAATATCCTTCCCCCGGAGTGGGGTGGGAATATAAATTTCCAGTATCCTTTCCCAGGAGGTGGGTGGGAAGGGAGATTTTGCAGTATCCTTCCTCCAGGAGTGGGATGGTAAGGGAGATTTTGCAGTATCCTTCCCCAAGAGTGGAGTGGGAAGGGCGATTTTGCAGTATCCTTCCCCCAGGAGTGGAAGGGAGATTTTGCAATATCCTTCCCCCAAAAGTGGAGTGGGAAGGGAGATTTTGCAGTATCCTTCCCCCGGGAGTGGGGTGGGAATGAAGATTTTGCAGTATCCTTCCCCCAGGAGGGGGGTGGGAAGGGAGATTTTGCAGTATCCTTTCCCCAGGAGTGGAGTGGGAAGGGCAATTTTGCAGTATCCTTCCCCAGGAGTGGGGTGGGAAGGGAGATTTTGCAGTATCCTTCCCCCAGGAGTGGGATGGAAATGGAGAACGGAGTTCAGAACTGAGGAAGCTCCTTGGATGAGAAGTCCAATTCCCTTTTGAAAAAGCACCTGCATCTCTACTTGTTCCCTGACCGTAAACACCAATCCCAAAATTGCTTTGATTTGGTCCTCGACATATTTTAACCCCATGCTCTTTACAGCTGTGCCAAATCCATTTATTGGGATTTCTAAGGAGGAATGCCTATATTTTTAACATACAGCATAGTACAATTGAAAAGCCGAATGCTGGGAAAGACTGAGGGCAAAAGAAGAAGAGGACGGCAGAGAACGAGATGGCTGGATGGAGTCACTGAAGCAGTCGGCGTGAGCTTAAATGGTCTCCGGGGGATGGTAGAGGACCGGAAGCCTGGAGGAACGTTGTCCATGGGGTCACGATGGGTCGGACACGACTTCGCAACTAACAACAGCGACATAGTACAATTCCTCCTCCAGCTCCATTCCTATTTCTATTTCTATTTCTATTTGTTTTGAACAAATAGCATCCTTCAAGTGCTTTTTTGCAATCACTGTAGTTATTTTATCAGGCCTCCGTTATGTCCATTAACCCATATTGCCCTTCTGTACTAACGGTTGAATTTCATTGCATGCATTTCCCATAGGTTGAACAGCGATGTTTAGACAATGGGGGGGCCGTGAACTTTATGAATCAATGTTCTTTTATATATTGAGGGATTTAAGGCGCCCTGTTGCAGGAAGCCTTTCCATTTTCTCTGAAAAATAGAAACGCTGTCGCTCAGCAGAAAAAAAGAAAGAGGACTTTAGGGCTGACTTTGTATAAAAAAGAACATCTTTGAGGGGGGGGGCAAAAGCCCTACTAAACAGGTATATACAAAAGTGTGAAGGCTATTGCTTAATGCATTGTAAGCCCCCATGAGTCTCTGGAGAAGGGCGGCATATAAATTGAACCAATAAATACATACATACATAATAAATAAATAAATAAATAAATAAATAAATAAATAAATAAATAAATAAATAAATAAATAAATAAATAAATACAGTATTTTCCTGCGTATAAGACTACTTTCTAACACACAAAAATCTTCTCAAAAGTCGGGGGTCGTCTTATACACCGGGTCTCATTCTCCTGTAACCAGGCAGACCAGCCCATAAGGCTCTGATGAGCCTTAAATGGCTCTGAGGAGGGTCGTCTTATACACCGGAAAATACGGTAAATAATAAATGAAATTCAACATGTTCTTCATAGAATGTTCTCTAGCTAAAAAAATAACCGGATCCCTGATCCCTCCTCCATCCTTGGGTTGGGTTAGGGTCAGTGGTGACATTCAAATAATTTAACAACTGGTTCTCTGCTCTAATGACCGGCCTGGTGGGCGTGGCCAGGATGGGCGTGGTCAGGGTGTGTGACAGGCAGCACTCAGCCTCCTGCACACCCCTGGGAGCATAAATGGGCTGTGGGAGGGCATTGCTCCCCCGTGCCCTGTTTTGGGCCTAGTAGGCCCCCCTGCAGCCTCCGGGGAGCAAAAACAGGCCACCAGGGAGAGTGCGCCGCCCCTCCACCCCCCGTGCCCTGTTTTGGGCCTAGTAGGCCTCCCTGTACTTACCTGGGAGCCAAAATGGTATATGTGGGGACTTCTTGTATGGGGTGGGTGGGTGGGAAGAGTGGACCTAGCCAGCAATTGATCAACCGGTTTGTGCGAACCGGCCTGAACCAGCCCGAACCGACTGAATCCCACCACTGGTTAGGGTTAGTTGTGAGAATGGAACTCAACATTTCTGTTGCCACGTGAGACAGCTAAGTGAATTTTGCCTCGTTTTACAGTCTTTCTTGCCACGGTCTTTAAGTGAATCACTGCGGTTGTTAAGTCAGTAACACGGTTGTTTAGTGAATCCGGCTTCTACATTGATTTCGCTCGTCAAAACCTTGATGTGACTGCAGGACATGGCAGCTGTCACAAATAGGAGTCGTTGGCCAAGCATCTGAATTTCGATCAAGTGGCCTGGGAATGCTGCAGTGGTCATAAGTGTGAAAAAGTCACTTTTTTTCAGTGCGGTTGTAACTTTGAACGGTCACTTCAAAGAACTGTTGTAAGTTGAGGACTATCCGTATTTCACAAGGAAGTGGCCTAAAGTAAAGGGGACGCCCGTGGGTGGGTGTGGGAAGAGGTTGTCACCAGTGGTGGGTTTCAAATTTTTTTACTAGTGGTTCTGTGGGCGTGGCTTGGTAGGCATGGCAGGGTAAGGATACTGTAAAATCTCCATTCCCACCCCACTCCAGGGGAAGGATACTGTAAAATCCCCATTTCCTCCCGATCAGCTGGGACTTGGGTAGCAGAGAATAGATGGGGACAGGGCCAATCAGAGGTGGTATTTACCGGTTCTCTGAACTACTCAAAATTTCCACTACCGGTTCTCCAGAACTGGTCAGAACCTGCTAAAACCCACTTCTGATTGTCACAGAAGCCAATATGGTGGCCATTTTGACTTTTTTTTGTCCCCCTTGTATACCTTTGCCTACAGATTCAAACAGACAAATCAGGGAAGAGATTGGGAGAGAAAAAGAGGAGAGAAAGATGATTGATGGGTATTTGCTCACCAGTATTCTTATCCAGTAGCATAAAATGCTTGAGACAAAAAAATTATGAAATGATTATTGCTGCAATTGAAAACATCAACCAGGGATGATGAGAGGGCAATTCAAAAAATAATGGAATGCGCAGAAATGGAGAGATTAACGCTTATCATTAAGGACAGAGAAGATCCTGAATATTTTCTGACGCGGGAGGTATTCTATCAATGGCTAGAGAATAGAAAACAGAAGTTAGGAAGGAGGAGATATAAGAAAAGAAAAGGTTACTATGGAGAGAATGATGATGTTATGTACTCTTGTAAATTTTATGTTATGATGATGTTATGTACTAGTGTAAATTTGATTGATAAATAGTTATATTATTGTCATTGTAATGAATACAACAAATATGTGAACTATGAATTTTTAAAGAATTGTTATCCAGTTCACTCACTGTTCAATGGGGATGGAAAGTATTATAAATAAAATAAATAAAACAAAACAAAAAAAAAGAAATAACTTTACAAGAAGCAAAAAAATTACACTTCGCAGGGACCCTTATCTTTTCCACTTTTATACAACAAATGAAGTTCCGTCTGTTTTTTTTAAAGACAGAAAAGGGGCAAACACTTCCCAAATGATATTTTTTACGCATCTTCAAAAAAACCTGGGTTGGCATAAGATTTGTTTCTTTTCAAAGAGAGCAATCTTTACTTTACTTTACTATTAACTTTACTTAATGTTGAAGGAAGATGGATAGTCATAAATCTGGGCTGCTTTTAATTTCCCTTGTTCAATTTATTACTTTATTGATGTTAAAAAGAAGGAATGTTTAAGGCATATTACATAAAGACCAGGATTGGTAATGCAGTACAAAAGCCATAGAGATTTGCTATATATAGACAGCTCCTTCTGATACCCTGTTATTTTGTTCAACATTTGATTCCAAGATAAATTAAAAAGGTACTGTATTTCAATTTCAATAAAGATGATTAAGGGACTGGAGGCTAAAATATATGAAGAACGGTTGCAGGAACTGAGTATGTCTACTTTGATGAAAGGAAGGACTAGGGGAGACATGATAGCACCCTCCCAATATCTCAGGGGCTGCCCCAAAGAAGAGGGAGTCAAGCTATTCTCCTGAAGGCAGGAGAAGAAGCCATGGGTGGAAACTAATCAAGGAGAGAAGCAACTTAGAACTAAGGAGAAATTTCCTGACAGTGAGAACAATTAATAAGTGGAACAACTCGCCTCCAGAAGTTGTGAATGCTTCAACACTGGAAGTTTTAAAGAAGAGATTAGATAACCGTTTCTCTGAAGTGATGTAGGGTTTCCTGCCTAAGCAGGGGGTTGGACTAGAAGACCTCCAAGGTCCCTTCCAACTCTGTTATTCTATTCTATTCTATTCTATTCTATTCTATTCTATTCTATTCTATTCTATTCTATTCTATTCTATTCTACTCTACTCTACTCTACTCTACTCTTGTTCTATTCTATTCTATTCTATTCTATTCTATTCTATTCTATTCTATTCTATTCTATTCTATTCTATTCTATTCTACTCTACTCTACTCTTGTTCTATTCTATTCTATTCTATTCTATTCTATTCTATTCTATTCTATTCTATTCTATTCTATTCTATTCTACTCTTGTTCTATTCTATTCTATTCTATTCTATTCTATTCTATTCTATTCTATTCTATTCTATTCTATTCTTTCTACTCTACTCTACTCTTGTTCTATTCTATTCTATTCTATTCTATTCTATTCTATTCTATTCTGTTCTGTTCTGTTCTGTTCTGTTCTGTTCTGTTCTGTTCTGTTCTGTTCTGTTCTATTCTATTCCATTCCATTCCATTCCATTCCATTCCATTCCATTTTTTCCTTAACAGTGGTAGGCCAAACAGCTATAAAATCATAAACATCATAAAATCAGCTTTGAAAACAATCATTAATATGCCCTCGAAAGAGTTCTCTTTGTTGCATAAAAAAGAAAGAAAGAATACCTTTATATACCACGTGATCTGTAAATGCAGATCAATTGTGACATCGTGATGCAAATTCATATTATATCTAGGTATACCTATTATACCTATGTCAGATGTTCGGAAGCTGAATGACATAAAAGAGAGCATCCTTATATCACTAAGTGTGTGCACGTGGTCCTGTTTCTTAATTCTATCTTCACTCTACATGGGGCGACCCTTGAAGACTGTCACAGAGAAGAGGGGAGGGAGCTATTCTCCAAAGCACCAGAAGGTAGAACAAGAAGCAATGGATGGAAAGCTACCAAGGGAGAGAACCAACCTAGAACTAAAGAGAAATTTCCTAACAGTGAGAACAATTAATCAATGGAATAGCTTGCCTACAGGAGTTGTAGGTGTGTTCCAACACTTTTAAGAAGAGGCCAGAGTGGGGCCAGAATGGGGTGGGAATGGCGATTTTGCAATACCCTTCCCCTGGAGTGGGGTGGGAATAGAAATTCCCAGGATCCTTCCCCAGGAGTGGGGTGGGAATGAAGATTTCGCAGTATCCTCCCCCCAGGAGTGGGGTGGGAAGGGAGATTTTGCAGTATCCTTAGTTTAGTTTAGTTTAGTTTATTACATTTCTATACCGCCCTTCTCCCAGGGGACTCAGGGCGGTTCACAGCCATATTAAAACAATCAGACACAAAAATTAAAACTACTAAAATAAGTTAAAGCTATTTGGGTCCTTCCCCCTGGAGTGGGTTGGAATGGAGATTTTGCAGTATCCTTCCCCCTGGAGTGGGGTGGGAATGAGATTTTGCAATATCCTTCCCTTGCCACGCCCACAGAACCGGTAGTTAAAAAAAAATTGAATTTCACCACTGGTGTTCATCCCAAATTGTATAGCTAAAATCCAAGAAGCTTCTTCAGCTCGCAGACATTCCCAGCTGTCTGCAAGGAATATAAGTCCTTCCATTCCCCACCATCCTGTCAGAGCTGAAGGAGCTTCTCGGAGGAGAAGCGAAACGTCTTCAGAAGAAAAAAATAAGAAAGTCCAGGTGCCTCCTGAAAAAGCAACTTTGGGACATCCAGGGGACAGTGGAGGATGCGGGTGGGGGGAGAGGCAGAACTGGTGTCAGGGGCGGGTTCTAAATTTTTTTAGTACCGCTTCTGTGGGCGTGGCTTATTTTGTGGGTGTGGCTTGATGGTCATGTGACAATTCTTTAGGATTTAGAAGAGGTACTGGTCTACCAGGCTTTTAACTGCTTGCAGAGCTGTACCAGTCTACTCATTTGTTTTTGGAGGCATCGGTCTACCCATTTGTTTTTGGAGGCATCGGTCTACTCATTTTTTTTTGGAGGCATTGGTCTACCCATTTGTTTGTGCAGGCACCGGTCTACTTGTTTGTTTTTGGAGGCATCGGTCTACCCATTTGTTTTTGGAGGCATCGGTCTACCCATTTGTTTTTGGAGGCACTGGTCTACTCATTTTTTTTTGGAGGCATTGGTCTACCCATTTGTTTGTGGAGGCACTGGTCTACCCATTTGTTTGTACAGGCACCGGTCTACTTGTTTGTTTTTGGAGGCATCGGTCTACCCATTTGTTTTTGGAGGCACTGGTCTACTCATTTGTTTTTCGAGGCACCAGTCTACTTGTTTGTTTTTGGAGGCAACGGTCTACCATAACACTGCCATTTAACACTGATCAGCTGTAGGGCGGCCCTTTGAAGCCCCACCACAAGAGTTTAAACAGGTTTTTCCCTTCCAGCTGATCAGCTGGGACTCGGGAGGCAGCAATAGATTGGGGGTGGGGCCAAATAAAAGGTAAGAATAACGCGGGGTGGGGGGGTGGGAGGGTCCAGCTCCCGAACAAGAGAATTGGTTTGGTGACGTGATAGCGTCACCGCTACCGGCTTGGCCAAACCGGGCTGAACCGGGAGGAACCCACCATTGGCTGGCGTGCTGTGATCCATGAGGTTGCCAAGCCGGATACGATCCTAGGTAGAGGCAGATGTAGAGTCTCCTTCTGGGCAGGGGGTTGGACTAGATGACCAGCAAGGTCCCTTTCAACTCTGTTAATCTGAACGATTTAGAGGCTGAACAACAACGTCGTAAGGAAAGCATTGTTTCTATCTAAGGAGCACAGATCCCCCCTTAGCAGATAAGAAGGAAACTACTCCAGCTAAGCAATCAGGGCACCTCTTCAGTTAGAGAACTGTTGTTTCTCAAGACTGAAAAAAACCATCCTGTGACTGTAATGTCCATTACTGTCAACAAGGCCAAAAAATAAAAATCAATGTTTCTCCGCGGCTTCCATTTAAGAACGTGGAACTTGACAATAGGCCGATTAAACAGGTCTTGTTACTTGAAATCGCTTTGTTACCGACCAATTACGGACACAGCTGGCCTCTCCTCTGGGAATAAACTGGGTTGGAGATGTGAGGCAATTGATGGCCAGGCTGAGACGGACTCTGCTGGGCACGGCGTACTTCAATCACGGAAGTAGATCTTGGCTGCTCACGAAAGCAGGCGTGTCAAACTCGATTTCATTGAGGGCTGCATCAGGATTGTGTTCGACCTCGGAGGGCCGGGAGTGGGCATGGTCAAGGTGGACTCGTGTCGGGAGTCAAGTGCCAATATCTCAGGGGTTGCCAGAAAGAAGAGGGAGTCAAGCTATTCTCCAAAGCACTTGAAGAAGCAATGGGTGGAAACGAATCAAGGAGAGAAACAACTTGGAACTAAGGAGGAATTTCCTGACAGTTAGAACAATTAATCAGTGGAACAACTTGCCTCCAGAAGATGGGAATGTCCAACACTGGAAGTTTTAAGAAGATCCTTCCTTCCTTCCTTCCTTCCTTCCTTCCTTCCTTCCTTCCTTCCTTCCTTCCTTCCTTCCTTCCTTCCTTCCTTCCTTCCTTCCTTCCTTCCTTCCTTCCTTCCTTCTTCTTTTTCCTCCATCTTTCTTCTTCCTTCCCCTCTTTCTTTCTTTTTTCTTCCTTGCTCTCTTCCCATCTTTTTCTTTTTCTTTCCTCTTTCTCTTTCTCCTTTCCTGGTCCTTCTTGCATGCTCAAATACAAAAGGGGAAACATTTCTCCTTCTCTTTTGTTTCTAGTTTGTTTTGATAGCCCCCTGCCAACAAAAACAGAGCCTGGGGGAGGGCTGTGTGTGTCCCCTTCCCACTGCATTCTGTTTTTGGCTGCAATGGCTCCTGTAGCACTCTGCCAGTGAAAATGGAGCTCAGTGGGGGAGGGGGACACACTGCATGTGGACTTTACTGTTTCCAGGCTAGCCCCTTGAGTTTCACATCTCTGCACTAAAGACTGAGATATTTCCACAGGGGGTTTTGGCCAAAGCTCTTTTCTGATGGAGATGTCAGGGTTTCCGAAGGATGCCCTAATTAAATCATGAGCCTCGAGCCAAGCTTCAAAAGAAATCCAGTTATTTATTAGGAGATTCATGTCAGCACATTCCAAGTGAAGCCAAATCTGACCCTATGTAATTTACAGCCCAGATGTGACCCTGTTTATCTCCTCCCCCCAGGGAGGGTGTGTCATCAGTCACATTCGCCAACGGAACAATTTCGCAGGTTGTAGAGATCATTCCCCTCTGGCTGCTGTAGGTAACCCTGGGAGACAGCCTTGAGAGAGAGATGTCTGGAATCTGCTTTTGTTTTTGCCTGCCGTGCTGCTTTTCTGTTTTCCCATCCTCTTGCCTATGGCAACTTGAGAGCAGGCCAGGGATGCTTTGCGAGTTCACACATTCATTTAGTCACTTTTCAAAGTTACAACGGTACTGAAAAGGTGACTTATGACCATTTTCACAAACTTATGACATGATCAAAGTTCAGATACTTGGTAACTGGAACGTATTTATGATGGTTGCAGTGTCCCAGGGTCAAGTCATCCCCTTTTGGGACCTTCCGACTAGCAAGGTCAATGGGGAAGTCAGATCCACTTAACAACCATGCTTAACAGCTGCAGTGATTTGTTTAATGACTATGGCAAGGGTAGGTCATAAAATGGGGCAAAACTCACTTAAGAGTTTTGCAAGAGCTGGTTTGGTCCAGCAGACTGGTTCCACCAGTGGTCAGTGAAAATTTAAAAGGGTACCTGGTACAGGTCATCCTCGACTTAGTACCCCAACGAAGCCCCAAATTTATGTTGCTAAGTGAGACATTTGTTAAGTGAGTTTTGCCCCGTTTTACGACCTTTCTTGCCACCGTCATTAAGGTTATTAAGTTAGTCCCACGGTTGTTAAATGGACCTCGCTTTCCCATTGATTTTGCTCTTCAGAAGGTCGCCAAAGGGAATCACATGACCGTGGGACTTTACAACCGTCATAAATAGGAGTCAGCTGCCAAGCTTCTGAATTTTGATCACGTGACCATGGGAATACTGCAACGGTTTGAAAAACGGTCATAAGTCACTTTTTTCAGGGCCATTGTAACTTTGAACGGTCACTAAATGAATTGTTGTAAGTTGAGGACTATCTGTAATTGGCTTCTGTTGCAATGTTTCTGTTTCACAGGTTTGCGTGCTCTAAACGACACATTCAGCTTCACTGCCAGCAGGTCGATCATTTATTCAAATCATGTTGGTGCGGTGGCCTAGAGGAGGAGCTCTCACCTCACAATCAGAAGGCTGTCAGTTCGATCCTAGGTAGAGGCAGATATTTCGCTCTCTGGGCACAATGAGAATATATCTGCTGAACAAAACTCCGCATTGGCAACAGGAAGGGCATCCGGCCAGTAAACACTCAGCTCCATTCAGTTGCCCTGATTCCACCCCGCAAGGGATTATAGGGTCGTTAAAAGGAGATAAGGATGATGTTGGATCTTGACATGATCTCCATAAAACCCTTGAGCTAAATTTAATGGAACTCCTTAGGCTGGATTAAGGTATCGTTTCTCCCGATTTTTCCTCCCGACAATTTACAGAAGTGATTTCCTGTTTATGAGCAAATCTCTCCCCGGCTCAAATCAACCACCCAGGCTACGAGATGAATTCTGAATCCCGCTGGTTGAGAAACGAAGACATTTCTTGCAATTAGGCGGTGAGCGGATTAGAGGAACACAAATGACCACAGAGCGAGCAGACATCTTGATTGAGCGTGACAATTTGCAATCTGCCTCTCTCCCAAAAAAGGAGAGAAAGAAAGAAAGAAAACTCATTTGTGAGGGTGAGCCAGGATGAAATACAAGTAGCGCTCGACTTACAACTGCACTTGAGCCCCAAATTTCGGTTGTTAAGGGAGACATTTGTTAAGTGAGCTTTGCCCAGGGGTGAAATGCTCCCGGTACGAACCGGATCACCCGATCCGGTAGCGACAGAGGCGGGTGGTTCGGAGAACCGGTAGCAAAATTCCCTGCCTCCCCTCAATTGCCCAGCTGAGCCACGCAATCATCAGAGGCTTTTTTTTTAATTTTTAAAAGCATTTTTTCTACAACCTCTTTGGCCGAAAAAATGTTTTTAAAAGTAAAAGAAAAAGCCTCTGATGATCGCGCGGCTCAGCTGGGATCATCAGAGGCTTTAAAAAAAGGAAAAAAAAAGCCTCTGCCGATCAGGCAAGTCAGCTGGGATCGTCAGAGGCTTTAAAAGCATTTTTTTTACAACCTCTTCAGCTGAAGAGGTTGTAGAAAAAATGGTTTTAAAAGTAAAAAAAAAAAAAGTTGGCCACGCCCACTCAGTCCTATTACCCCCACCCACCCACCCACCAAGCCACACCCACAGAACCTGTAGTAACAAATTTTACATTTCACCACTGGCTTTGCCCTATTTTATGACCTCACTTGTCAAGTGAATCACTGCAGGTGATAAGTTAGTAACCTGGTTGCGAAATGGATCTAGCTTTCCCATTGACTTTAACAGAATAACAGAGTTGGAAGTAGGTATCGCCTGATCCACTAGCGATGGCGGCCGGTGGTTCGGAGAACCGGTAGCAAAAATCCCTGCTTCCCCCCCACCCCACCATGCCCAGTTGAGCCGCACGATCATCAAAGGCTTTTTTTTTTTACTTTTAAAAGCATTTTTTCTACAACTTCTTCTGCCGAAAAAATGCTTTTGAAAGTAAAAAAAAAAAGCCTCTGATGATCGTGCGGCTCAGCTGGGATCATCAGAGGCTTTTCAAAGCATTTTTTTCTGCAACCTCTTCTGGGGAAGAGGTGGTTAAAAAATGCTTTGAAAAAGGCTCTGATCATCAGGCAACACAGCTGGGATCGTCAGAGCCTTTTCAAAGCATTTTTGAAGAAGATTCAAGGGAAGAGGTTGCAGGAAAAAAATGCTTTAAAAGTCTCTCTGACGATCCCAGCTGAGTCGCCTGATCATCAGAGAGATTTTTCAAAGCATTTTTTTAAAACGATCAGGCAACTAAATCAAATTAAAAAAAAACAAAACAAAAACCCTCCTTCCTGCTCCTGGCACGCAATGGCCCAGTAGGCCCGTTTTTCTTTCTCACCTGGGTCCAGAACCGATCATTTAGTGACCGCTTGAATTACAACGGCACTAAAAAACGTGACTTACGCTATTTTTACGTACAAATGGATAAGTCACTTATGTAAGTTTTTCACACTTACGACCTTCGCAGCATCCCTATGGTCACCTGATCAGAATTCAGACGCTTAGTGACTGATTTGTATTTATGACGGTTGCAGTCCCGGGGGCCACGTGATCCCCTTTTTGTGACCATCTGACAAGCAAAGTCAATGGGGAAGCCAGATTCATTTAACGACCATGTCACAGCATCTGGTGATCCGCTTAACAACCGTGGCAAGAAAGGTTTGCAAAACTCATTTAACAAATGCCTCACTTAACCGCACAGACGTTTTGGCCTCAGTTGTGGCCGTATGTCGAGGACTGCCTGCAATTTTATTGCACTGAAAAGGTTCTGTGTTTATTTAGATGCAGTACCCAGGGACTCCTTCGAGCAAGCTACGATTTCTTTTCACGCCCCCTCATTTTCAAAAAGAAAGTAGAACATTCAAGTCAATTCAGTTCTGATCTCTACACAGCAATTTTTCTACATTATATATATATATTTTCCTGAACGTACAGAGGTGGGAGTTGTTTGCTCTGTTTAATTCCTAATTTATTCCTGAGAGGAATATAAGAATTGGAGGAACTCCATTCCCATGGGATTAAAGGGATCAGCTTTTCAGTGGTATAAAAAAAAATCTTGTATAAAATCTTGTTAAAATTCTCACTTAATAGGTGGGTTGTATCAAACAGATCTTCTATTGCTGGAGGGTAGCCATTTCATATTTATCTCTGCTGTTTATATTTCTCTAACTTCAGGCTATGCTGATGTGTTCTGCTTATGCAGCTACATGAAATAATTAGTGCGGTCATTTCTCTTTGCCGTGCTCCTGTTATTTAAAAATATTTAAATGTCTGTGCGTAGAGGCTTATTAGTTTGCTGTAAGGATAAACACTCTAGATGCAATCAGCACTCATAAACTATTTAGCTGTTCTCTCTAAAGGCATCAGGCATGATTTATCCCTTCAATAAAAGCCATCTCCTATTTAGGAGGAAAAATCAAAGGTCTAGGATTGGAGATGGACGAGATCAGGCACCAGAATGGAGGTAGTCCTCAACGTACGACCACAATTGAGACTGGAATTTCCATCTTTAAGCAAGGCTGTTCTTAAGTGAGCCGCACCCAATTATATTACCTGTTTTTGCCATGTCTGTCAGGAGAATGACTGCCGTTGTTAAGTCAATTGTGCAGTCCTTAAGCGAATCTGGCTTCCCCCCATTGAGTTGGCTGATCGGAATCACGTGAGCCCGGGATAGTGCAACAGGCATAAGTACATGCCAGTTGCCAAGCTTCCAAATTTTGATCATGTCACCATCGGGATGCTTGCAATGGTTGTACGTTTAAAATGAATAGAATAGAATAAAATTCTTTATTGGCCAAGTGTGATTGGACACACAAGGAATTTGTCTTGGTGCATATGCTGTCAGTATACGTAAGAAAAGATATGTTCATCAAGAATCATAAGGTACAATACTTAATGATAGTCATAGGGTACAAATAAGCAATCAAATCATATTAGGAAACAGTCAATATAAATCGTAAGGATACCAGCAACTTACATTTGTAAGTGAGAGGAGATGGGTGATAGGACCGATGAGAAGATTAATAGTAGAATAGAGTAGAGTAGAGTAGAGTAGAGTAGAGTAGAGTAGAGTAGAGTAGAGTAGAATCGAATCGAATCGAATCGAATCGAATCGAATCGAATCGAATAGAATAGAATAGAATAAGAATAGAGTAGAAAGAATAGAATAGAATAGAATAAGAATAGAGTAGAAAGAATAGAGTAGAAAGAATCGAATCGAATCGAATTGAATCGAATAAGAATAGAGTAGAAAGAATAGAGTAGAATAGAATTAGAGTAGAGTAGAGTAGAGTAGAGTAGAATCGAATCAAATCGAATCGAATCGAATCGAATCGAATCGAATCGAATCGAATCGAATCGAATAAGAATAAGAATAAGAATAAGAATAGAGTAGAAAGAATAGAATAGAGTAGAGTAGAATAGAATTAGAGTAGAGTAGAGTAGAGTAGAGTAGAGTAGAGTAGAGTAGAGTAGAGTAGAGTAGAGTAGAATAGAATAGAATAGAATAGAATTAGAGTTGAGTAGAATTGAGTAGAGTAGAGTAGAGTAGAGTAGAGTAGAGTAGAGTAGAGTAGAGTAGAGTAGAATAGAATAGAATAGAATAGAATAGAATAGAATAGAATAGAATAGAATAGAATAGAATTTTATTGGCCAAGTGTGATTGGGCACACAAGGAATTTGTCTTGGTGCATATGCTCTCAGTGCACATAAAAGAAAAGATGCATTCATCAAGAATCATAAAGTACAACACTTAATGACAGTAATAGGGAACAAATAAGCAATCAGGAAACAATATCAATATAAATCATAAGGATACAAGTAACATAGTCATGCAGTCATAACTGGAAGGAGATGGGTGGTGGGAACGATGAGAAGACTAATAGTAGCGCAGACTTAGTAAATAGATTGACAGAGTTGAGGGAATTATTTGTTTAGCAGAGTGATGGCATTTGGGGAAAAAACTGTCCTTGTGTCTAGTCGTTCTGGTGTGCAGTGCTCTATAGCATCGTTTTGAGGGTGGGAGTTGAAACAGTTTATATCCAGGATGCGAGGGGTCTGTAGATATTTTCCCAGCCCTCTTTTTGACTCATGCAGTATCCAGGTCCTCCATGGAAGGCAGGTTGGTATAAATTGTTTTTTCTGCAGTTCTAATGATCCTCTGAAGTCGGTGTCTGTCTTGTTGGGTTGCAGAGCCAAACTAGACAGTTATGGAGGTGCAGATGACAGACTCAATAATTCCTCTGTAGAACTAGATCAGCAGCTCCTTGGCCAGTTTGAGCTTTCTGAGTTGGCCCAGAAAGAACATTCTTGGTTGTTCTTTTTTTAATGACGTTTTTGATGTTAGGTGTCCATTTTAGGTCTTGAGATATGGTAGCACCTAGAAATTTGACGGTCTCTAATGTTGATACTGTGTTGTCTAGTATTGTAAGAGGTGTTAGTAAAACCAATCATTTTTCAGTGTCATTGTAACTCTATGATGGTAAGCCACCCAGAGTTTCCTTGAGCTAAGTTTGGGGGGAGGGGGGGATTTTTACAAATAAATAAATAAATAAATAAATAAACTTCAAATGGTCACTAAATGAATGGATGTAAGTTTTTTTTTTAAAATTGATTTATATGCCGCCCTTCTCCGGAGACTCAGGGCGGCTTACAATGCGTTAAGCAATAGCCTTCCTACTTTTGTATATTTATACAAAGTCAGCTTATTGCCCCCACAAACTGGGTCCTCAATTGACCTACCTTAGAAAGGATGGAAGGCTGAGTCAACCCTGAGCCTGGAGAGATTCAAATTTACAGTAATTGCAGACATTAGATGTTAATCACAATGCATTAGTCTGCTGAGCTACCAGGCCCTAGGTTGAAGGCAACCTGTATCATGACTTGCAGATCGAAGTTGAACACTATCGAAAAAGAGATCTGTTGTTATACCAGTTGTGATTGGAACAATATCTAAAGGGCTTCCTTGGTATCTGGAAATATTGCATTAATCAGCCTCAAACTGCCTAATTTTACAAAAAACAAAACAAAATCGTCCTCTTTAGAACTGCCTATACAGGTAGTCCTCTATTTGCAACGACAATGGAGCTCAAAATTTGTGCTGCTAAGTGAAACATTTGTTAAATGAATTTTGCTCCATCTGACGACCTGTCTGGCTACAGTTGTTAAGTGAATCGCTATGGTTGTTAAATTAGTACACCGGTTGTTAAGTGAATTTGGCTACCCCATGGACGTAGCTTTGGTTATTTGAGTCTTCTCTCGCGTAGAATTGGAAGTATTTATTTATTTATTTTATTTTTTATTTTTTATTTGATTTATATGCCGCCCTTCTCCGGAGACTCAGGGCGGCTTACAATGCGTTGAGCAATAGCCTTCATACTTTTGTATATTTATACAAAGTCAGCTTATTGCCCCCACAAACTGGGTCCTCAATTTACTCACCTTAGAAAGGATGGAAGGCTGAGTCGACCTTGAGTCTGGCTAGGATTGAACTCACAGAAAATTACAGGCAGCTGGTGTTAATTGCTGCCTTTAGTAGGAGGCCCCCTATGCTACACAGCCAGTAGTATCGGAAGTATCTTGGCGACGTTTCGACGAAGTCTCATTCGTCATCTTCAGGCTGCTGTTCTCGGCTTCGTGCTTCCAGGAGCAGGAGATATATAAGTTTTCTGAGGTTTTCGCGGGTGTTTGTATGTAGGTCTTTGGTTATTCGGGTCTTCTCCCGCGTAAAATTGGAAGTGTCTATATATATATATATATATATGAGTCAGTTGTCAAGCGGCTGAATTTTGATCATATGACCACGGGGATCTGCAATGGTTGAAAGTCATCATTTTTTTCCGAACAGAACAAAATAACCTAGTTGGAAGGGACCTTGGAGGTCTTCTAGTCCAACCTCCCAGCTCATGCAGGAAACTCCATACCATTTCAGACAAATTGTTGTCCAATCTCTTCTTAAAAACTTCCAGTGTTGGAGCACTCACAACTTCTGGAGGCCAGTTGTTCCACTGATTAATTGTTCTCACAGTCAGGAAATTTCTCCTTCGTTCTAGGTTGCTTCTCTCCTTGATAAAATTTCCATCCATTGCTTCTTGTTCTACCCTCAGGTGCTTTGGAGAATAGCTTGACTTCCACTTCTTTGTGACAGCCCCTGAAATATTGGAAGACTCCTATCATGTCACCCCAGCTCTTCTTTTCATTAAACTAGACATACCCAGTTCTAGCAACTGTTCTTTGTATGTTTTATCCTCCAGTCCCCTAATCATCTTTATTGCTCTTCTCTGCACTCTTTCTAGAGCCTCTTTTTTACATCGTGGTGACCAAAACTGGATGCAGGATTCCAAGTGTGGCCTAACCAAGGCCTTATAAAGTGGTATTAACACTTCACATGATTTTGATTCTATCCCTCTCCTTTATGCAGCCCAGAACTGCGTTGGCTTTTACGGTCACTAAATGAACTGTTGTAAATCGAGGACTACCTGCCGCCTTAATAATTCTTAGCTCCTTGGTTAGGATTTGAATTATTCACCAGTCTTACGTGGTGCATCGAACTGTAGAGTACCCACACATCTGAATATAAACTTGATCAGACTTGACTCAATGATTCTGAGCGGCTCACAACAGTCGTAAAAAGAAATTATAATAAAACAGACATAAATTTTTCACAATGCTTCTGGATCTCAGAGGATTTTTGGTTACCTCCCAAAAGACCTTGAGAGGTTTCTGGGTAGAATTCATGAAAACTCAAATCATCCCATATTTTTCAAATCAGGTGACTTCATCTCTCAGTTGCAAGATTACCTAAAAATGTCTCTGACCTTTCGAAGTATAATAAGAATCTCTCCAGGGATGTTTGCTCTTGGTCTTTGGCCATCAATTCAGTGTGCCAAAAGAGAGTTTCAAATTTGAGGTCTCTTTGGGGAAATATTTTTCCTTCCTGCAGGCTGCTAAATTTGATCCCCTGACATACTCCCTTCACAGGAGAAATCAGTGCTGGCTATGGGGTGGATTTCACGCTTTTGTGATAGCGGGTGGCCCAGTGGCTAAGACGCTGAGGTGGTCGATCGAAAGGTCGGCAGTTCAGCGGTTCGAATCCCAAGTGCCGCGGAACGGGGTGAGCTCCTGTTACTTGTCCCAACTTCTGCCAACCTAGCAGTTCGAAAGCAGGAAAAAAATGCAAGTAGAAAAAATAGGGATCACCTTTGGTGGGAAGGTAACAGCGTTCCGTGCACCTTTGGCGTTGAGTCATGCCGGCCACGTGACCCCGGAGACATTTTCGGATAGCGCTGGCTCTTCGGCTTTGAAACAGAGATGAGCACCGCCCCGTAGAGTTGGGAATGACTAGCACATATGTGCGAGGGGAACCTTTACCTTTATCTTTACCCCACTGTGTCTCAGCCTTGAGTACTTTAAGAGTTATCGACTTCCACACCCAGAATTCCTCAGTGCAACTGAGATGATGCAACGAAGGAGCTTGTGTTCTGAATGGGTGTTGGGAAATTCCTATTGTAAGGTAAAGGTAAAGCTAAAGGTTCCCCTCGCACATAAGTGCTAGTCATTCCCGACTCTAGGGGGCAGTGCTCATCTCCGTTTCAAAGCCGAAGAGCCAGTGCTGTCCGAAGGCGTCTTCATGATCATGTGACTAAATGCCAACGGCGCATGGAACACTTCCCAACCAAAGGTGGTCCCTATTTTTCTATTTGCATTTTTTACGTGCTTTCGAACTGCTAGATTGGCAGAAGCTGGGACAAGTAACGGGAGCTCACCCCGTTATGCGGCATTCGGGATTTGAACCACTGAACTGCTGACTTTTCGATCAACAAGCTCAGTGTCTCATCCAGGGAAATATAATATTCTGCCTTCTTGATATTTCCTAAAATATTTCATTCTTCTAGGAGAGGAATGGGTGCTAACTTTCTACAATGCCAGTTGTGATGTTTATTCTTATGAACATGCAATTCTGCTGGGAGACAGTTTAAATTAACTCTATTTGTGTTTACAGGTCTCCTTTGATATGTGGATTAAATCCGGGAAATTTATTTGGGGGTTTAAGGACGTTTGAATGAAAGATTTTCTCCTGTTTGCTATTTTTACTTGATTAACTTAGTTTTGGCTTGTCAATTATCTAGCGGAGACCCTGAATCTCAGTCCATTGTGGATTCTGTTAAGGTTTAAGGGAAGATGGAGACAGTATAAGGAATACAATATAAAAAGAAGCGAAGTATAAAAGATGTACAAGATGTGAGATGCATAATAAAGGTGTATAAATAAGATATATAAAAAAGACGTGGAGACCCTAGAAAGAATGCAGAGAAGAGCAATGAAGATGATTAGGGGATTGGAGGGTAAAACATATGAAGAATGGTTGGGAATTGGGAATGTCTAGTTTAATGAAAAGACGGACTAGGGGAGACATGATAACAGTCTTCCAATATTTAAGGAGCTGCCACAAAGAAGAAGCAGTCAAGCTATTCTCCAAAGCACCTGAAGGCAGGACAAGAAGCAATGGGTGGAAACTCATCAAGTAGAGAAGCAACTTAGAACTAAGAAGAAATTTCCTGGCAGTGAGAACAATTAATCAGTGGAACCACTTGCCTCCAGAAGTTGTGAATGCTCCAACACTGGAAGTTTTTAAGAAGATGTTGGATAACCATTTGTCTGATGTGGTGTAGGGTCTCTCCTTCTTGGGTTGAACTAGAAGACCTCCAAGGTCCCTTCCAACTCTGGTATTCTGAGTTACGTTTGTAGTAATAAAGGCAGTACTAAAAAACCTAATAAATAAATATTACTCCTCGAAGAACACAGTGCTCCAAAACGGGGGTAGATGGAGAGTTTCCCATTCAAGTTTGCAAACTCCAAAACATCTCCTAGACCAGGGGTAAGCAACTACAGCCCTTTTACAACCTGTGGACTTCAACTCCCAGAATTCCCCAGCTAGTCATGGTGGCTCAGGAATTCTGGGAGTTGAAGTCCACCGGTCATGAAGGGGCCATAGTTGCTCACCGCTAGAGGTAAAGATGCCCAAATTTGCTTAGCGGTTCTCCTGATTTTTTGATTTTTTCTTTGTTTCTCAAGTCCAGAACCTCTTGCATTAAAAGAGAAATACGGTACAGGTAGCCCTCAACTTATGACCACAATTGAGCCCAAAATTTCTGTTGTTAAGTGAGACATTTGTTAAGTGAGTTTTACCCTATTTTATGACTTCTTGCCACCGTTGTTAAGTGAATCACCGCAGTTGATAAGTTAGTAATCCGGTTATTAAGTGAATCTGGCTTCCCCACTGACCTTACTTGTCAAAACGTCATTTATTTATCAAATTTATTTATCAAATTTATATACCGCCCTACTCCCAGAGGGAGTAAAAAGGTGATTCTGTGACCTTGGGGCGCTGCAACGGTCATATATGTGAGTCAGTTATTAAGCATCTGAATTTTGATCATGTGACCATAAAGAAATAGCACTGGTCTTTGTTGACGCCCAAAAGGCGTTCGATAATCTGAATTGGCAGTTCATGAAACAACAAATCACTCAAATGGAATTCAGATCAAATTTTGTCAATACAATATCTACAATTTACAAAAAACAATGTGCCAACATCCTATTGAACAGAGAACTAACAAAAACATTTCAAATTAGAAAAGGGGTCCGACAAGGGTGTCCTCTGTCCCCACTTTTATTCATCCTAGCTTTAGAAGTACTTTTGAGAAGGATTAGGAATAACAATGAAATCAAGGGATTAAGTGTTAGAAAAGAGACGTATAAGACTCAGGCATTTGCCAACGATGTGGCACTAATTATGGAAGAACCATTGGAATCAGGCATTAAAATATTGGAAGAATTAGGCAATTATGGAGAGGTAGCAGGCTTTAAGTTAAATAAATCCAAAACTAAATTAGTAACTAAAAATATGACGGAGGTACGAAAGAAAGTGTTGGAAGAATCAATGGAGATCCAAATTGCCAAGAAGGTAAAATACCTAGGGGTGTGGATCTCATCGAAGTGTTCGGCCCTCAAGGAGGATAACTATATACCATTAATTAGGAATATAAAACAGGATTTAGAAAAGTGGGGAAGATTACAGATACCATTATTAGGTAGAATTGCAGCAACAAAAATGAGTATATTACCCAAGCTATTGTATTTATTTCAAACAGTCCCTGTTAAATTAGATAAAAAATTCTTTCTGGAGCTTAATACTATGATTAGGAAATTTATTTGGGGGGGGAAAGAAACCGAGGATAGCAATTAGGAACTTACAGGACAAGAAGGAAAGAGGGGGGTTCGGATTACCTAAATGGGAGATGTATTAAAAAGCCGCAAATTTAGTATGGCTGAAAGATTGGGCAACTTTGAGAAATAAAAGACTCCTAACCTTGGAAGAGCACGATCTTCAGAAGGGTTGGCACGCCTATCTTTGGGAAGTGGGGAAAAAAACGAAAACATATTTTCATAGACACAAAATAAGGGAGACCTTAATGCAAACATGGGGAGAGATAAGGCAGAAGCAATATACAAAAGTTCCGAGATGGCTCTCCACCATGGAGGCCTTAATATAACCCGAATGTATTAGAAATGGGCAAAATGGTTAGATATAATGAGATATTGGATGGGGGAGGGAATCTCAAAGCAAGGGAAGAATTGAAGGAGCAAGGCATCTCTATAGATTGGTGGCCATATGCTCAAATTAAATCCGGATATAAAAAGGACAAGGAGGAATTTGGTATAGAAACAAGCATTAATGGATTTGATGAGATTTGGATGGGTACAGATGATAAAATATTAGCCAAATTATATAATTATCTATTGGAGTATGATATGGCAGAGGAGGTGGTTAAGGAACCGATGTTAGCTTTGGCCAAGAATATTGAACAGAATATAAATCTGAATGAATGGGATACAATATGGAATAATAATCTTAAAATGACTAGGGCAGTGACTTATAAGGAAAATCAATATAAGATGTTTTATAGGTGGCACATGGCCCTAGCTAGGAGAGCGAAGATTTATCCCAATTCGAGCGCTAACTGTTGGGTACTTTTTATCATTGTTCATGGACTTGTGCAAATCAGGCACAAAAATTCTGGAGGATGATATGGAAGTGGATCTCGGAAATAATAAGAGAAAATTTTGATTTCGACCCAAAAGCATTTCTCCTGGGAATCTTGAAAACAGAATATGCAAAAAAGAAAAGGTATTTAATTATACATATAATGACAGCCGCAAGAATTTCTTTTGCCCAGTATTGGAAAGAAAAACAATTACCATCTGAAGAATATGTTATTAGGAAAGTACTGGAGTGCGCCGAAATGAATAAATTAACTCTAGAAATTAATGACAGAGAAGATTCAGAATACTATAGCGTGTGGGACATGTGGTATGAGTGGGTAGAGAAAAGAAATAAATGAGGTAGAGTATAGATATCAATTATTAACTAATTAATAAAGAAATGAACAAGATCACTTGTACTTTAAGGATTTGAGCGCTATTATTTGTAATAGATTTTAGATTAAATCCAACTCTAAGAAGTAATATTATGTAAATGGCAAGTAAAAAGTTGGTATATATGTATCTGCACCACGGAACCGAAAATGTTTTAATTGTATTGCTATTTCGTATAATAAAAATTATAAAATAAAATAAAATTTTAAAAAAACAGTCATGAGGCACATTTTTCAGTGCCGTGGTGATTTTTTTTCCCCCATTTTTTTTTAATTTTCAAAGACACAAACAGAACAAAACATAAAAACATTATAATTCCATACAATTATAGACAGAGTATCAGTCGGTGGCATTTTTGTGCTTCTCTTCTCTTGAATTTATCACTACACATGCTAGCTTATTTCCAAAAGTTTCAACATCCATTTATATCATAATTATTTCCAATTCTTATTCTCTATCCATTGGTAAAATAAATCCATATCAAATAATAGTGTCTATCTTCCTGCTCTCTTATTTCAAATGTCAGTTTACTTATTTCAGCACATTCCATCATTTTCTTAATAATTTCTTCATCATTAGGTAACTTATCTCCTTTCCAATTTTTACTAAATACAATTCTAGCTGCTGTCAAGAGATTCACAATTAAATATTGCAGTTCTTTATTATATGTCTCCGGTATAATCCCTAATAAAAATACCTCTGGTTTAAAGTCAATATGTCTCTTTATCATTTTTTCCAACCACGTGGGTATCTTAGTCCAATATATCCTTGCTTCTGCGCATGTCCACCACATGTGGTAATAGGATCCTGGGGTCTGATGACATTTCCAACATTTCTCCAATTTATTCTGGAACATTCTGGCTATTCTCGACGGGGATAGATGCCACCTGTAAAACATCTTATACAAGTTCTCCTTATACCATACCAAGTCGAGGACTACTTGCATTGCAAATTAGCAAAATTCTCTAAATAAAGTAAACTTTCTGTCAACTCACAAAGCATCCTTGGCCTGCTCTCGAGTTGCCATAGGCCAAGGGGGATGAGAAACCGGCAAAATGGCATAGCAGCCAAAGACAGATGCACATTCCACGCTTATCTCTCTCAAGGCTGTGTCCCAGGGTTACCTACAGCAGCCAAGGGGAGTGACCTCTACAACGCACGAAATTGACGACACACCCTGGGGGGAGGGGAGAAACAGGGTCATAATTGGAGGGTAAATTACATAGGATCAGAGCTGGCTTCACTTCGGAATATGCCAACATGAAGCTCCTAATAAATAACTGGATTTTTTTAAAATCTTGGCTTGAGTCTCATGATTTAATTAGGGCAACCGTCGGAATCCTGACAGCTTCAACCGGTGGAGAACAGTTCTCAAAATGAAAACACAGAATTAAAAAAAAAACAAACGCTAGCATTTTTGCATCACAGATCTGGGAATGTTAGCTTGTTGCTAACTTAAGGTTCCTGCAGCAGACCAGGATGAGACGAAAGGACGCCGAGAACATATAGCTCTCTATCATTTTGATTGCCCCGAGCTTTATGGTGATCGTGTGGGGACACTGTTGGCTGTTTCTAGGAGACATGTTCATTCCCCGAGCTTTTTATCTCTCGGATGCCACCAGAAGTAGTTCCAATGATGAATGCAAGCCTGCTGGCTGAATGACTAATAGTCCTGCAGGAGAAAAAAAAGAATAAAGAGTAAAGAATAAATCATTTCAACACTGAAAGAGAGCCAAGGCATCTGGCGCTCTCTGTGCATAGCGAAGTTTCATAATCCTCTCGACGGCATCCTTTCGTCCTCTTGTTGTGCCGTTCCTCAAGGGTTGCGTGTGGATGGGGAAGCTATCGGCATCTCAGCCTTCAGAATCTGTTCAGGGCCAGCATTTACAAAAATTTATATGCCGCCCTTCTCCCTAAGGACTCAGGGCGGCGAACACAGGTTTAAAAACATACAATAATAAAAGGAAGCGTAATTGAAACCAATTAAAACAGAGACAATAAATAATAAAACCCAGGAATCAGAATCAACCCATTTGTTGAAACAGCCTTTAGGTCTCGACGGAAGGAGCTGAGGTCAGGCACCGTCCGATGTTTGGTGGGCAACTCATTCCAGAGGGCAGGAGCGACCACAGAGAACCCTCTACCTCTGGACGTTGCCAGCCGACACTGTCTGGCCGACGGTACCCTGAGGAGGGCAGCCTGTGTGAGCGGACAGGATGGTGGGAGGCGGGTAGGAGATCGTCCTGCAAATACCCCGGATCTAAGCCATGTAGGGGTTTAAAGGTAAGTACTAGCACCTTGAAGCGGATCCGGAGGACCACTGGTAGCCAGTGCAGCTCGTGTAGGAGAGGTGTTACACAGGAGTAACGGGGAGCTCCTGTAACCTCCTGCGCGGCCGCATTCTGGACCAGCTGGAGCCTCCGGGTGCACCTCAAGGGCATCCCCATGTAGAGGGAAGTAATTGGTAATGGCCACTTTACCACCTATGGACTTCAACTCCCAGAATTTCTGAGACAGCATGGCTGGCTCAGGAATTCTGGGAATTGAAGTCCACAGGTCGTTTTCAAGCAGGGGTGTCAAACTTGATTTCATTGAGGGCCGCATCAGGGCTGTGTTTGACCTCGGAGAGCCAAGGTGGATGTGGCCAGAGGTGGATGTGGCCAGGGGTGGGTGTGACATGGGACTTGTGTAGTGGGGGGGGGCACCTGTGGTTGCCAAGGCAGCACTTTCCTCAGACTCTCCCTCACTCTCATTATAATCTCCCTCCCTCCTTCCTTCCTTCCTTCCTTCCTTCCTTCCTTCCTTCCTTCCTTCCTTCCTTCCTTCCTTCTTTCCTTCCTTCCTTTCTTCCTTCCTTCCTTCCTTCCTTCCTTCCTTCCTTCCTTCCGTCCATCTAGTTTAGCAACAGAAAGTACAACAAATTGTGGTTGTAAATTGAGGACTACCTATAAATGTTGCCATGGGGTGTGGAGTAGAGTTTTTTAACTGTATTATTAAATGGATGAATTTTAATTCTTTTTTTATATATATAATGTTGTAAGCTGCCTGGAGTCATCTATCTCCAAATTGGCCAGCTATATAAATTTGTTTAATAAATAATAAAACCCAGGCAGATAAGGGACAGTAGGAAGTGTCACTGAAAACAGCTGGAGAATAAGCACTTTTTTGGATGGTTGATATTCATGCCTAAAGTGGGACTAGAACTCACTGTCTCTTGGTGATTGGCTCAAAGTCGCCCAGCTGGCTTTCATGCTTAAAGCTGGACTAGAACTCACAGTCTCCTGGTGATTGGTTCATAGTCACCCAGCCAGATTTCAGTCCTAAAGCAGGATTAAAACTCCTAATCTCCTGATGATTGACCCAAAGTCACCCAGCAAGCTTTCATTCCTAGACTGGAATGACTAGAACTCACAGACTCCTGGTGGTGATTGATCTAAAGCAGTAGTCACCAACTGATGGTCCTCAAATCAGGAGTCCTCAAACTACGGCCCCTAGGACAGACACTTGCAATGAACGTTTGCTGCAGAGTCTCTCCTTTAGGGATCTTTTTGTGTGGGTCGGAGGGGGGCAGAAATTCTGACTTGGAGTCTGCTTCAGCCTCCTGGTGCAGGGCTTTGGGCGAAGGCTGGATGGATGGAAGTGCCGGTGGTGGCGAAAAGCCGGAGGGCCTTGTTCCAGTGGGACTGCCTCATGGCCTGGAACTGGCTGACCATCTCAGTCCGCTGAGCCTCCAGGCGCCGGTACCTGGCCTTGCACTCTTACAGGTCTTCCCTCTTCTTGGAAAGCCTATGCTCCTAGTCCTCAGTGGTGCTTCTGCTGAGCCTCCTTCTTGGTCAGATCCCATTTGAACTGAGCCAGCTGTTTTGCCAACTCTTTCTCATGGTGGCTGCTTAGCTCCAACGACTGCTTCCTGTTGGGGCCCTAAGGAGCCCAGGCGGGTAGGCAAGGAGTGGCTGGGAGGGGAGGGGCGAGTAGAGGCTGGCGAGGCACTCCTCGACATGAGTGACATTGAGTTGGCCACGCCCACCCTGTCACATGACCACCTAGCCACGCCCACCTAGCCGGTCATTAGGCATTTCATATTAGTGGTCCGCGGGATTTAAAATTATGAATTTAGTGGTCCCTGAGGTCCGAAAGGTTGGTGAACCCTGATCTAAAGTCACCAAACCAACTTTCATACTGCAATTGGGATTATAATTCACCATCTCCTGGTGATTGGCCCAAAGTCACTCAGCCAGCTTCCATGCCTAAGGCAGGACTACAACTCACCATCTCCTGGTGATTGATCCAAAGTCACCCAGCAAGCTTTCATGCCTAAGGCAGGACTACAACTCACCATCTCCTGGTGATTGGCCCAAAGTCACTCAGCCAGCTTCCATGCCTAAGGCAGAACTAGATCTCCCAATCTCCTGGTGATTGACCCAAAGTCACTCAGCCAGCTTTCATGCCTAAGGCGGAACTAGAACTCACCATCTCCTGGTGATTGATCCAAAGTCACCCAGCAAGCTTTCATGCCTAAAGCAGGACTAGAACTCACAGTCTCCTGGTGATTGGCCCAAAGTCACTCAGCCAGCTTCCATGCCTAAGGCAGGACTAGAACTCACAGTCTCCTGGTGATGGATCCAAAGTCACCAAACCAACTTTCATGCTGCAATTGAGATTATTAATTTACTTTCTCCCAATGATTGGCCCAAAGTCACCCAGCCGGCTTTCATGCCTAAGGCAGTACTAGAACTCACCATCTCCCGGTTTCTAAGCCACCACCTTCACCACGACACCAAACTGGCCCTCCTGAATGTGGGTGGAGATGGAATCAAAGACCATTAAGCCGGTTCTTTTGTTTCAAATTCAGGAAAGCTGCTTGGCAGAAACACAACAAAAATGGCATTCTCTCTTGCTGGAAGCCGCTGAATAGGCGGACGATTAGAAATTAATGTTTACATCAGAGGCACAATTGGCAAGGCGACAACTTGCAATTTGGAAGCCTTTTGCTAATTGGGGAGGAAGGGAAATGGCAGAGAAGGGGGAAAAGGCTGTTATTGAAGGGCTGATTTTAGTCTCTTCCTTGGGATTAGAGTAAGGGTCCCCAAACCTCTGGGCTGTGGAATGGCACCGTGGCACGCCAGAAACGGGACCACACAAACGAGTGAGGCCCCATCCACGCACCCAAAACCACATCACTTCCTGTCTGCGGAAAAGCCTCTCTCTCCACAGAACCGGTCCCTAGCGCCCCAAAGATTGGGGCTGCTGGTGCTAGAGATTGTCTCTTGGAGAAGATCCAGGTCTCAGTTGGGGTATCTCCAGAAAAGTCAAAATGAAGCCACAAATGGACAAGGGAAATCCGCCCCACTACATTTTAAATCGTATTTATTAATTCTTTATCTCCAAAGGTAAAAGGCAAAACAAGGAAAAAGAAAACACACTCGCAAAGATCCAACCAAAACCAAAACCACAACAATAATAATATGGTCCTCGACTTACGACCACACGTGAGCCCAAAATGTCTGTTGCTAAGCGAGACAGTGATTGAGTTCTGCGTCGTTTGATTACTTTTCTTGCCTTACATTCTCTCTCTCTCTCCCCCTCCCTTTCTTGTATGCCTCCATCATTAGGGCTAACAAATCTGGGCTGTATGCATTTTCCTTATTCTTTTTTTGCTAAGACTTATAAACAGGAATTTGCAGGATTGTGGGCTCTAAACATCCACATAAAGCTGGTATAATAATCTTGCTAGCATAAATATCATGCCAATAATATAAAAATAAGGAAAATGGGGAAGGTTTGAGACAATTCAGGTAAGAAGGACCTATTTGAGTTGCAAATATCAGCCGTGGTAGAAGGTGGATTGCAGAGAAAAAAACCTTGCAATCTTGAGTAATGATCTGGACTCTTGAAGCCCAGAATGAAAGGAAGGGAGAAAAAGGGAGAGAGAGAGAGGGAGGGAGGGAGAGAGATGGAGGGGGGGAGGGAGGGAGGGAGAGAGAGAAGGAGGGAGGGAGGGAGGGAGGGAGGGAAGGAGAGACGGAAGGAAAAGAGAAAGAGAGAGGGAAAGAGAGAGAGAGAAAGAGAGGGAAAGAGAGAGAGGAAGGAAGGAAGGAAGAAAAAGAAAGAAAGCAAGAGGGAAAGAGAAAGGAGAGAGAGAGAGAAAGGGAAAGAGAAAGAGGAAGGAAGAAAAAGAAAGAAAGCGAGGGAAAGAGAGAGAGTGAAAAGAGAGAGAGAGAGAGAAAGAGAAAGGGAAAGATGAAAGAAGGAAGGAAGGAAGGAAGGAAGGAAGGAAGGAAGGAAGGAAGGAAGGAAGGAAGGAAGGAAGGAAGGAAAAGAGAGAAAGCCAGAAGGCAGGTAGGCAGGAAAAAAGGAAGAAAAAGAAAGAAAGTGAGAAGAAAAAGGAAGAAAAAGAGAGAGAGAAAGAGAGGGAAAGAGAGAGGAGAGGATGGAGGGAGGGAGGAAGGAAGGAAGGAAGGAAGGAAGGAAAAGAAAGAAAGCCAGAAGGCAGGAACGCAGGAAGACAGGCAGGCAGGAAAAAAGGAAGAAAAAGAAAGAAAGAGAGAGAGAAAGAGAGAGAAAGAAAGAGGGCAAGAGAAAGAAAGAGAGGGAAAGAGAGAGAGATAGAGAGAGAGAAAGAGAGAAAGGACCAGCTTTAGAAGAGATTTAAAGGAGGTTAATAGCTTACGGTTCTATATTCTCAAAGGTCAAAAAACAAATTAATTCCTTCACCAGCTTAACCTCCTTGTGTAAACCCAGCCCACTTCTTTTCACCAACATCACCGGCCAAAACGAGAGTTTTCAACTTGCTAACCCAATTGAGAAGAAAAAGACAATGCTTGGAACTGAAGAGGAAATAGCCGCCAGCAGGATAATTTCAGGTGATTGCAGCTCAGTTGGTAGTATCATCATTCGACATGATTCAGACAACATTAAGTGTCCATCATGTCTGTGGGACCAGATAAGGATGACTTGAGCTGACTTTGGATTGATTCATAAACCACCCCTGAGCAGTTTGTTCTCCCGGATTTTCATTTTTTGTGTGTCAAAGATATTTGCCTGGCAACAAGGCTTCGGCCACAGGCCAAGCCAAATTCAGCAGTGGCTTTGGAGGCAGTTATTTATTAAATGGTGTAGGGCACCTAAAAATCTACAGTAGGGACCTGGACATCATCAGAGGGGGAAATTGTTAGATCGGCGCCAGAAAGAAACGCGACTCAGCTGCTGTCCGTTCAGCACTCTTTATTGTACAGGAAAACAGACTGCCGGCAGCGGCTCCTGAGCCTCCTTATATCCTGCTCGGGCATGCTGGCCAGCCAATGACAGTGATTCAAACTTCCCACCGGAGGAACTAACCAATCCCCCGGCGGATGTCCTTATAAGGACATAACAGAAAGCCTATTTTCAGAGGTATTTGCAGGGAGGAGCGGACAAAAAATTCAAGATGGCGGCCACTATCATGTAGTTGAAGCCCCAGGCCATGGACTACCTGTATAATGTTTGTAAACCTCCCAGAATTGCTTGACAATGAGATGGGCAGCATAGAAATTTATACATATATGAATTTCTATGCTGCTCATCTTGTGTGTGTGTGTGTGTGTGTGTGTGTGTGTGTATGTGCGCGCATGTGTGTGTGTATTACACACACACACATACACACACACAGGATATTGTAGATAGATAGACAGATACTGTAGATAGATAGAGGGAGAGATAAAAATGGAGAGATAGATAGATAGATAGAGAGATAGACTTTAGCTAGATAGATACAGAAAGAGATAGATAGATACTGTAGATAGATACTGTAGATAGACAGATAGACAAGGTAGATGATATAGATAGATAGATAGATAGATAGATAGATAGATAGATAGATAGATGATAGACAGAGATGATAGATGATAGATAGATAGACAGACAGACATCGATAATAGTTAGAGAAATAGAGAGATAGACTGTAGCTAGATAGATACAGAGAGAGAGAGAGACTGTAGATAGATAGATACTGTAGATAGACAGACAGACAGACAAGGTAGATGATATAGAGATAGATAGATAGATAGAGATAGATAGATGATAGACAGATAGATAGAGATGATCGATAGATAGATAGAGAGAGAGAGATGATAGAGATAGAAAGAGATGATAGATAGAGATAGATAGATAGATAGAGAGAGAGATAGATAGAGAGAGAGATAGACTGTAGCTAGATAGATACAGAGAGAGAGAGACTAGATAGATAGATACTGTAGATAGACAAGGTAGATGATATAGAGAGATAGATAGATAGATAGATAGATAGATAGACAGATAGATAGATAAAGATAGATGATACACAGATAGAGATAATAGATGAGAGAGAGAGAGAGAGAAAGAGAGATGATAAGAGATAGAAAGATAGATGATAGATAGAGATAGATAGATGATAGATAGATGATAGACAGATAAATAGAGATAGATAGACAGAGATAGATGGATAGAGATAGATAGATAGATAGATAGATAGATAGATAGATAGATAGATAAATAGATAAGGTAGATGATAGATAGTATTCTTAGTACCCTTTTGATGTTCTGTCTAAAGTTTCTGCCTTGTCGTAAGTGTGAAAAATGGACATAAATCACTTTTTCAATGCTGTTGTAACTTGGGTCATTAATCGAATGGTTCTAAGACGAGGACTACCTGTGCTATTCTGGGCCGCTGTCTGTTCTTGAAAATCTCCGGTGCTGAAGCACCCACAACTTCCGTTGCTTTCCCATTTCTTTTGAGATATTATTTTCATAGCTCCAGATTCTGCCTAGACCCAACCTTGCTTAATTTCTGAAATCTGTCAAGGCTGTTTCGGTCCTGCCAAACTGCGAAAGAATTCTGAAGAGAGAACAAGAGAATCAAAGCCACAAAGACAATGCATCTTTGCTTCCACCCAGAAAATTGACAGTATGAAAAGGCTTTTGAATAAGCTACATAAACATGCCTTTGATTTCCACATATCGTGATAATTACATGAATATTCAAAAGAAAAAAAGAAAGAGCACCATTTGAGGTAGAACTTTCAAATCCTTTGGCGGGGGATGAGTCAGAAAAAGAGATTTTGGTCGTATTGGACATGTTGTGATTTCCTCCCCCCCCCCTCTGCCTTTCTCATTTTTCCTTTCCCTTTCATTTTGCAAAAAAGTATAAAATAATATTAAAAAAGCCGAGATATTTGCTTTCAGCGAGACATTAATGAATGTTTTTAAAGAGATCTGAAGCTCTTAAACAAAGGATGGAAAAAGAAAGAAAGAAGGAAAGAAAGAAAAAGAAAGAAGAAAGGAAAGAAAGAAAGAAAGAAAAAAGGAAAGAAAAGTAGGAAGGAGGGAAGGAAAGAAGGAAGGAAGGACAGAAGAAAGAAAGGAAGAAAAGAAGGAAGGAAGGAAAGAAAGAAGGAGGGAGGGGGGAGGGAGGGAGGGAAGGAGGAAAGAAAGAAAGAAAAAGAAAGAAGAAAAAGAGGGAAGGAAGGAAGGAAAGAAAAAAGGAAGAAAGACAGAAGGAAAGAAAGAAGCAAAAGAGGGAGGGAGGGAGGGAAGGGGGAAAGAAAGAAAGAAAGGAAGGAAGGATGGAAGGAAAGAAAATGGTGGAAAGGAAGGAAGGAAAGAAAGAAAAAAAGGAAGGAAAGAAAGAAAGAAGGAAAAAAGAAGGAAGGAGGGGGGGAGGGAGGGAGGAAAGAAAGAAAGAAAGAAAAAGTAGGAAGGAAAGAAAAAGGGAAGGAAAGAAAGAAAGAAGCAAGGGAGGGAGGGAGGGAGGGCAGGAGGGAAAGGGGAAGGAAAAAAAGAAAAAAGGAAGGAAGGTAGGAAAGAAGGAAAGAAAGAAATGCGAAAGAAGGAAAGAAAGAAAGAAAGAAAGAAAGAAAGAAAGAAAGGATGGATGGATGGAAGGAAGGAAGAAGGTAGGAAGAAGAAAAAAGGAGGGAAGGAAGGAAGGACGGAAGGAAGGAAGGAAGGAAGGAAGAAAGAAAGAAAGAAAGAAAGAAAGAAAGAAAGAAAGAAAGAAAGAAAGAAAGAAAGAAAAGATGAGTGTTATTTCACTTCTACAAACCAGATTGCATTCAGAACCAACTCAGTGGGGATTTTTCCCCTTTTAAAATGCCAGAAAGGATGGATGGATGGAAGGAAGGAAGAAGGTAGGAAAGAAGAAAAAAGGAGGGAAGGAAGGAAGGAAGGAAGGAAGGAAGGAAGAAAGAAAGAAAGAAAGAAAGAAAAGAAAGAAAGAAAGAAAGAAAGAAAGAAGAAAGATGAGTGTTATTTCACTTCTACAAACCAGATTGCATTCAGAACCAACTCAGTGGGGATTTTTCCCCTTTTAAAATGCCAGCCTTCCTTTGCAATGGACGTCAGCAGCAACCAGCTCGCAAGAGCCAAAACGAGGTTGAAATCATTTCTTTTTAATGACCAGATTCCCGCTCCTTCCCTCCCTCCCTCCCTCCATTTCATCCAACGCATCACATCCCTGAGTGATGATTACATTTTATTACCCAAATCAGCCTTCAGCATCCTTGCTGGGCTTGGCAGATGGGCGCTGTAGCTTTTTATCGGGTGTCGTCTACGGCCATGGATACAGCAAAGGGGAAAGAAGGGATGGAGAAGGAGTAAATATTCATAGAATATAATCTAATAGGGCTGGAAGGGACCCCCGGAGGTCATCTAGTCCAACCCCCTGCTGAAGAGGCCCAACATACAACCATCCGTTTAGTGACTGTTTGAAGTTGCAAGGGCACTGAAAAAAAAGTGGTTTAAGACCCCTTTTCACACTATTTCTTTCTTTCTTTCTTTCTTTCTTTCTTTCTTTCTTTCTTTCTTTCTTTCTTTCTTTCTTTCCTTCCTTCCTTCCTTCCTTCCTTCCTTCCTTCCTTCCTTCCTTCCTTCCTTCTTTCTTTCTTTCTTTCTTTCTTTCTTTCTTTCTTTCTTTCTTTCTTTCTTTCTTTCTTTCTTTCTTTCTTTCTTTCTTTCTTTCTTTTGTCACATTTCTATGCCGCCCCACTCCCAAGGGACTCTGGGCAGCTTACAACAGAGAATAAAACAATGCAACAATATCCCATACAAAAGTGAAAAGAAGGCATTTAAAACGTTAAAACACATACACTCCGATTTGTGGCCGGGTCTCTCAAGATCACTATAACGAGATCAACGGCCCAAGGTCTGACGGAAAAGCCAGATCTTCACCGCTTTGCGGAAGGCCAATAGGGTGGGGGCGGTCCGGACTTCAGGAGGTAACTGGTTTCAGAGAGCCGGGGCAGCCACAGAGAAAGCCCTCCCCTGTGGGCCCGCCAGCCGACATTGTTTAGCTGACGGGACCCGGAGGAGATCGACTCTGTGGAATCAAGGTGCTAGTCATCAAGGTGCTGGTTATCATGGCCTAGGCCCAGGATATTTGTCGGACCCCCTGCAGCCAGTGACAATCCCCAATCGCCCGGTGCATTCCCACAGACAGGGCCTCCTCAGGGTGCCGTCGGCCAGACAGTGTCGGCTGGCGACCCCCAGGGGGAGAGCTTTCTCTGTGGGCGCACCCACCCTCTGGAACCAACTTCCTTTGACGCTCCGGATGGCTCCTGACCTTCGCTCGTTCCGCCGCGATTTGAAGACCTGGTTATTACACAGTTTGGACTGATGGGGTGGTGGTGGTGGTGGTTCTTAATCAATTTTAATTGTTTTCAATTTGAATTTTAACTCTCACTGTTTTATGAGGGATTATGCATTTTTATTGTTGTGAGCCGCCCTGAGTCCTTGGAGATAGGGCGGCATATAAATTGCATAAATTGCATAAATTGCATAAATTGCATAAATTGCATAAATTGCATAAATTGCATAAATTGCATAAATAAATAAATAAATAAACAAATAAATAAATAAATAAATAAATAAATAAATAAATAAAATCTTACCAGTTGCTGGGAGCTATGTGGTAGAAGGCGGTCTCGAAGATAGCCTGGCCCTGAGCCATGTAGGGCTTTATAGGTAATAACCAACACCTTGAATTGTGCCCGGAGACCGATAGGGAGCCAGTGCAGCTCGCGGAGAATTGTTATAATGTGGGTGTATCTAGGTGCACCCACTATAACTCGCGCGGCTGCATTCTGGACCAACTGTAGTCTCCAAACACTTTTCAAGGGTAGCCCCATGTAGAGCGCGTTGCAATAGCCCAACCGTGAGGTGACAAGGGCATGAGTGACTTAATGACCATTGCAACATCCCCGTGGTCACGTGATTAAAATTCAGACGCGTGGCACCTGACCCATATTTATGACGGTTGCACTGATCCCCTTTTGAGATCTTCTCAGAAGCCAAGCCAATGGGAAAGCTGGATACACGGAACGACGGCTTTGTTAATTTAACAACGGCAGCGACCCGCTTAACAACGGTGGCAAGAAAAGTCGTAAAATGGGGCAAAACTCAAGTTAACAACTCTCTCGTTTAGCAGACAGAAATTTGGGGCTTGAATTGTGGTCGTGAGTAGAGGACTACATGTACACCATTCTGTTCCTACAATTGGGAATCAGAATTTGCACTTGGTTAGACATTTGGTTTTCTGATTAAAACATGAGCATCAGGGAAGAGATAATAGGATAGCTGATATCTGGCTTAGCAGTTTAATAAAGGGATTTTATTAAAACACTAACAGAATGTCTATCTTTTTTTTTCTTCTTCTTTTTATACGCTCATTACGGAGTTATTTTAATGTGGTTGCAAAGGAAAAAGACAGCTAGGGTGTTATGCCACAGCAAGAGGAAGAGGGATCTCAAAGAAATAGGAAGGAAATAGCTCTGCTTTAGTTTGCGTGTCCCAGAGGTGCTTTTTTCAAAAGGAAACTGCGCTTTGTTTTTCCTTGAAGATGTTTCTCTTCTCATCCAAGGAGCTTCTTCAGTTCTGACTGAATGGTGGAGGATGGAAGGATTTATATTCCTTGCAGTCCTCTGGTTGTTCGTACTCTCTCTGAGAGTCATTGAGGCCACTTGGCCACTTTCAGCATCTGTGCCAGTGCTGAAATGTAAAATTTGTTACTACTGGTTCTGTGGGCGTGGCTTGGTGGTGGTGGGGTTAATGTGACTGGGTGGCGTGGCCAACTTTTTTTTTTTTACTTTTAAAAGCATTTTTTCTACAATCTTAAGAGGTTGCAGAAAAAATTGCTTTTAGAAGCCTCTGATGATCAGGCAACTCAGCTGGGATCGCCAGAGGCTTTTAAAGGCATTTTTTCCCCTACAACCTCTTCAGCCGAAAAAAAATGCTTTTAGAAGCCTCTGACGATCCCTGCTGAGCTGCACGATCATCAGAGGCTTTTTAAAAAACTTTTAAAATCATTTTTTCTGCCAAAGAGGTTGTAGAAAGAATGCTTTTAAAAGTTTTTTTTTTTTTAAAAAAAAGCCTCTGATGATTGTGTGGCTCAGCTGGGCATGAGGGGCGGGCAAGGATATTTGCTACCGGTTCTCCGAACCCACCGCCACCATTGCTACCAGATTGGGCGATCCGGTCCGAACTGGGAGCATTTCACCCCTGATCTGTGTACTTCTGGGCAAACGAGTGTGGAGCCTTTTTGAAACTACCGAAAAGACTGTTTTAGCAGGACGAAGCTGGGGTCATATCCCTCCCACTCTGTTGGAGGGATCTACAAAGAGGCCATCTATATTAAGATTGAACAGCCCTCTCTCAACGCATGGGGGGGTGGAGGGCTACCACCAGGGATGGTATTCACTTATTTTCCCTACCGGTTCGCAAATGTGAGCGTGCTCGCGTGCTAGCTTCCCTCGCATGCGCCCCATCCACATATGTGCCTGATCTTCCATGCAAAAACATGCCTAAATAGGATGGCATAGAGCCAGGGCGAGCAGACGGGCCCACCCGCAATTTCTGCTACCAGTTCCGGCAATCTGATCCGAACCGTCTGAATACCACCTCTGGCTACGACACCACCTATCTCCTGTTTACAACACAGTGCCTTTGTAACTTTGACTAGTCACTAAATGAATGGTTCTGTCAAGCTTCGAAGTGTATTCAGGCTGCTTTCACTTTGACTGCTTCACAGCTTGCCAACAAATTTAGAGGGAGGGAATGGAATGCTTATTCCAGACGATAACAAGAAACTGTCCCATGGGAACCAAGATCGTTTCAGCAGGTGTCTGCCAGAGTCGTGGAGATTTTCTCATAACAACACCTCGACATCTAATTGGACAGTGTGACCTGCATTAATGTGGGGAGGGAGCCTTCTATACTTTAATTATAGCAAATTGCCTGGGAATTAACCAGAGCTGGTTTTGCTTTCATTCTGCGCCAAAATGATGTACTTAATAACATTTTGTATTAAGAGATTGTGTCGTCTCAACAGCGCTTGCTTTGTTGGGTTGATCCGTCTGGACCTTGACAGGTTCTCAGTTGAAGACTACCTGTACTATAAAAATGAAGATCATATTCTCTGATCTGACAAAAGTGGTTGCATTTTTAGGATTGCCGGTTCATAGGTAGAATTCTCTTTCCAGATACTATTTTTGGCATCTCTTCTGACTTCTGAATACCTCTCAGAATCAATTCAGGGGTTAATCGTGCTTAATGAACCTGGGCTTGCAGTTTGCCTAGTATTACATGTTTAAACTCAGTTACTGGTGTTACTTTTTAGATTAGACTAGATTAGACTAGGCTAGAAGCAATCTTGGAGGTCATGTAGTCCAACCCCCTGCTGGAGCTGGAGACCCTATACCTGTTGTGGCCCGTCAGCAGCCTGTGCAGATTATAGCCGATTCTGACAATGAGGAGGCTGGTGTGGTGCTGCACCAGCAGCCTGTGCAGCTGGCGCTCGAGTCGGACAGTGAGGAGGCTGGAGAAGATGTGGTGCAGAGGTGGGGATTCAGCCAGGGCCTTCAGAACCTCCAGAAGGTCCTTTAAGTGAAGAGGACGAAGAGGAGGAGCCTCTTCTCGATGCAGGGGTACGCAGAGCTGCCAAAAGGCAGGAGTGGCTCCTCGGGAGGAGATCTCCTCGAGAATAAGGCTTGGGGCTAATTGGCCACTCCCTTAACCTATTTAAGGAGGAACACCGACTGAAGCAATTTATAGGGAACAACTTTAGTTCACTGTCCTTCGTGTCTGCAAAATTGCTTCTGGGCTTTCTGCCAACTCTAGTAAGACTGTGATTACCTTATCTTAGAATTCTGGTAGGCTGTTAATACAGTTCATTAACAGCCTTTGAATGATAAAGACTAAGTTATTTGAGTAAAATAAGCTCGGTATAGAGTTTGCGTGTGCTGCGTTCTTTGGGTCCGTAGCTGGGCAGAACAATACCAGTGATGGCTAACCTTTTTCTCTTTGAGTGCCAAAAGCGTGCATGCACGCCAGCACCCATAATGCAATGTGCGCGCTCCCTGCACATGCACACATGACCCCTCCATGACCCCTGCACATTCTCATACAACCCCCCCGCGCTTCCTGCCCCTGTGCATGTGTGCAAGGGGTGGGATTCGAAAAGTTTAGCAACCTGCACCATGGCAGGGGAGGGGGGGACGTTTTTGCCCTCCCAGGTTCCAAAGGCTTTCCACGAGTCTCCAGGAGGGCAAAATTGGCCTCCCCCAGGCTCCAGAGGCCCTCCGCAGGCCAGAAATGGGCCCATTTTCAGACTTTCAGTACTTCCGGTAGGCCCAATTTTCACCCTCCCCAGGCTCTGGAGGCTTTTTGTGAGCCTCTGCGGGCTCCGGAGGCCCTCTGGAGGCCAGAAATGGGCTCATTTCTGCACTTCCAGAACATGTGTGCCACTCTCCCCCGTGCTTCCCCTGCCCCCCCACACATGGGCACGCATCTTCTGCATGCCCCCTGTGCATCCTGAAAGTCAGCTGACTAGTGGGAGGTGCACGTGTGCATGCGCACTTGACGTGAGCTGGGCGACGGCTCGCATGCCCGGAGAGAGAGCTCTGAGTCCCAGCTGTGTCACGCATGCCATATGTTCTCCATCATGGCCCTATACCATTCCAGACAAATGGCTATCCAGTCTCTTGAAGGCCTCCAGTGATGGGGCACCCTCAACTTCTGAAGGCAAGCTGTTCCACTGGCTAATGTGATGACTCCCCTGGATACTTCTCCAGATACTTCTCCAGATGTCGTCTTGGAGGAGGATGAACCAGTTCCAGGCATGTCCGGAGGGGAATTGTTCAATGGCTCAAGCAGCCATCAGAGAGGGATTTGGCTGAAGCACAGGTGCAACAGGACATCTCTGAGGCGTCAGGTGGAGAAAGCACGTAGCTGCAGCCAGTCAGCGATGAGGAAGAGGAACTGCCTGCAACATCTGATCCAAGAGCATGTAGGGCAGAGAAAAGGCAGGAGAAGAAGAGGTCAGCCCGATTACTCGCAAGGAGGCAGCCTCGCCCTTCTTGATGGGCTGCACCAGAAGCTGGCTATTTAGCACAGCAGAGAGATGGAGGGGATGCTGGAAACAACACGGTCATTTCCTAGATGTGTGTTTTCTGGTTGTTGTGATTCCTGTCTTAACTTGGATCATGCTGTAGGAAGTTAGCACCCACCCCTTTCCTAGAAGAATGAAATATTTTGGGAAATATTAAAAAGGCAGAATATTATGTTTCCCTGGATGAGAAATGGAGAAGCATGTTTTAAAGACAAAGCAGCTCCTATCTTCCTGCCCCACCCTTTTGTTAATGGGCCAGAGGCAGAAACCTTGGTCAATGGACCTTATCTGCAAGACAATGGGACCCATCTAAGACAGAAACTCACCACATGGCACCTGGGAAGATTACATCAGCCAGCAGGGCAAGACCCCCACCCCCTGGGAGTCTGAAAACCAATCAGGATACTCTTTCTGGGCCCCAGGAAGTTCAAAGCCAGAGAGGGCATAAAACCCGGGGACTCGCTGTATCTGCCCCTTTTTCTGTTCAGGAACTCAAGCCATGTGATCCTGTCCACCATTAAACCATCTTTCCAAGCAGTCTCCATGTCTCCAGTGTCTTTGTCCCCACTTGGGGCAGAACCCAGAAGGATATTTCTTCCAAAAATGCCTTGTGGACTCTGGACTTTTCTTACCTCATGAACTCTCTTGTATTGTGAATTTAATTTGGCCTGGTGGGTTTGTTTTAACTGGGAAACTTTCAAGTGTCTTGTGGACTCATCGGCCATTGCTCTGTGGACTAGCATCTGCTGGTGTCTGGACTTAATTGGGACAGTTCTGGGTTTATGGTGAAGGGAGTTGTGGGGGAATATTAATAAATCCACTAAACCACAGTTACGTGTGTGTGAATGGGAGCGGAATAGCACAGTTAATTGTCCTCACTGTGAGGAAGTTTCTCCTTAATTCCAGGTTACTTCTCTCCTTGAGTAGATTCCATCCGTTGTTTCTTGTCTTGTTTTCTGGTGCTTTGGAAAATAGATTTGACCCCCTCCCCTCCCTTTTTTTGTGGCAACCCAATCAAAGCTCCAATCCAAACATCTTTCCCCTGTGTGTGTGTGTTTTACAGCAATTTAAAATTTGCTCTGACGTCATCAAGATCTCGGTGCTGACTGAATTGAGAACAAGCCGTGGCACGGTGGCTGCGAAACTGCAGCAAATCGTTTTCTTTTCCTCTCCCTTCTGTAAGTGCTGCAGTTTTGCAAAACGTGTGGCCATTTCATTCTCCGTGGGCGAAAAAAAATTGTGCCTCGTCCACCTTGTTGCTTTCAGATCAGTGGCTATGAAAAAAGAGGCCAGATTAGCTTCACACGGCTTTTTAATTCTCTGGCTGGTGGAAAGAGCCAAATGTTCAGTCCTCTGTTCTTTCAACTGCCCCTCCCTCGCTGTCACGCACACAGAGATTCTGTGCTTCTAGCAGGTAAGGTAAAGGTAAAGGTTCCCCTCGCACATATGTACTAGTCGTTCCTGACTCTAGGGGGCAGTGCTCATCTCCGTTTCTAAGCTGAAGAGCCAGCGCTGTCCGAAGACGTCTCCGTGGTCCTGTGGCCGGCATGACTCAATGCCAAAGGTGCACGGAACGCTGTTCCCTTCCCAACAAAGGTGGTCCCTATTTTTCTACTTGCACTTTTTACCTGCTTTCGAACTGCTAGGTTGGCAGAAGCTGGGACAAGTCACGGGAGCTCACCCCGTTACGCGGCACTTGGGATTCGAACCGCTGAACTGCCGACCTTTCGATCGACAAGCTCAGCGTCTTAGTCACTGAGCCATCATTTAAGACTACCATTGAGCCCAGAATTCCGGTTGCTAAAGCGAGACAGTGGTCAAGTGATCTTTGCCTCGTTTTACGACCCCTCTGGCCATAGGGGTGTGAAGTGAGTCGTTCAGCTGGTAGCACGGTTTTTAAGGGAAACTGACTTCTCCACTGGCTTTGCTGGTCAGAAGGTAATCCTGGCATTCTGCAACCGTCATAAATATGAGTCGGTTGCCAAACTTCTGAATTTTGATCACGTGATCCTGGGAATGCTGCAATGGTCATAAGTGTGGAAAACAGTCATTTTTTGGGAGCCGTTGTAACTTCAAATGGTCAGTAAATGACCTGTTATAAGTCAAAGACTACTGGTATATGTTTGTGTGTGTGTGTGTGTGTGTGTGTGTGTATACACATACATACATACATATACCTGTGTGTGTGTGTGTGTGTGTGTGTGTGTGTGTGTGTGTGTCTGTCTGTCTGTCTGTCTGTCTGTCTATCTGTATGTATGTCTTTGGTTATTCGGGTTTTCTCCCACATAAAATTGGAAGTGCCATGGCGACGTTTCGACGAAGTCTCATTCGTCATCTTCAGTCTGGTGTTCTTGGCTTCGTGCTTCTAGGAGCAATGTGTGATCATAGCTGTTTCTTCCTTTTAACTGCTAGTGGGAGTGTGAACTGATTGGGTGGGAGCTTGGCTGTGTTCCGATTGGGTGGAGGTGTGTTCTGATTGGTTGGGGGCTTGGCTGTGCTCTGATTGGCTGGGGGTGTGTTGCGTCATCGTACCACATCTTCATGGTGGGTGTCAGTCTGCTTCATATATGGATTGGAAGGGTTTAAAGTGGCTAATGATGCAGCTGCGGCCTGGCTTCTGGTCTGTGGTCGTGCCTCATCATCAGTGTGGGTTTGAGTCTGCTTTCTACGTGGATCTGTGGTGGTGACATCCTGTGTAGCCCTCGTGAGTGTGGGTCTAGTGTCATTCCTCATGTTAAGGACTTGTTTGTCAATAAGGATGTGTTTCCAAATGGCTGGTAGGCGGGAGGTATCACGAAGCTGAGAACACCAGCCTGAAGATGACGAATGAGACTTCATCGAAACGTCGCCAAGACACTTCCAATTTTATGTGGGAGAAAACCCGAATAACCAAAGACCTACATACAATATCTCAGAAAAACATACCTCAGAAAACAAGTATGTATGTATGTATGTATGTATGTATGTATGTATGTATACACACACAGGTAATATACACACACATATCCTATTTCCCCCAAAATAAGACATCCCCTGATAATAACAACAGGAACAGAGTTGGAAGGGACCTTGGAGGTCATCTAGTCCAACCCCCTGGTCACGCAGGAGACCTATACTAGGGATTCGAACTGCCGAACTGCCTACCTTTCTGATAAGACCAATCCGGCTTTTGAGTGCATGGCAATAAGGCCAAGAGCTTATTTCAGGATTCAAAAAAAGTATAAGACAGGGTCTTATTTTGGGGGAAACACGGTATCTATCTCTATCATCTCGCTCTCTATCATCTTGCTCTCCACCCCTCCCTCCCTCCCTTCCTTCCTCCCCCCTTCCTCCCTCCCTTCCTCCCCCCCTCTCTATATAGTGGCCCTGTTCGATTCACAGGGTAAGATTTATTTTCTGCTTGTTGCTGGTTGTTTATTTGTTTTTTTGCAGCCAATTAAGGGCAAGAACAGAGCTGGTCGTGATGAATTAACAAGCAGAACCGATTGTCTGCCATAAGCATTTTAAAGCTGGCTCTTTCTTTTCCAGGCAGAATTGGAAAATTATTTGTTTTGAGGAATGACTAAGAGGAGGGCTGTGTTTTGGGTAGGATTCTGGCGAGCGCAACACAAGGGACCAATTATCAATGCATCTGATGCCGGACGGCTTCTTCTCTTTGTCAAAAATAATTTATGATCCAGAGGTCAGAAAGGGGAAGAGGTGAAGTCAATAGGTCTTTATTTTTTAAAAAATAAATCAGCTGCAGAAAAGATGCAAACTGCCACCCGGGCCGGAATTTTCTGTAGTTGTTTCATTGTTTAGGCTTAATCTGTTTAAGAATGCTGCAGCCTAATTATTTTCCTAACAGAGAAATTCAAGATGGTTTGCTATTAGCCAGGAAAAAGGAGGTGTGAGACAGAGGTGGGTTTCAGCAGGTTCTGACCAGTTCTGGAGAACCGGTAGCGGAAATTTTGAGTAGTTCGGAGAACCGGTAGTAAAAATTCTGCCTGGCCCCGCCCCCATCTATTCTCTGCCTCCCGAGTCCCAGCTGATTGGGAGGAAATGGGGATTTTGCAGTAACCTTCCCCTGGAGTGGGGAGGGAATGGAGATCTTACAGTATCCTTCCCTTGCCACGCCCGCCAAACCAAGCCACGCCCACCATGCCATGCCACGCCCACCAAGCCACACCCACAGAACCTGTAGTAAAAAAATTGAAATCCATCACTGGTGTGAGAATAGTTTTTTATGATATGGTATTAGAATATTTTATTTGGAGCACTTACACTTTTTTTTTTTGAGGTTTAGAGACTGTCTACTGGTTAAGTCACCAGGCTGAAAACTGGGAGTTCTAGTCCTAATCCGTGATTTAATAGTTCTGTGAAAGGTAAAGAAATCTCTCTCTCTCTCTGTGTGATTGTTTGTGTGTCTTATTTGGCTGCATCTGTATGAAGATTTTAGTCCTTGAGAGGATTTTTCTGTCTGTCTGTGTGCCTGTGTCTTAACAGAACAAAAGAATCATGGAGTTGGAAGGGACCTTGGAGGTCATCTAGTCCAGCCCCCTGCTCAAACAGGAGACCTTATACCATTTCAGACAAGTGACTGTCCAGTCTCTTCTTAAAAACCTCCGGTGATGGAGCACCCACAACTTCTGGTGGCCAGCTGTTCCACTGGTTAATTGTTCTCACTGTCAGGTAGTTTATCCTTAGTTCCAGGTTGTTTCTCTCCTTGGTTAGTTTCCATCCATTGCTTCTTCTCCTGCCTTCTGGTGCTTTGGTCCAAACCCAGTTTGGACACATTATGCAAAGACCCACCTCTCTAGGGAATAACAGAATAAGAGAGCTGGAAGGGACCTTGGAGGCCTTCTAGTCCAACCCGTGCTCAACCAGAAGACCTTACACCATGTCTGACAGATGGCAGTCCAGTCTCTTCTTAAAAGTCTCCAGTGATGAAGCAGCCAGAACTTCTGAAGGTAAACTGTCCCATGGATTAATTGTTCTGTCAGGAAATTCCTCCTTAGTTTCAGGTCCCTGTCAGGTCTGTATGGAGACTTTAGTGCTTGAGAGTGTCTCTTTCTCTCTCTCTCCCTCCCCTTCCCCTTCCCTCTCCCCTCCTCCCTCCCTCTTCCTCCATTCCGCTCTCCCTCCCTCCCCCTTCCTCTGTTCCCCTCCCTTTCCCTCCCTCCCTCTCTCTCCCACTCCCTCTCTTTCCCTGCCTCCCCCTCTCCCTCCCCTTCCCTCTCCCCTCCCTCCCTCCCGCTTCCTCCCTTCCCCTCTCCCTCTCCCACTCCCTCTCTTTCCCTCCCTCCCCCTCTCCCTTCCCCTTCCCTCTCCCCTCCCGCCCTCCCCTCCCTCCGCCTCCCTTCCCCTCCTCCTCCCTCTCTCCCTCTCCCACTCCCTCTTTCCCTCCCTCCCCCTCTCCCTTCTCCTTCTCCTTCCCTCTCCCCTCCCTCCCTCCTCCTCCTTCCCTTCCCCTCTCCCTCCCACACTCCCTCTCCCACTCCCTCTCTTTCCCTCCCTCCCCCTCTCCCTTCTCCTTCCTTCTCCCCTCCCTCCCTCTCCCTCCCTCCCCCATCCTCCCTTCCCCTCTCCCTCCCTCTCTCCCTCTCCCACTCCCTCTCTTTCCCTCCCTCCCACTCTCCCTTCCCCTTCCCTCTCCCCTCCCTCTCTCTCTCCCTCTCCCTCCCTCCCTTCCCCTCTCCCTCCCTCCCTCTTTCTCTCTTTCCCTCTCCCACTCCCTCTATTTCCCTCCCCCTCCCTCCCTCTCTCTCTCTCTCTCCCTGTCCCCTCCCCCCTCTCTGAGAGGAGAGCAAAGCATTCCTGTGTGACAGTGATGGGTTTCAATTTTTTTTTTACTACTGGTTCTGTGGGCATGGCTTAGTGGGTGTGGCATGATTTGGTAGGCATGGCTTGGTGAGTATGCAGGGGAAGGATACTGCAAAATCTTCATTCCCACCCCACTCCAGGGGAAGGATACTGCAAAATCCCCATTTCCTCCAATCAGCTGGGACTCGGGAGGCAGAGAATAGATGGGGGCAGGGCCAGTCAGAATTTTTTCTACCGGTTCTCCGAACTACTCAGAATTTCCGCTGCCGTTTCTCCAGAACTGGTCAGAACCTGCTGAAACCCACCTCTGCTGTGTG